>MU866108.1:0-179408 GCA_033296915.1 Triangularia setosa | reverse complement strand
GGGCGTGCTTAATTATCCATACGCCGAAGATCCCAGCGAAGATGATTGTCGAGAGCTCGAGAAAGCCCATGCGACGAGTTTTTTTGCCAGAAGTAACATATTGAACAAGCTCGCCTTCTTGCTCCGGTGTTAACGTCCGTGGTCGGCCAGTACTCCGCCCGGCAGTGGCGTCGCGAGCGCGAATGGCAGTCCGGATCTGGGCTTTGGTATAACCAGTAATACTTTCGATCTCGGCTTGGCTTTTGCTGGCATCGAAATATAAGATTCGGACTCGCTGACGCTCTTCGGTAGTAAGCTGTTTAGTACCGCTAGATCCCTGTGGCCGTGCCATTACACTGCTGTAAATTGCTGGAATTTTGGAGTTCTTTGAAAAGGCTGTGAAAGTGGAAAGTTGGGTGTATTCAGCTGATTGGTTGAAAACGCGTCAATTGTTGTGCCCCACAGGTACCTGACATGGGGGTTTTCTTTATGCACGCGACCATAGTAAGCGCACACCCTGCCCCTATATTGCTTTCTATTAATACCCCGTCTTGGCAACCACTTGATCTTGCTGATTGCAGTTGAGGATGTTTCGAACTATAAGATACATAAAATCTCAACAGCGGCTTTACCTGAGTAACTCATTGTTCTTCTGAAGATACCCTGAATAGCGCCAACTTATGGTCTTTAACATCATCTGTCATTAGCCCAGAGCCGTCGGCCCCTGACGAGACAGTTTAAAGTTCGGCTACTTTTTGTCTGATCTAGTGGTTGATGTGGGTTTGTAGAGCTGTGGGTTTCTCCTCCATCAAGATCTAAGATTCGTCCCCCCTGAAGCGATCATTCTTAGCTTCAACTATTTACAAGGGTCCGGTTGACATCAATGCAAATTGCCTATTGAGTTTCAACATCATGTTCACGACTTGCCCATGATGTCACCGCGTGGACAAAATAATAGAGACTGCTACTTAAAAAAGACTCTATAAGATAGCTAATAAGCATTAAAGGATCGTTAATACTCCGTATGCCTTAAATAATAAATAATAGGCTTTTAACCAAAGTTGAGAGGCCTTAAAAGATAGTCTGGAGATCTTTAAAGATAATCGAGAGATCTTAAAAGATAGTGTGGTGGCCTGTTCACCATCTTCTGAGGTCTATATTTTATGTCGCAGCCTCTACGGAGTATTATTTTGTCCACAATGTGGATGTCAACCATTTGCACCGTCCCTTTCCCGAAGCCTTGACTCTGCACTCGCGATCGAGGAAACTTACGTCAAGGGAAATGTCCAAACCACGAGCGAGCTCTAGTCTCGCTCTACCTGACAGAGTCATTTGTTGAGCGAGCAGGCCACATCAAGCTATCAGGAGGGTAAAGTTGGTTTATAAACCGAAGAAAATCCCCTTCTCCAGTTACAGGTTCCATCACCTCACACACACTAAACTACAACTTCTCAATAGCCGAAACAACCTTCAAGATGCCTACTGATGCTCAGATTGCCGGCGGCCACAAGGCCAACCTGAACAACCCCAAAACCTCCAGGGAGCCCAAGGATAACTCCCAAAAAATCCTCGACAATGAATTCAACGGTGGTAATGGTGCGTGAGCTCTTCTTCAACACCGGATATCTCTAGCTAATCCTATCTATAGTCCCCAAGGCTAGCAATACCAAGGACAAGAACCCAGGCAACGTCGCTGGCGGTCTCAAGGCGTAAGTGAACCGTTGCTCCCGAGGTATGTCTTCCGAAACACGGCAGCTAACTGTGGTTTGGGGGGACAGGACCATGAAGAATCCTAATGTCTCTGATGAGGCCAAGAAGTCTGCCGGGGAGCGCCTCAACGACATGTAAGCACTACACGTGAGAAGTGGGAAATTAGCATGCCTGAAACCATATAAACTATAAATAACTCTACCTCGAGTCTCCTCGATATCTCATTTGTAACTACATTAGTATACAAGCAAAACTAGCGCAATAGTCATCACATATACCTGCCCACGACGTGGATAATAATAATAAAACATAGAAAGACTGCTACACAAACACAGGCCTTAAAAGACGATCGAAATATAGTGACCAGGCCTCAAATGATATCTAACAGACCTTCAAAGATGTCGAGGGGCTTTCGCGATGGTTTGAGAGGCCTATCAGCTTTCTTTCCATATCTTGAATCTCGGGAATATAGCTCATGTGACATAAACTGACTGTACATACCTAATCACGCGAAAATGATACCGTGGTGGCCCTAGCTCGAGAAACACAGCAACAGCAGAAATCCGGTTCCTGATTTCTCCAGTGTGGGGTTTTGGTTCGGGAAGATCGTGGATTCTTGGTGGAAGCAACATCAAGGTGGGGTTAAGACGTCAACAAAAGGTGGCTTGGAAGCTCTGCCCACTACCTGCCAAAGATCAAGTCGTGACACGCCATGACCCGAGAACTAAACGAACAATGCAAAGGGAAATTGCGTTTCAAATGCAGATAAAATCTCTTTATCTTGGGATGCAGAAGCAGAAGAGGCTGGTGCAAATCAGGGACGAGGATGCAGACCAGGCAACCGCAAAATGCGTGCTGCAACTGCAAGGTCGATCAGAAAACAGCTTTAAACCCCTGTCCCGAGCTCAGCCCAGCCTCGCGGATTTGCGCGGTAACGCGGGTATCGGGCGCACCAGCCACCCCAAATCCAGCAGAAATGCACGTAATCCCCCAACTTGGAATCCACCCAACCACCGCAGAGACGCGCGATCTAACCCAAGCTAGCGGTTGCTTGGGGGGGGGGGGGGGGGGCACGGGCACCCACTGCCGTGCGGATGGATGCTTGTGTTTGTGCTTGTGCCTGGCTTGCTTTCCCACTCTCTCATCAGGGTGCTTTCTTTTTTTTTGCACTTGCTCCTTCTTTCCAAACTTTTCCTTTCGTTCGGGTTTCTGGGTCGTGGCCTAACTCTTCAGTTTGACTTTATGTTTCTCTTTTGTTTTTTGACACGATCCTGAGGTCAAGCATCCGACGCTCGTTGTCAGCGGGGCACCAACCTCGGACCGCACGTCAGCGGCCCCCCCAAACAAAGACCAACAATCGCCGGGCCAAGCCCGCCCGAGTAAACAATCCCGATCCCTTCTTTTGATCGGATAAGAATTTCTCTCGCATTTCTACTCCCCGGCCAGCACAAAACAGAAAAATAAGGGCAAAATGTCGACCAGAACAAAAGCCCTTCCGCTCGCCCACACGGCGGGCATCTTCTCAGACATGAGTGCCGATGGACCAGAGATTGGTACACTTGTTTTGGTGGTGGACCGGGCGAAAAACCTACCGAATCGCAAGACGATTGGGAAACAAGACCCTTATTGTGCTGCGCGCCTGGGAAAGGAAGCAAAGAAAACCAACACTGACATTCGTGGCGGTCAGACTCCCAAGTGGTATGTCCCTCTTTTGGGTCACGACAATACAAGGCTAGGGGGATTGATGAACCAGACTAACCGTGCTATGTGACACAGGGATCAGGAACTCAGATTTACGGTGCACGACTCACCAGACTACTTTCAGTTGAAAGTGTCTGTATTCAACGACGACAAGAAGACCGAACTTATAGGAGAGGCATGGATAGACCTGCGCGATATCATCGTCGACGGGGGTGGACAGAGCGATCAATGGCACCAACTTCAATGCAGGGGTAAATATGCTGGCGAGCTCCGTCTTGAGCTTACATACTACGACAACCACCCCAAACTCGACAAGACAGCCACCAAATCAAGGAATCAACAAGCTGGAGGAGAGGTTGAGCAGCAGCCAGAGACAGCACCAGTAGCCGCCACGGGACCCAGAGCCATGCCTAAACGTCGGCCCCTGCCTTCGGATCCAATCACGGGGAAAACGCCCTCACCTGCACCGGTGTTACAGCCACCACCTGCACCTGCGCCTGCGCCGGAGCCGGTAGAGGCGCCACCTCGCTCTCAGCCAAATCTCATCTCATCATACGTACCATCTCAGTCGCCTCTGCAGCAATTTGAGTACGGGTCGCAATCATCCCGCTACCAACAGCAACAACCCCAGGATCAGTACCCTCGTCGGGAGCGAAGTGCCGACCGTCGACGGGAGCCACCGCCCCCTCAACAATACCAAACGCCTGAAAGAGTGGACAGATATCCTCCACAGCCGCAACCGGCACATGACCGATATGACCCTAGACCCAATGATTCCTACGGCGCACCGCAGCAGGAGAATGCCAATGATTTTAGCGATGATAGGCCGCCACCACCTCCTGCGCATCGGTCCAGGCCTAGCCTTAATTCTACCACCAATGTAGGGTATCCAGGGACTCTGCCAACGATGAGGCAGGATGTGTTGAGAAACGAGGCCCACCGTGCCTCTATTTCGCCTGCAAGTTATCCTGGTCGTCCAACATACAAGGCAGCCGACTCGGCGCCGGCTGCTCTTACTGGCTCCCAGTATCAGGCTTTGGAGCAACCTCCACCTCCCAGGCACTATTCGTATGACTCGAACGGGTATGACCAGTCACACAGAGGCATGCAGGCCACCGTGGAAGATGTCCCCGAGTCTCCCGAGTCTTCTAGCTCGTACAGAAGAAGCATGGGCAGGGCGCCCCCCAGTCAATCTCAAGCTCCGTACGATCTGGACTTTGAGAATACCAGCCCTGCTCCCCTGAATATCGCAGGGAGAAGACCAAGCAATGCCATGCCGGATCAACAATATTCTACCTCCCCCGGGATGCAAGATCAGCGGTACTCTACTTCACCTGGGATGCAAGATCGGTACTCGACCTCACCTGGGATTCAAGACCAGCGGTACTCGACTTCCCCCAGCATGCAAGATCAGCGGTACTCTACTTCTCCTGGTGTACAGGACCAACGATATTCAACTTCACCCGGAATGCAGGACCAGTCGGGTTATCAGGGTTCCAACGGCTATGTGATGTCCTCAACCGATTTATCACGGCGGGAACCGTCAGATTACTCGCCTTCGTCCAATTATGGCCGGCATTCCGAGCCTAACCTACCCTCATATGATTCACAGCAGAACCAGCGAGCGTTGCCATGGCGAGATGAACCTGATAATGGGCCGAATACCTACTCGGCTGCTCCGGTCCCCGCTGCACTGATTCCTGGAATTGACCCAAATATATCGCAAGAGATTGCGGTGCGTGTGAATGAAGATAGCGGTCGTCAGCGGCGGTACAATCAACCGATGCAAATGGAGACACCCCCAAGGGGCCGAACCATGGACGTTGCTCGGAGATATGACCAGGATGGTTCTCCGGCGAGCTATAACGCTCAGCCACCTGCTCATGGCAGGAGTCCCATTACTTACACGGCAGGGCCATCGACATCAAGTGTCAACGTAGTGATCAAGTCGCGGGCCTACTCGCCCAACCCACCTGTTCGTGACCCTAGTCCCAACCCGCCCAAGCAACATCACAACCCACCCCAGCAGCAACACACCATCCGTCGCAAATCAGTAAGCCCAAGACCGCCATCCTCAGATAGCCGTGCAATGTCTAGCGTTCCGTTCGGCCCCGACAGTTATGAGGTCCTTAACCCCACCGCCGCAGCTGCTGCCATGCACGACCCGACCGCCGCTTTGCCAGACTACGATGCAGCCACAGGCAAGATCATCACGCACGATGGTCGCGAAGTTGACCCCTCTGATCATTTGCCGATGAACACATGGGCGCCCGAGCCCGAACCGAAGAAACCAACCCAAGCGTCTCCAGCGCCTCGTCCTACACCAGGCGGTCCACAACCGCAACCCGTATCCTCGACCGGCCGCCGTCCTCTACGCATTGCTGCCGCTCCACGTCCACAAAGTTATGTCGCATCTGATTCTTTCGACTCCGCCACTCCATCACCGCCCGTCTCTAGTGGCCGCAATCGCCTCCAAAAGAAACCCCCCCATCGCATGTCGATTACCTCCGGGTTCTCGCCATCTGAACCAGTAATGTCCGGCGCCAACGGCCCTGGCCCAGGGAGGAGGAACAGCAACGTTGGATTAGACTCCCAGCCCCTTGCTCCCCTGCCTCCTCACCAAGATAACTTTAACCCTCCACGAAATATACCAAGAGCGTCGACTTTTGACTACGGTGCTGGAGAGAATTATCATCCTTCTATGCAACAAGGGAGTATTGGAAGAAACGGTCCTCCTCCTCCGGCTAAGATCCCGTTGGCGTTGCCACCTTCTCAGGGGTATAATAGTAATATGAGCGGGGCGTTGCAATTACACAGCAGCAGTACTGCTAGGCGGGGTGGTATGGATGATTATGACCATTATGACGGGGGTTATCGGCATCAAAATGATGGGTATGGCGGAGGTGGTGGTGGTGGCAGTGGGAGGGAGCTAAGTTTGGAGGAGGAGCTGAGGCAGATTGATATCGGGACGGGCAGGTCATCGAGGCGACATCAGGGGTATGCGCACCAGGGGCAGTGGTAAAAAAGGGGGGTTTTCAACATGAGAGTGAGGAGTTGTATGATGTGTCGTGATATTCAAGTTCTTTTTTTCCGTTTGGTTTGGGCTTGATTTCTGCGAGGTTTTGATTTACGTATACGATTGACGGATATGACCATGGCAAGAAAGAGAGAGAGAGAGAGAGAGAGAGAGGCGTTCTATTTCTGCCAGATATCTTATATACAGTGGTGGATTTTACCTTTTTAAAGGTGGTTTTTGGGAATAGGTAGGGTAGGGTAAGTATATGATTTGTGGGAAAAGACGGGACGTTATGGAGGATTTGGGGCGTATATGACAGTTTTTTGATCAATATTTTTCTGATTCTGTTTGATATCTACTTCATGTCGTGGAATTGTCGGGCTGTATCCGGCTTTGTGACGGCTGCCCGCTAGCAGTGCATTAACCATTGAGAAACCCTTCTAAAAGGAATGTCAGAATAACAAGATCAACATCTTGTTACCTGGATGCACTATATGTAGTGTTTGACGGGCGCAACCACCGTCACAGGTTCCAACATTGCTGTATTTCCAGGCACAGACTCTAAAGGGAGTTGAAAAGAGTCCTCTTGTGTTGAAACATGGCGACGATGTTGGAGTGATTGAGTTGACTTGCCTGTGGTTGTTGTCCGGATATTAGAACAAGTTCCATTACAAGATATTGCTCCCTAGCCAGTTCGTTTTGGCCTGTCACTCAACAACTTGACGAGACGGGTTAGCTTTTGTTGTTGAGAGAAGCAAAAGACCATTATGTAACGATATGAGATATTCAAACCATATTGATAGCTAGTTATCATATAATTATGGTTGAGCTTTTACCCGAAAGGAGGTAGCTTCCTGGTGCTGCCTGGTTGGTTTTAAAAAGCCTTTGGCATCAATGGCAATGATGGGTTCCGTGGATACGACACTGCTGGGAGGCCACCAAGTCACTGTATATACTGACAAAGACGTAAGTTTAACGTACTTGCATAGCAAATGGCGCAACATAGCGGATGACGCACTTTCCACCCCACCTACCATCTTTCACCTTTACCACCACTTTTCTCCATCAATCAAATGCAATTGGCGTCAAAAGAAGCCAGTCTTATCCTTGCTATTCAGACTCTCGAAAAAGACTCCAAATTTTTCGTACGAGCTACAGCTCGTACCTATGGAGTCTTCGAACCGACCCTCCGACGCCGACGCGCTGGCAAACCATCACAACGCGATATCTTAGCCAACTCAAGGAAATTGACCGATTCAGAAGAGGGTGTGCTTCTTGAACGTATTTTCGACCTAGATTCGCGAGGATTTCAGCCCCGGCTTGGCGATATACAAGTTATGGCCGATCGCCTTGCCGCCATACTTGATCGTGAAGGGCCAATATCACCTCCTCTCTTGGTATACTAATGGCAAGTTTTCGAAGGATTGGAAAGTTCGTACGAGTGTAAATAGTTGGACTACGGATGGGATTGGTCTAGAATGGCTGGTACACTTTGAACGGGTTACCAACCCTCATACAATCGGCATATATCGGCTCCTAATTCTCGATGGCCACAGTTCCCACCACACAGACGAATTTGAGAATTACTGCAAGGCGAATAACAATTATCACGCTTTATATGCCTCCCCATTTCTCTCATAAGCTCCAACCTCTTGATGTGGGATGTTTCAGCACATTAAAAGACTCATACGGCCGGGCAATTGAGCGGATGATACGAATGCAAATTACCCACATCACAAAGGACGACTTCTTTCCTGCATTTAAGAAGGCATACAATAACTCTATGACTATAAAAAACACCCAGGCTGGCATCCGAGTGACTGGCCTTATTCCTCTCAACCCTAACGAGGTGCTTTCTCGCCTGGATTTTGTGCCTCGTACACCAACAACCCAGAACTCCCGCCCCGGAACAGCCTTAACCTGGATTGGGCAGACGCCAAACAACCCAACCGAGGCTGCTTCGCAGACTACTTTGATCAAGAATAGGATTGCCCACCATCAAAATAGCTCCCCAACAAAAATTTATAACTAGTTGGACTCTCTAGCAAAGAGTACAACCAAGGCTATGCAACATATGGCTTTGATGGAGCAAGAGACCCTGGACCTTCGTATGGCAAATGAGCTGCTTAGCAAGCGTCGGAGGGCTAAAAAAACACGTCTTAGGCAGGGAGGATCACTTTCGCAACAGGAAGCCGAGCAAATCCAGGAGAGAGGCTTTGTGGCTGAGGGAGATGGTATTATGCGTAGAGGTAAGGGGGCTGAACCGCGCGTTCGGCGCTGTAAGAACTGCGGCAAAACTGGCCATAAGTTGCGAACCTGTCAGGTAGTTTCTGGGACCTCTGAAGATGAGGATTCTGTATAATTTGGATTGACCGAGGGTGGTAGTTTGTGTAATGGCCGTTATAAGAAGCGTGTAGTGGTGGAACGTGCGTCATCCGCTATGCAAGTACGTGTACGTTAGTCCTTTTTTCATCTTTTTTTTTTTTTTTTTTTTTTTTTCACAGGGCGGCCCCTACTGATACTTATCTGACTCACACCAGAAATCGAGTGGTGTACGCGGCCTTGACGGGCGAAAGCGAGGCTTTGTTGACGTTGGAGATGAGTTGGCGATATATTAGCCATAGCATGTGAAGGTATTTCAAATCGCCACAAAAAATATCCATCATCTGCTTGAGCCATTGCAAAAGACCTTGTCGCGATGTGACATTACAAATCGAGACAGACTGTTGTTTACCACCAGGAAACCGCACAGATTGACAAGGTTGAGGTAGAACCATCCAAAAATATATTGATTCCCGTCATGCCATTAGCAGGACGTCCGAGTGCAGGTATCTCTATGAAAAAGACAACAGAGTCAAGTAGTAATACGAGTAGTAGCTTTGTTCAACCCTTCCTATTCCCCTTTCAGTCAAATAGAACATAAACTCCGACGCAATGCAACAAGATATCAGACAAGTAATTAAGAAATACAAAAAAAAAGCTTGCCCTTCATTAAACTGACGCCCTAATTATTCTCCAACGTTAAGGTCTCCAACATGCCCGCTACTTCGATAGCGACTTGCGCCTTGGAAGCTGCCCTTGACACCTTGCCGAGCAGGGCCTGGAACAACTCCGCCAGCTCGGAGCTTCCAGCAACGTGCTCGCTGTAGAGGTCGTACAAGTGGAAGGAGACATCAACGCAGATGCTGAGGTAGCGCGGGTCCACGATGTATTTGCTCACCCACTTCAGAAGAGGGATGATGGACACCTCGTCACGACCCTCGAGCGCCTCACGCAAAGCGGACCGGTGGCGCAGAGCAACGAGAACAGTAAGGGCGACAAGAGGCTGGTATTCTGGCCCAGACATGTCGATTACTTCGTCGAGACATGATGCGTAGAGCCCATCCTTGTAGTTGCGCTGCCATGGCTTGAGCCTCTTCTTCTTGGACCCAGTGTCTGTTGTTGGGATGATAACGTCGACATTTTCGCCCAGCATGTCCATGTTCTTGTTGCTCACTGCTGCCCGTTTGCGCTTGGCATTCCTGGAGTCAATCTTGTCAAGTGCTGAGGTACCAATGGCGGCCTCGATGGCTGCGCGCTCGCGAGCCTTCTCGGCAGCTGCCCCTGACAACTTGGTCCGGATGGCCAACACGCCGGATTGCATGCCCACGGCGAGATGGCGGTCTTCTTGGGCTGCGCCGGCGGCGATAACCGAAAGGGAGAGGATAGGGCTGGGATATTTGGAACCAAACACGACGTTCCAGTTGGAAGTCTCAAAGACCTTGACGTGGCCATCCAAACTGCCACTGACGACACGCTTGCCATTGGATGCCAACGAGAGGCTTGTGACGGTCTTTTGGTGGTTGGTGATGAGGCGCAGGGGTTTCGCGGCGACGAGATCGAGGACGGAGATGGTGTTGCCAGAGGCAGCAAGGAGAGTTGTTCCTCCGGGAAGGGGCAGAACTTCTTCAATTGGGTCCTTGTGCTTGAAAGTGAAGACAGAACCGCCCGGTGTCCTGGCATCCCACACCCGAACCGTCTCATCGTAGGAACCGGTAACCAACATGTTGCTGTTGCCGCCGGGAATGAAAGCACCGCTACGGACGTAATCCGAGTGACCGGTAAAGGTATGGCTAGGACTGTTTGATGGCAGATCCCACAGTCGGACCGTCTTGTCGTCACTGCAACTCATGAGGGTGGTGAGTTCGGTGGGCGACCACTTTGTAACCCAGACTGGCTGCTTGTGAATATGCCATGTCTTGAGGATGACAGCTCGTGTGCCGCCACCGACATCAAAAACCTGCATCTTGCCCGAATCCTCACCGGCGACCAGCACCCTGCCATCAGCCCTGATCTCGCCGGAATGGGCCTCACTGTCGAAGCGACCAATGGTCTTGAGAAGCTCACGCTTTCTTATCGAGAATATGTCCACGCGGGGGCCCGAGGTTACTGCAAAGAGGTCATTGAGCTTCGTCGCGGCGACCATGGAATTGGACAGGACGGCGCCTGTCTGGGCAGGGAAACTGATGTGCGAGATGGGCCATGTTGCCGTCGATGTGTGCGATTTCTGGTTTTTGAAGGATCTCCAATATCGCTGCTCGGGAGTGACGGGGCTGGGACCCGAAGGCAGCTTGACCAGGGGCAACGGTTGCACTTCTGCTGCCATTTCGATTGCGTTGGTGAAGGGAAGCCGAAATTGGTGCCAGTGATGAGCTTCGTTTGGTGGTTGCTGCCCGCGCGACAGCCAAGCTCGAAACTTTTTTTTTTGGCCCAGACGATTGGAACAGGGGTCTGCTGCGGGACCCGCTTCTTCTTTGTTAGAGGCTAGCCCCGATAAGATAAGCTTTAGTCTAGAACCGCCAGTCCAGGTATTTCTCTCGGGACACAGCGCATTGTGCAACGAGTGAGTCTCCTCGAGACTCGAGACTCGAGTACTCGCACAGGATTTACTGGGGAAGGGCAACCTATCGTTGAGGCTAGGATGGATCGTCTGTCTACCGTTGCCATCATATGCACCAAAAATGTTTCACTGTGACTAACATCTCCAAAACAACCCCAGTCGCCACATGCCCACGCTGCGTATCGGCGGCCCAGCCGTCCACAAACAAGGGACGTCATGTTATATGTTATGTTAGTGTACTGTTTTCTACTCAATGATATCTTGTTCTCATAACGACTGTCCACGACGGTGGTCTTGGGTTTAGCTGGCACTTTGCATTCCTTTCGGCAGGAAGTCCATCCGGTCTTTGACAAGCACATTGCTTTTGACCTCAAATGCGCTTGCCGCTTTGAGCTTCTCAGAAGAGAGTGCAGGCAGGGGCTTTCGTTCGATCTTGCCTCAGTCAACCACCTCGCCTTTAGCGCCTCACCTTCTCAACTTCATTTTGTCTAGACGAGGAAGTCGCTACCAGTGCAGCTGATTCAATAGGTATATATTTATATATATAAGCATCGCCTAACTAGCGACTGCGTGATTCCGTTTCGATGGTTTGTTATATTCTCTTTTTGCGCACGCATTCTCTAGTTGTCTCACCGGCACATGGTGCGAGAGCTGCAAACCACACTGGGCTTTCTTTGATTGCTCCCACCGTTTGCTTCGCCGCTGCATGATATCAAAACTTGTTGCATCTTACTAACCCGACCATTGGGGCTCTCTCCAGTCCTCCAAGCCCTCGCCTCTCCTCTCGGCCAGCATCTGGGCGTGAGAGGGATCGCGCTCTGACAGATGGCGCCCAATACAACTCCCAGTCGGAATCCTCAGTCGCCTTCGGGCGCTGACCGTGTGCAAATCGCTTCTTCGAACGCGACTGCCAACGCTTTTCTCGGTGCTCGAGCGCAACCCTCGTGGTTGAACGCGTCATCGACAGCATCGAGTACTCTTCCAGCAAGGTCGAACCGGCCGTCTCCGGCATCAAATTCGCTCCAAGCGAAACGGAGCCCTGGCCGTCCTAGGAAGATCCAACTCCCGCAGGACGGCGTGGCCCCGGCTGTGTCACGCCGACCACAACCGCATCCCCAACCACAACTACCGCCGCAACCACCACCGCAGATACAGACAGTCCAAGTCCAGTAAGGCCATAGCTTATTCCATCCTACATTCGACACCTTTCCCCATTCGCGCAAAGAACCCCGTTACACGTGGATAGTATGCTAAACCTGGCAGACCCGCTCAGGCAATTCTCCCATCGCCGGCTCCTAGTGACGAGCCAAGCCCTGCCCTGTCAAATGCCTTGGATAGCCCGAATCCGCTTCCTGCCTCGCTGCCTGATGCGCCGACTCTGGTATCGGCCATGACACTTGCCTCAGCGACAAACGATCCCCCCACGACTAATGCCCGTTTCGAACTCGACCCAGCGACTCAAACTAGTTGGAATCCTCAACCGCAGGAATCATGGCCACCGGAATTCCAGTCCTTACTCCAGGCCCCGTCGGCTCACGCTCCGGTCCCCCAAACAAGCAACAATCAGCTTCCCGTGAGCACTGAGTTGGGTAATACCGCGGGCGCATGGATAAGTCACGATGGTGGCCCTCTACCAGCGAACACGGTCGCGGCTCCTCCTGCCTCTAAGCGGTAAGTTGTTCCTGAACGCGCCAGAATATTTATTTACATACTAACCAGCCTCGCGTCGCCAGTTCCCTGCCGTTCCAATGCCAACGCTTCGAAATACAGATAGACCAGCACATCAATTCCCTCGGAGGAATGAATTCCATGCCCCCCCACTTGGACAGACCGCGTTTACAACTACTGGTGGATGCATGTCGAAAAGACGATTACTTCTTCCTGGCCCTTCATCAACTATACGCCATCTGGTCACTCAATCATCTGGACGCCCATCAAATACTCAAGAATAATGACATCGTCGATACAATAATCATAGATGCTGGATTTTCTACGGTGGGAGAATTACTTAAGAGGAACGATCACCTTGCCCCGGCAAACCGGCAATTCTTTGCTTGCTTCCCTGGCCCGATTGACCAGCTGCAAGAACATCCAATTCCTAGGGTTACGATGTCGTGGGTGGGCAACTTTTTACGGAGCATGGTAAATGAACACGCTGCCCTGGCGCAGGAAGCCTGTACCCGCCGGTATCCGTACTTGCTGGATGAGCTCCAGGGTCGGCTGTTGTGCTATTCCCCCATAATGCGAGAGATCCTGTTCACTGCCAATCGACGAAGACTGGGTGTCCCGGATAGTGTCCACGCCCAGGCTTTGGAGAAGGCATTCAAAGACGACCAGGAACGCCGAATGCGAGACGCTCGTTCCCTTAGCGTTCGCATCGGACAATCTCCTGAGGAGATAATGAGCATCAATCAAACCCTCATTGCCCAGTTCCAGGAGTTGGTTAGGAAGTCCGACTCTGAGAAGCTATGCCTGAACCAACAGCCATCAGTCCGGTATGGAGTACCGTCGCCGCCAGTTCTCACCTCCCAGCAATTTCCTCTTGCTCAGCCGACGTCATTCAGCAGTCCCGCTGCCTCTCTTGTTATGCAGTATCACCATCAGGCACAGCAACTGGCGAACCACTACCAACAACAACGACCATGGGACCAGCAAACTGGTCAGCTATTGCAGGCGCCATTGCAACAGATCCAACAGATTCAACAGCAGCGTATGCAGCAGCAGCAGCCATATCAGATTCAGCAACAACCACAGATGCAGCTCCAACATCAGCAGCAGCACCAACAACAGATCCAGCAACAGCCACAGATCCAGCAACAGCAACAGCAACAGCACCAACAGATACTACAGCGAAGCAGGGAGCAACAACTACTACAACACCAACAGCTCCAAATAGAGCAACAACGACAGCACCTCGAAAGACCCTATGTAGCACCGATCAACACACAAACTACTCAAACAGCTTCGCCCCAGGTGCGAAGAGCGTCTTCGGCGTCTATCACCACACCTACCGGCCCTGGTATATTGCAACCCACGTCGAATAGACAACAACCTGTTGCAGCGGTGGTGCAGAGAACACCGCAAAGCACCCCTCAACGCGCAATACCGAGCTCTAGGCAGTCAGATATGCTTATTCCTGCTAAAGACGTGACGATCCCACGTCCGGAGTGGCCCTACGAACCCACAGATAGGAGGTCCCTTGCAAGTTCTCTGCACCAGTCAGACTGCCGAAGTCCGAAACGCGTCTCGAAGGATGGAACCTCGGAGCGTCTCTTCCAAGCCATGAATCGGTTTGCAATACCGCCAAGGCTTGTGCGTCCGCAAAACTCGGTCTACGAGTTCAAGTTCAATGTAACAAAGGATCAGTTTGGTGTGGCACTGAGAACGACAAGGCCAGATCAAACGACCGAAGTTCCATCAAGTACACACTTTGACGGTGCTCTACGATGGAGACTCCGTTGCTGCAAGGCCGGCCCTTCGAAAATAATACCAGCCGAGCATGAGTGGGTCACCAAAGAGATGAGCTGGCCGCGCAATATCTTTATAAAGTTTAATAAAAAGACTCTCGAGGCTCGCCGGCTGCCTCACAACGGCAAAGACTTGGCGACGGAGTTGACCGATTACGTGGTTTGCGGCTCCAACATTCTCTCGATTGTGATTCCGATCTCTGTTTCTGAGGAAGGGAATGGCGAGCAAAGCTACCTCATTGCCGTTGAAGTGATTGAAACCATTGGCAAGAGGAGCGCTGTTCGTCGCGTTTGGGCGAATGGCTTGCTGCCAGAGGAGCATACATTGCAGATTATCAAGAAACGGTTGGCCCCGATTTCTGACGACGGGTTGATCATTGAGGCGCCGGATTTGTCGGTCGACATGGCCGACCCTTTTACGGCCAAGATGTTCACAGTCCCCGCAAGGGGTGCATCGTGTACGCATCTAGAGTGTTTTGATCTGTTCACTTGGCTCGAGACTCGTCCTTCCAAGCCGATGGTCAAATGCTTTCATGGCACAGCGCCAAACTGCGGTTGTCCAAATCCGCCCACCCAGTCCGAGCCAAGTAACCCTGATAAATGGCGCTGTCCCATCTGTCTTCAAGATGCGAGACCCAACAGCCTACGCATTGACGGGTTTTTGCACAGTATCCGCGAACAACTAGCCCAACAGGGCAAACTACAAACCAAGTCCATACATGTCAAAATGGACGGGACGTGGACCGCAGTCGTGGAGAGCGATGACGACGACCTCAGTGAGACGGATACTCCCGCGGCTGTTCCTTCTAGCACCTCTTCCCGCAAGAGGAAAGCATCATCTACGCCCACAACGGCACGTCGACCAGAAGTGCGACGCGAAGTGGAAGTCATCGAGATTGATTGATATTTTCGGCGTCAAATCATATTTCCATTCTTGTCTTGTTTATTGTGCATTTACTTTCAAGCATAGCGGGCGTTCTAGAGAGGCCAGCAAACTATACCCGGATTTCTAATGTGTTTTCTATTTATTATATACCCCGATGATGACAAAAATGGGGACCAAGAGGGACGATGGCAATGCTATTTGTTGCCTGGTATCAAGCGTGTTAGCGGTTGGGTACATACGGAAATGGGGCAAAAAGGCTTCGCATGCGAGCGGTGGGAACAAAACAAGGGGAAGGTAGCAGAGCGGGGCATCGTTGATTTTGGCCCCCTCATACCCACCTGAGGGGAGGACAAGGGAGGGGATGAGGCTGTGAGTACCTATCTCTAGTGTCACGCCTGGAGGAAAGGATTTATGTAACTTGGGATATGCCCAACAAGATATCTATTGATTGACCAACCAAATGACGGGTCAATACTTGAGCTGCATATTGCAAGGGCGTTTGTAGGTGACAGTGTCTGGATATCTGAGCTAGCGGATACCCTATACTTTTCTTATCGATAATATTGTGTCTGTCAACTACGTGACGGAAACGCCCTGTTGAATGCATACGAAGTTCTATGAAGACCAGCACGGCCTGTGCCGAGCTTGATTTGAGGGCCTAGTCAAGAGAAAACACCTGCTTGGGATGGTAGGAGAGGGAGGCTTTGGTTGGTCGTATTCAGGAACGTCCTTCATGAACATTTTCGAACAGTGCAAAAAGGCCATTTTGATTTGAAGGAGGCAGGAAGGGGGGAATATTAAGCCTGCTATAGCTATAAAACCAAAAGAGAAAAAGAAAAAAAAACAAGTAATCTTTCGAGTCCTGGGAATCTCTTGGGGTGTGATAACGCCGATACCCGCCAAAGCAATACTTCAAAACAACCAGCCGGCCAACAACCAAGCAACTGATGCTAATCGTTAACCCTTCCGCTCTTTCACGTCAATCGCCCCCAGGGCGCAGATACTACTGCAACAAAGTCTAGTTCTTCTCAGGCAAACTGCTCGCCGCATTCTCATCCGTCACCCCGCTGTACGCCGGCCTGGCCGTGCTGGGGAATGCCGGCCCCGTCATCTCCTCCGCCATAGCCTCCTCATACGTAGGAGGGGCATCATCATAAGGCGGCGCGTCTTGTCCCGGCTGCAGTTGAGGTGGGTAGAGTGCTGCTTCCGATGCATCATTTTGTTGTTGCTGTTGTGAGTTAACCACCGCTGGTCTGGGTGGCAACACCGGTGCCGGTGGGCGAGAAGAAGAAGCAACCCCCTGTGGAGGGATATTCGGCCGTGGTTGTTGTTGCTGTGGTGGACGGCCATTGGGATTGGTTTGTTTCCTGGCTGGCCGCGTTCGTCCTTGACGCATGGCCTCTACCAGCGCCGCGGGGGGCGTGAGGCCGGAGAAGACTTGGACATTGCTAAAGTTGAGGGGGAGGTGGATCTCCTGGGGGATGTTGACGAGATTCTTGCCCTTGTTCCTGTTAGAACCGCCAAAGAAGGAGGAGCTGTTGGAAGAGCCGTGTTGGGGGTTGTCTGGTTTTCCCCAGGCGAGGCCGACTTTGACTTCCAGTTGGTATTCACGGCTACAAGGCCAGATCAGGTTAGTAAAAGTGCTGAGCAACGGGGTATAATGGAGGAAAGGTACCTGAGATTACACGTCAAGAAACTGGGCATGACAGTGTTGGGGAGAGGCACGTTATTCCAAATAGCATCGGGAAGGACGACTTCGGTTCCTACGGTGTCGTCTAGCTTAGATACAGGTATTGAAAGGCCCTGGCGTGATACAATCACCCAGCGGTTTAATTCAGTGTTGATCAAGTCCTGACATCGTACGATGGTTTTGCCTATGAGGTCGATTTGCACGGCTACAAGATACACCTCTCCATTGCTGGGTGCCAGCTTCTTGGCGAGCAGTCGTAGTGGTATCGGCTTATTGCATGTGAGAATAGCTGGGTGTGGAAGGCGAGCAGACATCTCGATTGAGGGTGGTGTTGCTGGGCTTGCCTCAGTCGACGAGGACGAATTTGAGGGTCCGCCAACAGGCGGTGGTGGCTGCGGAGTGGTACTCCTCCCAAAGAACGAAGTCCGCTTCTTAGTGGACGGTGGTGCCGTGGAAGGAGGCGTGCGAGGCCGAAAGGCGAAAGGACGCCTGGCATATGCTTCTTGGTTACTTTTCGGTGGTCTGGGTGGTTCGATGGGTAGAAATTTGAGTCCTATTTGATACCTCCAGTTCTCCTTGAACAGACCCGGCCTTTGTATCGTGACCTTGACGTAGTATCGGATCTCTGCCTCGCCTGGAAATCCCGTGAAACTGGGTGGTAGCGTCTTCGTGACGTGAGAGTACATCAACTGCTTGGTTCCGTCCATCACGCGGATTCCGCCTAGTCCAAATAATCCAGCTCCTGGAGCAAATCCACCAGCGTTCACAACACCTCCAATCTTAGCCATGGCTTCGGTATTGCCACATGAGTTGTTGAACGGGAACTTGAACTGAAAGGGAAAGTGGTGTTGACCTGGGTTAAGGATGACGGGACCGGCTTGCGGTGGGGAGTTCTCGTTGGGAAATGCCTGGGCTACCTTGTAGAGGATTTTGTGGTTTTCGTAGATGATATCGCCGGCTGACGGCATCTCTCGGTGTGGTACTCCCGTGCTAGAGTTATCGTTTGGGATACCCAAAGCCGTCCTTGACTCTCCCTCAAGCTTCACGATGATGGCGCCCACGGTTTCATGCCGGCTCAGATTAAGCACGACATGACCTTTCATGATATCCAAGTTCGTGTAGAACTCGGGCGGGTTCTCGAGAGCTATGCGTATCGACATTTTGGCCGTCTAGTTTTGTTGATTCTCGGGATGGATGAAAAAGAGTATGAGCCGAGAACAAAAGATGGCAGCTTGGGCAGTTTCAACCTCTTGCTTACAGACGCCAAGCAACGAAGTCGCCCGCTGCAGGTGGAGCTTAGGTAGGAACAGTGAGCCTGTGGTACCTCTGGGGACAGGTAATATGAGATTAAGAGGTAATGTAATACAAGTAAGAAAAGAGAGCTGTTCTACTCAGAGTCCCAAGGAACGATCGTATGAAAGTACACCTGCGCCTTTACCTGTTTGGAAGAAGTGCCTTTGAAGAGCTTCGCCGCAATGGATAGCGCGGCCCGTTACGTCAGTTCAGGAGCCCGAAACAGCCCACTTTTGCTTGCTCAACCCCTGGAGCGCTGAACCTCACAGAAGGACTCGGGAGGCTTGGCAACCCCAGGCTCGGCACTGCTCGGGCGGTGTGACCCGCAAGCTGGGTTGGCTTATCTTATCGAATCTGGCGGGGTCCCTTTTTTCTGCCAGCCCAAAAAATTATGTGGACATTAGATTTGGATGATCGTCAGAGGGCGCGGTGAGGGTCCTGTTCACTTTGAGCGCAAGTTACCGGCCGAGATCATTCCTTGTCTCAAACTCTCCAGGCCCGTTCTTCCAGCTCCGAAGAGTTTTCCAGTCGAATAATACACCATGCCGAAAGCCGCCAAACAAAAGAAGGGCGGAGGGCCCGGCGGACCATACGATCGCAAGTCGAAGCCCGCCGCCAACACCAACATTTTCAAGTTTGACAAGGACTTTGGCCAGCATATCCTTAAGAACCCCGGTATCAGCGATGCCATTGTTGAGAAAGCCTACCTCAAGCCCACCGATGTCGTCGTCGAAATCGGTCCCGGTACCGGTAACATCACCGTCCGCGCCCTAGAAAAGGCAAAGAAGGTTATTGCCAGTACGTTCCCCCCCCCCTCCCCCACCTTCTTATCTCCTTTCCCACTCAACTCACTTCCTAACCCATGATCTATAACAGTCGATATCGACCCTCGCATGGGCGCCGAAGTAACCAAACGCGTTCAAGGCACCCCCCTGGCCAAAAAGCTCGAAGTCATCCTCGGCGATGTGATCAAAATGCCTGAAATGCCCCCCTGCGATGCCCTCATCTCCAACACCCCCTACCAAATATCCTCGCCCCTCATCTTCAAGATGCTCGCCATGCCCAACCCGCCCCGCGTGGCCGTCCTCATGTTCCAGCGCGAGTTCGCCAAGCGCCTCGTCGCCAAACCCGGCGACGCCCTCTACTCCCGCCTCAGCGTCAACGTCAACTTTTGGGCGACGTGCAAGCACATCATGAAGGTTGGGAAGCAAAACTTCAAGCCGCCACCCAAAGTGGAGAGTGATGTGGTGAGGATCGAACCGCTGATTGGCTCGGCGAGGCCCAATATCGCGTTTGAGGAGTTTGATGGGCTGCTGAGGATCGCGTTTAACCGCAAGAACAAGACGCTGAACGCGTCGTTTGCGATCAAGGAGGTGCTGGCGATGTGCGAGCGGAATTACAAAGTGTACTGCACGCTGAATAATATTCCGATTGACGAGGGTGCTGCTGTTGCTGGGCCAGGGGCGGCAGCGGCAGGAGAGGAGGAGGGTGGTATGGATGTTGATATGGATGATGAGGAGGGTGAGAACAATGACAGGGATGATAACGAGGAGGAGGATAACGGGATGGAGGTGGAGGAGGACGAGGATATGCCCGAGTTTTTTAAGGAGATGAAGGATGAGGAGGACAAGGCGGCAGTGGGCAAGACGCCGAGCAGGAACCCAAAGTCAAAGGTTGCGATGGTGGTCAAGGCCAAGGTCAACAAGGTGCTTGCGAGCACGGGGCTGGGGGAAAAGAGAGCGAGGCAGTGCGATCAGAATGACTTTTTGAAGCTGTTGGTGGCGTTCCATGAGGAGGGTATTCATTTCTCTTAGTCTACTGCCTACATGATGATGAGCAGGAGATATAGGGGAGGAGTGGAGTTCTCGGAGTTTGGGGGCGGGTGCCTAAAAAGGGGGGTGTGGGTTATACTGCATTTACGGGCCATGTTTTTTTTTAAAGAGATACTGCTATGTGATACCAACAATGATGTCTACGTTTGGTGATGAGAGATGAAGTGTGGAGGTGTGGAATGAATTGATGCGGCTCTTGCCGTTTGTTGAGTACATGTGGGGAGGGAACTTTTACGTTTTGGATGGTGGGAGCAGTTGACCTTGATCGAGATATCGCTGCATAATAATTCGACACCTTGCGGCAATTAATAATCATGATACAGCACTAGTCATCGACAGCCTCACTTTTCTCTGTGACTCATTTCATATTGAGGTCGAACGACT
This sequence comes from Triangularia setosa, assembly GCA_033296915.1. NCBI lineage: Eukaryota > Fungi > Ascomycota > Sordariomycetes > Sordariales > Podosporaceae > Triangularia > Triangularia setosa. The sequence goes on along the minus strand of MU866108.1, from coordinate 158,571 downwards.
GTGTGAGTGTATATGTTGTCCAAGGCAAAGATGCCTGAGGTATGTATGAACAGATACTAGCTTATGTACAAACATTCAGATACCAACTCATGAAAGATGCATAGAGCACATCAAGATTGTATTTATGTAACAGTGGAATAGCCCAGAGACAAGAGATGAGATATATATACGTTATGTACCGCTATAAAAATGCAAGGAAAAACATAAACCAAACCGTTACCCGCTAATACATGATTGTCGCTCGCTCCTGTACATGTTGTTCCGATTGCAAAAATACGTAAACAAAAATAAACCGCCCATTGCCGCCGCCCTTTGATAGATAGCCCAAAGATGCCCGCTTGAGATCCATGAAACGCCCATGAGAGTGTGACAATCCGAGAGTAAAGAAAACAAATCATCGCTATCCCAAACCCTTCCTGGAACTGATTTAAATAGTTAAAAGAAAAGAGAAAAACGTAGAAAACGTATATACGATGATGCTAAATGCAGCATTTCCAACTCAACTCGTCGCCCGCCCGCTCATTATGACTGAGCTGTCCTGTCTTCATGAATCCTAAAATCCATGAGAGAATTCAAGCTAGATCGCTCCCTTTTGATCGGGTGCACCTTCACGCCTGCTTCTTGCTGATTAGCCACAAGAGTGGTGGTCCCGGTTGTAACAATCCCAGCGGGGCTAGAAGGAGATGGGACAATATTCCACGGGCCAGGACGCGAGCTATATTCACTCGGCGCCTGGCTGCTTCTCGCGCTGGTGTTGCTCCTTCTTTCTTCCCTGTGTTCTTCGTCCTCGTCTTGGTGGATCTCTATTTCTTGTTGGCGGTGTTGCTGCTGCCTCGACGGGGAAGAGTGAAATGATCCCGACACATCAGAGGCAAATGAAGAAAATGAAGAGGAGGGTGCCACGTTTTCGCCATTGGACATTTGGTCTTCAATCCCAGCCCGTGGGATGTCTTCCGGTCTGGTAACATGCGCCGCGACGGCTTGGTTGCCCCAGGCTGTGTGGTTGTTATGGTAATGCCGTTGATGACCAGTGGTGTGATCGGTTTCTACTCCATCAAGCTCGTCTTCCTCGTCGTCTTCGTAGACATCAATGTCAATGTCATCCATGTCATTGCCGTCCCCGTCGGTTCCAAACCCAAACGATCCCTGGCTGACTGTCACTTGTTTGGTAGGCGAGACGTCATTGGTCATTTCGCTGTCGTAGGGGTCCGTCGAGCTTCCTTGAGTATCGTCATCCTGGAAGTCATCGGTCATCTCCTCATCCTCATCGTCGTCGGGTTCATAACCGTTGGTTCGCAACATTGCCTGGGGTGGACCACGGCTTCCTCCGCGCTGATAGCCGTATTCGCCGACGGCTTCACTATGAGGAGTAGCATAGTAGAATGGTGTACGGTCGCGCTCGTCATGATGGCCAAACATGCCTGGCGGAGCGAGAGAGGGCGACCGGCTCATGCTGGTGCGGCTCCAACGAGGTGTGTTGCGGGGGACGAGACTCGGTGAGCGGGTGCCCAATCGTCGCTTTTTAGCTGAGATGCCAAAGGTTTGAACAGTATTGATTCGCGGGGTCGGACGGGTGACTAAAGGAGAGGAGCGTCGCTCATATGGTGCTGCGGTCGAGACCCGTCGGCGCGCGAAGGCTTGCGCTGACTGGACAGGTACAGCAGGTACCGGGACCGAGCCAGCCCGAGTGAATTGTGGCGGCCAAGAACCCTTTCGTTCTCGCTGAGTGAGAGGAGACCCGGCGCGGATGAAGCTCTGGCCGTTAGGGAGTACCGGCGACTGCACACCAGTATAAAACTGCTGCGAGGGCTCAGTTGAGGAGCGTCTAGACAAACGTTGTAGGTGTGAGTGACGAAGGCTAAGAACGGAGGCGTTGTGGCTCGGAGGCTCGTCCACTCGATCGTTCCACGCCCAGCATTCTTCCATAGCATCAGCCTCGGGGACATCGCTGGCGGTACTTTGAGTATCAGGATAGACTCTGCTCAGCTCGCGAAGCTTCTGCCATGTCCAACCAGCGTCAAGTGCATGATACCCCAAGGGGTGGTCCTGAAGATATGCCTCTGGTTGCGTGATGTACAGACGGTGCACACCAGTTGCTTTCATGATGACACTCGACACCAAAAAGGTGAAATCCCACAAAGCTGGCGTTGCCATCTCAGCTGGCGTGAGAAATCGTAGCCTTGAATCCTTGTGCAGCTTGCGCAGAGGAACCCACGCTTGCCTCAGGCCCATAAACTCATTCAGCGGAGAATTTGGCGAATAATCCGATCGGACTCCGGCGAGAGCAGAGACCCGGAGAACTTCAGAGAAGGCATCGTGAATGGCAAGTTGAACACTACGAGCATCCGCTCCTCTAACCAAAACGGTCTTGATGAGGCCCCGGCTCTTTAATCTCTGGTCAATGGTCCTTCCTGAAGCGAATGCCCTTGGCAGCAACCAGTTCGATTCTGATGATTGACCGGGCCACTCTGCAAACTTCGGTGACTGCGGATCCGGTGTTGCCCTGCTGAGTGTGTTTTGCATCTGTGTCCACTCCCCATCACCACCCGCGCCTAGAGACCGGCGTTGGATTGGAAACTCGCTTGCCTGCATCCATACGCCTTTGAGAGGGAACGGCATGAACACGACTTCGAGCTCCCAAGGTTTGGCATAAGTTGGCAGCGCGGCTGCTTGCAGCTGGTTGACTTGAGCCTGCAGTTTTTGAATCTGGTTGTACACCTCGACCCGGTTAGATGCGGAAATCGTCGTGTTGGTTGCAACTGAGACCACGCTGGCTGTGGCATCGTCGGCGGTGCCGTCGTTTCGAGTATGTCGCCTGCTCCCCACAACGCTGCCATTGTCGTTCAGTATCTTCTCCACTTCATCCACCCGTGACTCAAGTTCCGTAACACGCATGTCGAAGTGTTCATGCTTGTCCTGGCATTCCTCGTGACCAGCAACAGAGAAAGATGTGTTTTCCAGTCTGTCGATCCGCTGTTCGTGGGACTCAACTGTTTCGGTGAGTTTCTGATATGCGCTGTTATCAGCATCGGGCTTTGAAACATTGCCCTGTGATAATGATGCCTTGGGTGTTTCCTCTCGCTCGCGCCTGAACATTGGGTCGTGTTCCTGGGTAGGGTCATCATCAGTAATTCCCGGGCGAACGGCTTCCTCTCTAATCGTAGAAACGATATTGAGCGTCTGCAACCCCCTTCCAGCGAATGGTCTTAGATATCTGGCCTGGCTGGATGAAGCTGTCGATGGCGGTCCTTGGGTCAGCCGACACTGGGCTGGAATTGGTGGAAGTCCGCTAACACTGATGTTATCCGCGTGGGTCTCGATCAAGTCTCCCCAATTGTTGAAGGTGTCAGGCATTGGGCTGTCCCGGGCCGGCTGAAGGTGTCCAATTGGCGGTGGAGTGGTGGCTTCTATCCTTGGGTTAGGTATTGAGTTCTGAAAATCTAGCAGGTCCAAATCCAATGATGCCCCAAAACTGGCCGGCATCGGCCAGTTCGCGAGCTCCTGGACAGGGCTCAAAGGTTCCCGATGGCTCCTGGGCTTTTGGTTCTCCTGGCCTACGACGCCAACCACAGGCAGGATTTGGGTCTGGGCGAGCTGCGTCTGAGTTTGACCCGAAGGGGCATCCTCATGGAAGCAGGCATGATGTGAGCACATGCAAATCTCGACTATCCCAGTTGCAGCGAGGGTAGAATTGCTCCAGAAACGGCGGCAACCGCATCGCGGGAGAGTCGGGTCGGTGTAGTTGCATGGTCCGCCAGGAAGGAAGGCCATGGGAGCAGGTACGCGCAGGGTTTGGCCGTCGGTATAGATGTCAAATACGAAAGAGTTGCCCTGGACAGAGGGATCGAAAGGAGTCGCAGCCATTGGGGCCTCGGGAGATCATCTCCCACTGCGATTGACCCTTTGCACAGTGAGCTTTTGCGTGGTGGAACAAGCTGACTGACTTGAACCGAATCTTGCGCGCGTTCGGATCCAATTCTCCAGAGGGAAAGGAGAAGGGCGAGATTGCTGGTTGCAGAATGCAAGATTGCTGGAGAGGACGAGAAATCGGGCAAGTTTCCGGTGCGACCCAACGCCAGGGCTAAGCTGGGTCGCGACTTAACGAGGACACAGCGGGCTTAGTACATGATACTGTTCCTGGTCAGCTTGTCTGAGGCGGTTGGATAGCTTCAGGCACCGCAGCTCAGCTTCCTGAGCAGGTGTATCGACATCCTCAGGCACCACGGGGTGCTTGCGCAGCTTTGCGACAATGTAACAGTCTATATCGACAGGACAACAAGGTGAGGTGGGGAAGACGGGCTAGCAAACGGCAACCAACTTGGTATTAATATGTGGAAGTTATGTGGACTGATTTCGAAGTCTAACTTTGAGCAGGTGATCCGACTGAAAGGCGCGTAGTGTACGAACAGGTAGGTAGCAAAAGCGAACCAAAAAAAAAAAGTGAGGCGCAGGCAGCACTGGGGAAGCTTGGGTTCACGATGTCGCAAGTCGCAAGTCGCAAGTTGCAGGTCGCAGACTCAGGTCAGAGAATCGGGCAAGGTGCAAGGCGGGGTGGGGGAGCACGAACACATCCAGGAAGGAGGTGAAGGAAGCCCGGGAACACACGATTTCGCTGGAGAAATGCGGAACGGACAAAGTCTCCACCCCAGCTCCTCCATCCCTGTCAGCTATGATAGCAGCAGTATCGAAGCGGGTCAGACGAGCTTGTAGATGACTCGACCATGCAACCCCATGTAACCTTTTTTCTTGACAGAGACTGTTCTTGACAGTTTTGATCCACTTTTGGCCTGTTTGTTGTGCCTCGCTGCACTATCAGTAAACAAGCAGAAATAAGGCGATTGGATGCCTGTCCTGAAGAAACGCGTCGAGGGGTTCATGCCCACAGCGAGCCGCCCTCGAATTGGCTGTTGCCCCCATGTCCGTTTCAACGTGTCGCAATGCTGGAGCTTGTTCATTGGCCGAAAACCACTTAAGATCCCTGCCTTGTTCGACCGCGTCGCGGTGGGCGGTTGGTACCAGTGTGAGACTTCTCCTCTTTTCCCACCCTCTAAGTGAACCTGCAGCCCAGCCACTTTCCCCCAAAAGCGATCTCTCCGACGAATAAAATGTGCAACTCTCGTCGGCCGTTTTCACTCAACTGCGCACCATATCGGTGGATCAAAAGCTTATTCTCGGCAATGACCCGTTCGTCCACATCTGATTAACGAGGCTTCCGGTGTGCCAGCAAACTCACTGGGTATCCGCATCGCTGTTATATGAATCCAAGGTGACGTCGGTATGGGTTGTCCAGGTCTCAGCCGTGAATGACTGTTTTGTGTTCATTGGAAAAGCAGGGCGAAAACTGAGGTGAAGAAAGGCAAGGGTATGAAGTTATGCTTGGTATGTTTCATTTTATCCCAAAAAAATATATATATAAAAAATTGAATGGTGAGACTTCAAACCATCATTGACATCTAAGTGACCACAGCCCATGTGTGATGAGTGACGAATGCTCTTCCAATAACCCAATACGCCTTGCTTCCCTTGTGTGCATGATTATGATAGGAATACATTGACCGTTCTTAGCAACACACTCTCCAAAAGTGTGACCTTCTGGGGTCTAAATACCGAGATAGAAAACAGCAGAATATGCGCCCTAGATATGTTCCCGACCAGCCATCATCCTCCGTTTAAACCTCGCCCCAACTTCCCATAATCGGTCCGGCGCTAGCAATCATACTGCCAGTGCCAATGGAGCCCCCAATATCCCAAAAATGTCGGGATGACTGCCTCGAAGATATGCTACTCCTCCGTGCAGACCGCCTCGTGCTCTGGCTTGCACAGCTACCAGGGCCATGCCTCAATGTGACGGGATTAGACGGTATTGTCGCTTTGAAAGTGCGTCGCTCTGCCGGACGAGGCCGGTGGTGGCCGTGCGAGTTCGCGTGTGCGTGTGATACCAGCGGGTGGTGCTGTCGTACTCGGGCTGCTTTGGCGGCAAGTTCTTGAGTACTTGAGGTGGCGAGATGCGATGTTCCTGAGGCGAATGGAGGCGGTGATGGGCGGGACGAGGTAAAGCGGGACCGAAGGTAGCGGAAAACGAGGCGTATATCAAGGTCTTGCTCCCACTCTTGCTGCGTAAATGTCTGACTATTGCTCGAGCCCATCTCGGCAGTAGCATCCGACGGCGTCGAGGGGAAAGCATTCAATGGCTGCGCAACGCCGACATCTGCTGATTGTCCAATGGTGGGTTTGAATTGTGGCATGGAAGCGACACTGCTATCCAGCTTTTGGACACTGTCGGGCGCTTCTGGTATCATCGGCAAACCGGCATATGGAAGAGGCATCTGCTGGACACGAGTGTAGGTGGAAAAGGCTCCAGGGTGTGTCGACATCTGATGGACGAGTCCGCCAAGCTCCTTTGCAATCCGTTCAAGCATGTGTAGTTGCCATGTCGAGTCATCGTGTGACTCTTTTTCCATATTCGTGAATGCGGGGTGAGCTGATTCCTTGGGAGATGCCCTGGGGGTCGTCATTATGTCGTCCTCATCTGGAAGCACCTCCCCGAACAAGATGGCAAGCAGTTTGTCATCAATGCCCATCAAGTCACAAATGACCTTTCGCGTGATGCGACTCCACAGTCCTCCCTTGGAAGCGCCCGATGGCGATCCATCCTGGTCATGCCATTCTGTGCCTGCAAGATTGATGTCTTCTGCTTCCTCATCGGCGACACTCTTCGCGATTACATCCTCTGGGACGCCCTTTTCCAAATGAGCCTGCTGTGCCGACAGCTCTGACTGTCTCCTTCGCCTCTTTGTCTCCTTTCTGATATCCTCCAACAGAAGTTGACTCTGTTCTAACCGCCACGCCTCTATTCTCTGATTTCGTTCCGACTCTTGAGGCTCTTCCGTCTCAAGCTGAAGACGAGCTAAATCAAAGCTCTCCCTCCTGTGCAGAACCCGATTTGGGTTAAACTGTTCGAAAGCATACATGCGCTCCTGAGCCTGCGTGCTGTTGCCCGGAGCCTCGAATCTGAACGAACCCAGTCCGTCGTGACTTGGGAAAATATGTGTCGAATGTGAAATGTCTGGTTGGTTGTATGGACTATGCGTTGTCCTGAAATCTGGGAGATGGCTATCGAGGCTGTCAAGCTCAGCGTCATCCTCTGCGAGACTGTCTACGAGAGCCACAGATGGCACTACAGAGTTGCTAGGTTGCGAGTTGAAGTCGGAGCGCGCTGCTGTGCCGAGACTTCCCAAATCACTAATTCTAGACCTCCCCGGCGTGATTTGGTCATCTTGAACAGAGCTCAAATATGAGGTTGTTGTTCCTGCATCGGTACCTGGTGTAAACAAAACCCAAGTATGGGACTCATTGTTGTCCAGACGAGCCTGGGGCGAAAGGATGGCAGAACCCCCATCTTCGGACTCGGCACGAATGATCCGTTGTGGCTGAACCTGTCGGGTAGGCTGATGGAATGCCATTCTGAACAGCGAAGATGACTGTGAGCACACAGCACAGCAGAAAGAGTGACAGCAGCAGTGCTGAGATGGATCAAGGTTGATGATGTTGGGCAACAAGGGGCTGGGGAGGAAGACCTAAACTGGCAGCTTGTTTATCGCGGGGGTCCCCAAAAAGGAAGGGCGCTTCGCAGAGGGCCACTCCGGTGGTCGGGAGTCGAGCCGTGACTAAAGCGAATGCTTTTGGCTGGTTCGCTGAGAGCAGAGACACAGAGTCGCGTGCTTTTACTAGCAGGAGGCGGTGAGGGGGTTTGGTTGGGGTTCAGGTTCTCTCAGCAACAGACTTCTGATGAGTTCAGCAACGATTTGCAATATCTGTCGATGGGGTGATGGCGATGGAACGGTGAATATGGCCGCTGACTGCTGACGGCGGTGTCGTGTAACCAGCCTTGCCCGGAATATAGCAACAGAGTGTTTGCTGCAATCTTGACAATGCCAGGTCTGACGAAATACGTGCAGGTACAAAGGATGACGGAAAGCAGACGGGAGAGGACGCGGAACAGGTGGGCGGCTGGGCGAGGGGCGATCGGGTAGATTTGGGGGGCTGCAAGATGTGAGATGAGCACAGAGCCCACAGCACGGGATGCTATCAGACAGCTGTTTGTTGGAGGGGGCACGAGGATAAGATCTTTTGATGCTGGGCGGGAGACCCTGTCCACTTTGCCCCACCTACAACGACCTAACCGCTGGTTTTTCCAGTGTTCAAGTCAACCTTGGGTTTTTTCCACCTCTTGCGGCAATATCAACATTCACATCTTTGTAAAGTGGGTGTTTGATTTCCATCTTGTTTGTTTCTCGTAGCAATGTTCTTGTCCAGACCGCAGGTGATCCCCTTGCTGCGACGGAAACCGACGTCCAACGAACGCTCCACATAAAGTTGCGTGACAGCTTGATTGGCCTTGGCCTGACGTTATCAGGTTGGACAGATCAGATAAGACCCCACCTCGCACGTCAACATCCGAGATCGAGCTTTTGAAACGATTGAATAACAGCCGCCATGAAAGTGACAGCGCGAGAAAGCGTTAGCCGAAGAAACCGACAACGGCCCATCAGCTCATGGGTTGATCAAGACTGGAAGCCGATCTAATGTCACAAAGAGTTCACTAAGCAATAGGTAGCAGGCGACCAGCGCACGGAGGGGGTTCCAGCCACCATCTGTCGATGTAACAAAGGCCAAAATAAGCAGGCGAGGGCATTTGATATCGTAAACGAGGCGTTAGCTTGGCACTTTCCCCTCCATCTTCACCCGAGATACACAGCATCAAACAGGATGGGCCACACAGCAAAAGAAGCCGAAGAGCCTCTTTGTAGATTCCTCGTTATGCTTCCAGACCGAGGCTGGTCCATCGATGGTTGTGCTAATAAATGATGCAAATGATGTCACACGTATCTCGGCCATTGTTGGTCAGTGCTCGTATAGTATATTGAGGAGTTGCCTTCCCTGGACTCATCTTCGTCTTGGGTGTTCACATTGCGAAGTCTTGCTAAGGCACCGGCAGGATCAGCGTCGATAGCCGGTTCCAACTACAGTACAGAACCCCGACACTGGTTGGATTTCACTCATGATCGTATAGTGGAAAGTCTTGATTGTACGCTTTTAGTGTCACTGCCATTCGAGATCTCTTCCCGGTTCTCAAGGTCCGGTCCCGCAAGAAGGGTATAATGCACAAATCCCGTGATAAAAATCCATGGCTGAATGGTTCCATTGACTGTCAAAGCATGACCTTTACTAGAAACATGCCTTTCATCTCTGCCCTAAAAATGACCCGTTGCGCCACCCTCAAGCCAAATAACCATTCCTTCCCCCAACGACCCCGTCACCAGCACCACTTTAGGCAGTGAAGGCATCAGGGAAGCGCTTCATGTTCTGAGCGAGACTGCCCTTGTTGGACAAGAACTGAACATAAGCACCATCAACCTTGACGCGGCCAGCGGCCTTGGCCTCGAGGTACTCATCACGGCGGAGAGGGGTGAAGCCCCAGTTCTTGGAGATAATAATCTTTTGGCGACCGGGGAACTTGTACTGAGAGCGGCGGAGAGCCTCGAGAGCGATAGCACGGTCTAGAGATAGCGGTTAATATGTGCCGCAGTTGCAGAGAATGGTACGACGAAACTTACTAGAGTCACGAGTGCGGACGCTCAAGATGATCTGGCCAATGTTGACACGGGCGACAGTGCCATTGGGCTTACCCCAGGCACCACGCATACCGGTCTGCAGTCTATCGGCACCGGCGCAAGACAACATCTTGTTGATACGGACGACGTGATAGGGGTGAGCACGGACACGGAGGTGGAAACCTTCCTTGCCGGCAAGCTTGACGAGGTACTTGTTGGCGCAGATACGGGCGGCCTCAAGGGCCTCAGAGCTCAGCTGCTCCAACTCATTGGAGACGAGGTGGATGCAGAGAGGGAAGTCATCGACGGTGGCACGCTTGCGACCAAGATCGAAGATGCGAATCTTGGGGTCGGGGACACCACGGTTGAAGCGCGACTTAGGGTACGGCTATAGAGGCATTACATTAGCACCTGTTTTGAAGATGAGTACCATACAATCGGAACCCCATCATCGTTGTCGTCGTTGTCGTCGCCGGCATCCTTCGCTGTGGGAGTCCTCTCTTGTTCGGTCCTCCGTCATATCTGTCTCCAATCGCCCATTTTTCGCCCACAAATCCTGAATCGAAAAATGCTGATCGACTCCCCTCAAAGGTTCAGAACTTCAACATCTCAAATCGTAAGCTTACCTTGTTCTTGCAGTACCGGTAGCATCTGGCGGGACGGCGGGCCATCTTGACTGATTTTCGCGATGTCACTGGGTATGGGTGTCGCTGGGTGTTGGGGTGCGAGAGGGTCAAGGAGGGAAGCCTCTGTTTTTTGACCACATTCAAATTCGCCTTCGATTACCAATCGCGGGCTCATTTTCCTGCCGGCTGAGCTGATCACTAAAAGTGGGGCTGTTAGGGCACAAAGAAAATCCGACCCACAGCGCTCAGCCAATCAGAACTGACCCCACGTTTGAGTGGGAATTAGAGATTTCCAGACTTTCTGGAAAACTTCACTTCGACTTTTCTACAACCCGACGACGCTCCTGCCAAAGACAAGGACATCACCAACCTTCGAGGCCAACTTCTATCTCTGTCAAACCACCCCCAACCGTCGAAATGGCCCCCAAGAAGTCTAAGTCGGACGCTCAGTCCATCGGCGCCAAGCTGGCCCTCGTTATGAAGTCCGGTATGTTGCGGCCGCCGAGCTGCTCGTGAGAGCCTCATGTATTTATGAAAACCCATTAACGATATCGGATTATAGGCAAGGTTGTCCTTGGTTACCGTAGCACTCTCAAGGCCCTCCGCACTGGCAAGGCAAAGTGAGACGATACAGTTCTTTCGAGTGCGAAAGCAGTAATACTAATAGGATGGGATAGGTTGATCCTCATCGCCGCCAACACCCCTCCCCTCCGCAAGTCTGAGCTCGAGTACTACTCCATGATGAGCAAGACCTCCGTCCACCACTACAACGGCACCAACGTAAGTTGATCTCCCAACAGTCTCCTTGACTCTGCAACCAGAATAACTCCGGGCATCGCTCCCGGCTGTTCGTTCTAGGCCGTGAAGACATCCCGTCAAACGGCCTACCCAGAGAAGAAGTCTGTTATAGGCTTTGGAGGGTAGAAGTCCAAGTGCTAACAACGCCCTTATAGATTGAGCTTGGTACCGCTCTCGGAAAGCTCTTCAAGTGCTCCACCATGGCCATCCTCGACGCTGGTGACTCCGACATTCTGGCTGACCAGACTGCCTAAAGAGTCAATCAGAAAAAGACAGGGAAAAGAGTTGGCATTTGGCGCGGCGTTCGGGTCCTAAACTCGGGAAAGTCGCATACCGGGCTGATGCTCGGCTCAAAAGTGATTTTGATGGCCATGGTTGGCCAGTGCTTGCCCTAGATGGTTCCCATAGATAGTCGTAATACATGACTTCTCGTTGCCATCTCTTTGTCTCATTCACTGGATGTTACCGGTGTAAAAGACTTCAGTAGCCAAACGGGCTTTCGAAGAGAGCCTCTGTGGAAAGTCAAATGCTCCTCAGCTGCTATGTTAATTGGGCTCTTCCGTATTTTGGCTCTCAAGTATAGGCAGACAAATCATACCTCGAGCTGGATCAGGTGGTGAGAAGACACCTTTACAGCAGCATTGACTTGTCCGAGCTACCCAACCACTATTCGGGGCTCTGGAAGGGAAGATCCATGCTAGATCGACCACTGACAGGTCCGCATGCCTGGTATGGAGAGGATGCATTGAAGGCCAGAAAATAGTTTAATTAAAAGATGAGCCGAACCTGAATCCTGCCCTGTTTGTTGGCCGCAGTGGATATTCATTGACCGCGTAAGGAGGCAAAAACCTAGGCAAAGGATACCTGGTGAGTTGTGAGATTGTGTCAAGGCTGAAGGGATCAGCTCGTGCACTTCTCTGAGCTACCCATTCTATCTCAGAGCGCCTGAGTTGCTGGTTTGCGTTATGGTTCTCCGTTCTCCACGTGCCCCAGACTCTTAACGGCGGACGAGGATCAATAAACTAGGCAATCGCTGCATGAATAACTAAGGTACCGCGGGGCGGATTGCTTGTTTCAGCGAGTCCCCGACCAACTTTGAATTACCTACATGCTGCGGTGTAGGCGATACCTCGCAAGAAACAAAAGGTGAGATCGCTGTCGATGCATGATAAACAAGATTTTAAGCCGTAATTGCCTCCCCGGGTCTTTTGTCTTGTTAAGGCCGGTAGTAGTTTCCTCGACTCTCGAGTCGACAAAGACAGCTCTTTGGGTGGAAACAAGAGGCCAGCGCACGACTACTGTCTACTACTACTAGCCTGCTCATGGCCTGCCTCCTGCAAGACACATCACTTGAGAGCTTTGGTCTCGTGGCCGGCGTGCATACAGCAGCGCAAAAGTCACAGACGAACTGCAGAGAACGTCGGTATGTTCTGAGAACCCAGCAACCGGTCCCAGCCAACAAATCCATTCCTCCCAACCTGTCTGAGACTGCCAGCACGGAGCATGACCTCTTGCCAGCCCTTGTCAAAGGCTACGGTATCCAAAAGCACCTCAGCATTAAAAGGCTGGCTTTGGATAGAGCCTGCTCATACAGATAGTCGCTGGAGAGTCAAGAAGCCCGGTGGCCAAGGGTCCCCCAAACGCCACTAATAACAGCGCTAGAACGCCAGGCAAGGCAAGTGGGTCGGCAAATATCCTCCCTCAGCTGTTGTCCGGGGTCGTTCCCCCCTTCACAAACATAACGTCCAACCGGAGGTGAAACGTCGAGTTTCTCTTTCTCTTCACCGCCCCAAAAGAGTCTTCGAGCCCCTCTTTCAGCCTATCGACTTTGCGCTCGTTACCTGACCTTACCTGTGCATCTCCGTTCTTTCTTTTTTGCATAGCAAAGCATCGCTAGACTCACCGCAAAAGGAGCCTATACTACATTTATACAACCCACCGCCATGGCCGCCGTCGTCAAGAAGCCTCCGGCGACTGGTCGCGAGACACCCACAGGAACTCCGCAGCGCCCGAGTGTGAGATCGTCAACTCCCACCTCTAGCACATCCGGCAGTACACCCGCTGCCGCAGCTCGCGGTGCCCGTCCCTCACGCACCGGGACACCTGTCTCGGCCCGCGCAGCCGCCCATGAAAGGCGCCAGTCTCTTCTCAACGGTACTTCTAGCAATGGCAGGAGCGGCAGTCCGGCCGATGCCGAGCGCGAGGAGGCCATCCGCGCCGAGACCGTGGCCATCATCGACGACTTGAAGGCGCGGTTGGAAAGGGCGGAGAGCTCCGCCGAGTCGACCAAGCGTCAGGTCGAAATCCTTCAAGACAAGCTGGACGAAGCCCACAGAGAGCAAGCAAAACTCGAGGAGAGGGTTCACGAACAGGAAGAGCAGATCGAGACACTCACCAACGAGAAGCGCGAGACGGCCCGCCAGATGCGCGAGATGGAGAATATCTATGAGGCTGAGCGGAGTGGCATGATGAAGGAGAAGGAAGAAATGGCCAACCGCGAGGAGGAGATGCAGACTGTGATCCAACGCCTCAAAGACAGCCTTGCGCAAAGGAACCTGGACGAGGATAGGCCAACCCGGCAATGTGAGTGTTTTTGTGCTGGTTTTGCGCTCGAAAATATACTGATTCCGAAAACAGCGGTGACCAGCTCGCCCAGCATCGAGAATGGAAGCTTTGCGCCCCCGTCGTCCATCCACCGCAGCGATTCACGCAACAACTCCAAGCTATTGCTGCAAAAAGACAAGCTGATTGAATCTCTCAGACTGGAGCTGGCTGAGGCGCAGATCAAGCTCGTCGAGTCGCAAAATCAGGGGGGTGGCCGTCTTCAGGAAGTTGAGCGCCAGCTCATGGAGGCTCGTGTGGCCAACGCCCGGTTGATGGAGGACAACGAAAGCTACCAACTGCTTCTCCAAGACAGAACTCTCAAGGGTGACTTTGGAACTAATGATTTCAGCTATCTCGGTGGCGCCTCAGCAAACCAAGACGCCCTCGCCGCCCTTGAAGGGAGAACAAACGGAGCTAGTTTGGCTGATGAGCTCTCTGGGGCTGCCGAAAGTGACCCCCCTAATGAACAAGAGCTCGAGACTCAGAAGCGCCTAGAGGCAGAAATCAAGTCGGTTAAGGACCAGAACAAGGCTCTGACTCTCTACATCAACAAGATCATAGAGCGTCTGTTGCAGCATCAAGGATTCGAGCACATCCTCGACCAGAGCAGCGACTTTAAATCCAACGCAAACACCAACAAGGAACTCCCCCCGCCCCCCAAGCAGCAACCGCCTCCGCCAGGGCCTTCCCTCCTCCAGCGCGCCAAAACCATGAGCATCGGCGGTAGCGTTGCTAGACCCAAGCCCCGCCCCATGAGCTTCATGCCCTCGGCCAATACCGACGTCTCCAACCCCGACACGGCACCCAGCATCCCCATCGGCCTAACCCGTAACACCTCGACTCGCCGTGCTAGGCCCATGAGCGATCAGTACACCTCGGTTGGCGCCGCCTCCCTCGTCAACGCCATGTACAAGGGCCCCTCCGCCGTCGACGGCCCGCTTTCCCCTTCCCTCCGATCCTCCCAAACCTTTTGGGCGCCCCAAGGCGCGGGCAACCGCTCCAGCATGAGCGGCAGCAACAGCGGCAACGGCCCGGCCAGCGCGCACTCCACCACCGGCGCCCCCCCCGCCTCGGCTGGTAATTTTCCGGGAATGAGGAGCGAGACGAGCAGCACGAGCGGAGACTCAATCCTGGAAAGGGACTTTGTCTCGAGCCACAGTTCCCCGCCCAGGAGCCAGCATGAGAAAGAGAAGACGACCTTTGGGGGCAACAAGCCCAGGCCGCTGAGGTTGGTACAGGAGAACGCTGAGGCGCAGGCGGCGGCCGAGAGGGCGAACAAGAGGAACAGCTGGATGGGGTGGGCCACGAGCGCGTTTGCTAAGAAGGACGAGCAGCAGGTGGGGAGCGCCGAGACTATTAGGGAGTAAGATGGGAGAGAGAGAGAAAAAACAGTTCACTTGTTAAAAACAAAAAAAAGAATTTGATGAAGGGGGGAAAGGTTTGTATGTGAGTTGGAAAGGGAGGATGGTGTTGGCAGGATAGAGCGGTGGTTGGTTGGTTGCTTGCTTTTATGTGTGTGTGTGGGTATAAAAAGATGAAGATGATGAATACGGGCCATTTTGATGAAAAGCACATACGTACGGTATTCCGATGAAGATGAAGAACGCAACGAAATGATATTTAAACTGGGAAACTTTATGGGATGGATGGAAGGTTGGAAGGGATAGTGGGAGGCGGGTTAATTAGGTATATATAATGATCTGTTGTGGCTTTTTGTTTTTATCTGCTTTTGCTTTGTTCTGTCTGCGTGGCTTCGTTTGTTTGTGGTCTTTTATCTTTTCTTTGTTAAGATTTGAGTTCGAGAAGGGGGTGGGTCGATGGGTGTTTGTGTGCTTTTTTTGTTTTTGTGGGAATAGATAGAATGAAGAGTTCATTGTGAGCATTCAAGAAGCAAGCAAGCACGCAAAGCAAAGCAAAGCATGGGGATAGGAGCAAGGCATACATCTAGCACCTGGCATGATGCTCTTGCGGTTATTGCGGCTATTGCTGTTTAAGCACTCTTTCTTTTGCTTTGTGTCTGCGTGTGTTTGGTTGATTGATAGACAGCGAACAGATGTGGGTGTATGTTACAGAAAGTTGAGAATATTATTTTGCCTTCAATTTTTTTTCCTTTGACGGGTAAGGAACTGGGCTCGGTTCAAATGAAGGATGAATGACTGCAGAATGAGTTAGTTAGAAACATGACGGGATACAATGTGTGTCAACTGCGGTATATGAACCGAGATAAACTAGAGACAGCAAAGACATAACGAGTTTGTGTATGTCAATTTGAATTAAGAGGGAATAGCAGTATGTTTGATCTATTGTTTGTGACCGACCAATGGTTATCGTCAAATCATGAGTACATACATCACCAATATCTTGATACATTTCCTTGGTTCTGAGAAAATCGCTAAGAAAGGAAGCAAGAGATGGAGGCCAAATCAAGGAGACCAAGCACCCCAAGTCTTGAGGCATTGATAAAAGCAGGTGGCAGCAACAAGTGGCATTGAGCAATATGTGGTATGCATCAAAATTCTTGGTCTTCTAACCGTGTGTCTCCGCTTCGTCACAAATCTCATATCATAGTCAAACATAAAACACAGCCCTCTCTAGTTCACTTCCTGCATACCTGGAGCCCTTGACTGAAGAAAACCCCTCAAGCTGTTGTCATCGAGGTTTGCTCCCCAATCGCACCATCATTACATTGATTAGGCTAGGTATTGATGATGGAAAAAGTCTGTAGTCCTCTTGTTCCTCTCCTTCTTTAAGTAATGCCCTTTTTCGATTGCTCAGTCTGTGTGATGTGAATTTGTGAATTTTGTATACCAATCCAACGCCCCGTTTGCTTGCCGCTTTACCAGCCCATTTCCTCCTGGGGAATATATTTTAATCCATAATGCCATGCAACGCTTCATCACACAAACACACAAGTCCCAGAATATACACGTGTAACCAATTGCCACCAAAGAGAAGTAAAAAGTGAGAGAGAACAAAATAGTTATGTCTTTGTCTTCGTGAAAAAGAGAGTCATTCACATGAGTAGAGAAAGAAAATTTATCTGCAGTCGCTGCACGCACGGTCGAAACCAGTGCCAATTCATTAAGATATAAGTGAGATGGTAACCTCGTCGTCGTTAGGCTGGACCACAGGGTCGTCGGCCGAGTTCGGTCTGATTATCTTCTTTGCGGTGATGGTGGCCTTTCGCTCCCGTTGGCTCAGAGGAAGAGTATATGTGATGACACCCTTCAAAATCAACGTGAACTCGTCCTCCAAGACCCGCTCCCATCGCTCGGGTCCACCCGGTTTGGTTACGTTGCCGGGGTCTTTCAATCGGACCTCTCCAGTCGAGTACGAGTCACCCTGGTTGAAGAAGGAACCCTCGAAAGTCAGGGGGCTCTCAAATCCCGTGATAGTGCCGAGGTGCAAGTTGGGTGCCGAATCATCATCATCGTCCGCTTCCATCACCATCATTTCCCCTTCGGGTCTCTTGATGGGCGGGGGCCCAACCTCGCCCGGATGGGTATGCCGCCACCATTCTGAATCCGACATTGCGCGCGGTGACTTGGCGAAGACCTCAATGTTGCAGGAGTCCACGGCAACAACCACAACATTGGGATTGTGAGCCTTGATGGTGAGGTCGAGCATAAGCTCCTGCTGGCTGGCCACAATATGGCTCATGTTGGTAAGCTGAACATTTGTAAGAGGTTGCGATGTCGCAAACATAAAGCCGATGGCGCCCGACACGATGAGCAACAGCATGACCGTCAAGACCAGGCAACTCGCGAATCGATTGAGCACTGAAGGAGGTGACCGGTATTGTTGCGCCTCTATCGACCGGTACGAGTGCGAATGGGGGCCCCTTCGACTTCTGCCTGATCTCGACGACCGTATCGTGGAGGACTGGACCAAGGGTGTTGTCTCGTCGTCAGCGCCAGTAGTGTTGTCGTCGAGATCGTACCCTGCTGATAGATGTGTCGACCGTTTCCCATTTGCTGCGGAGTAGTTGCGGGCATTGGCGTAGCGAGGACTCGGAGGGTTGGAAGAATACCTTGAGCTTCCATTCCCGGCAGCCGCGGCATTGCTGAAAGGCGAGTGTTCGGCGAATAATGAGGGGTGGCCATTGCCGCCTCCGTTACGACCCCAACGACCGAAATGATGGTGATGCCGCGCAGTTCCTCGGGCAGAACCGGCATTGCTTCTGCTAGTTCCCTTCCCGTCATCGTCACCGTAGACGCCTTCATTTGCGTTGCTGTTGTAAGTGTTCACGAATTTCATGCTCTTCTTGACAACCATTTGAGGCCCGGCGCTCTCCATCACGGTGTGGATGGACCTCATCCCAGTTCGATCGATTTGGCTGACCATGGATGTCGCACTCGGCGTTCGTGAATGGAATCTCGGAGGTCGATCACGGGCATCTGGTGGGTTAGAATCGTAGACAAATGTCTCTTCGGAGTCGGAAGAATTTGCTTCCTCGACAGCGCTCGCGACCTTAGCCTCGAAGATATCGGCCTTGGAGGATGCTACACGTGTTCGTGTCAGTAGGTTGCTCATGTTGCCGATGTGAAAGACAATGCTCTGTCTCCTGCCGCCCGGTTCCCGCTTGGCATCTGTTGTGCTGTCATGAGAACTGAAAGAGCTTGGGGGAGATGGGCGCTTGTCGTTATGAAAAGAAGAAAAAACTAAATACATGGACATATGATGTCGTAGTTTGGGGGATGTAGCTGAACGTGGTTTCTCACCATTGACCGCCGTCACAGTGGGTTGCTTCCGTGGCGGCTTCTTCTTTTCCTTCCTTGGTCGTATCGTCTCGTTGCTGGCCTTTGTTCGCAAACTGGCGCTCGACACTTGCGTGCCTACGCTTGGGGCCAGCGCAGCTTGGGGAATCGAAGTAACTGTCTCCGTCTCGACCGTCATACTCTGCAATGGTAAGTCGCCTGTCTTGGTCTTTGACACACCCGGCTTGATCGAGGTGCTTGACTGCCTGGTAGTCAAAGGGGGCGGCGGCATTCCAGATCCACCTCGCCGACTGGCCTTGATGCTGCCACTGTCACTGCCACTGTCGTTTGGGCCAGCGCTGGATTTTCCGACTGTCTCCTTGGACAGCCCGAGACCAATGAGGTCCGCCTGCGACGATTCCGAGGCCATGCTGCCAGCCATCTTTTCCTCTAACGACGACTCCCCTGGTCCCCGCGGTGAGCCCAGTGGGCTAACTTCCTGGACGGTTTCCAAGATTGAGCTGTTTCCACCACCTCCTCGAGCGGGCGTTCGTAAACCAGGCGGAAGATGCGCCTCATCGGTATCGGTGTCTGACTGAGGCTCCTGGTATCGAGGCTGGGGCGGGGTCGCACGTTGGAGAGCAATCAACGGTGTTTCGTGCTCTGATCGTCGTTGGGATGGGATGTTTGGCTGGTGGAGGATGGGTGGGGGAGATCGTAGCCTAGGGGAAACCGGCCACCGGGGGGATTCTCGAAGATGCTCCATGGACGTAGGTGATTTGACGGGTGCACCCGCATTGAAGCTTGGATCTGATACTAAGGGTAGAAGAGTAGGAGTCGTGGAGGAGGACAGGGCTTTCGACGTGGGGGGTAGTGGCGGGTTGGTTTGTTTTCCTAGATCATGAGTGCTGTTTTTCCGTGACCGGGGCCCGGCATTTATCGATGACGCTCGTGAGGTGCTTGTACGTTGCTGTGGTCGTATTGGAGAGGGCTCGCGCGAATGGAGAGGTGAAGGCGCAGCCGAAGAGGAGGCGGACGTGGTAGAGGTTTGCGATGTCAACTTTGAGGGCCACGAGTCGGTCTTTGGGGTTATGGTTGCCGTGCTCGAGGTAGATTCGCGGGATAACGTGGGATGGAGCAGCGCAGTTGGGATACTGCCGATTGACTGAGAGCGGCCGGGCTCTGCTGAGCCAGTCGGCGTGTTGGACGACGGGTCCATGTCTGCAGCATGCGTAGGTGCGAGTTGTGTCGAGTGGAGGAAGAAGGGCGGAGGCTCGATCTCGACCACCACTCACACATGCCAGGGCGGGTCTTAGCTGCTCTGAGTTCGCAGGGTCCAGCAAATCATTATGATGGGTCCTAGCGATTTACTAGAACCTAAACGGCTGCCGTGCGCCGTGATGCGGAGGTGGGCGCTGGGGGGGAGAGAGAGGGGGGGGGGGGGCGCGAAGGGACGACTGGTGATGCTGCGTCTACTTTTTTTCACGGATATCTGGAACTGCGTCTGAGACAGGTTTGGCGAGCCCGCGTCTCTTGGAGTATCCGTACTTGTCGATTCTCGCAAAAGGTGAATAAATGGGCGACTTGGGCGCTATCGAGAGATGCTAATCAGACAAGCACCATGCAAGATACTGGCCTTTTGTCGGTGGGTGGATTTGGTCCACGCGGGCGGTGTTGAGTGCGTGGTGGGAGAGGCTGCGAGTGATTGGAAGATGTGAGAGAATGGAGGATGATGTCGTTGGTCAGGTAGGTACGCATCCAAGCTTCCCTGCCTGTGCAATGTGTGTTGCAGGTTGCAGGCACAAGTGGGCAGTGGGTAGCGTGCGAGGGTGTGCGCTGGCGTCCCCCTTGGCCGTTTTGGGGCTCGACTCTCGCTTCTTGGCCGCTAAATTCCCGTCACATCAACCCAAACAGGACTTCTTTGATATTTACAGCGCATAATCCTCGACTCCACAGCACTGAAAGCTCCTCGAGGATTCCGAATATCCTGTTTGACGTCGCTGTTTCGACTTCATTGCCATCAACACCAATCGCTCCTGTCGTTGCCAGCTCACGGATTACTGTTGCCGTGGAATCGACCAGAAGGTTGAAGCGGAGACTTGGTCCGGCACATTGCACAAGCGACCGATCCAAAGTGAAAGTACTCCGTATCTGACTGAACAAAGGCCCGACACTGTTCAGAACACCATAGCAGCACAACCCAACAACTCTGAAGGCCCAGCGGGAGAAAACGCCCCGGTCCCCTTCCACACACGATCCTTGCTCCCCCTGAGAGATGTCACGGTACCTGGATGGGCGGTCTGGTACATCACGCGACCATGTTTTCCCTTTGACGCTCACAAAAAAAGGCGGCGTGTCAAAGTCCCCACTTGTAGCTCCGTCAGATCACAAGTCTTTCGGTATGTCTGGACCCGCTCTTTTTCCCGATTCCAGAATTTCTCTTCCCCACCAAATCCGGCTGCGCGGCGCGCCCTCAAAACTTTTGTGCCAGCCTTGGAGGCAGGCGCTGTTAAGATGGTACTTCAGATGCTCCTCTCCTTTCTGGTGACGACATAATTCGGTTGGAAACACTTCACTTTCGTCTGTTGTTGTAATTGATATGCGACGAAAGACCTAGTTTCTGTTTGCTGAGCCTTTTGATTATTTCTGCATTGTCACTGATGGCCGGAAGATGCGGGGCTCAGATTGGGTCCTGGTCTTTCTTTCTCCTTACCTACAAATACAGCAAGGTTTTCGATCTGTGGCTGAAATTCTTGTCAAGTTTTGCCGAGTATAGTCCACCACCGTCGGCCTCTCGTCTCGAAGACATCAACAGTATTAATAGGCATGTATCCTCGCTCATGTTCTCGCGGGCCGCAGGTGCATTACATAACTTCTGCACGACAACAGCAAGATGTTTAACCTCTGCTTCGCTCCAGATATTGCCCTGTTTTGATGCACAGGATAGTAGCACCGATCAACGATTACGCGTTCGTTCTGGCGCTGTCAGACGTCCGGTTGGGAACTGCGAGAGCGCGAGACATTATCTCGACGAAAGCCATGGACCGAAAATGATGGACGAAAAAACGTCGCCGACTCTAGGACCAAGCTGTTGACGAGGTCGATCGGCCGCAACCTTAAAACTTGTCGCGCAACGCTAACATTCGAGGCACACGCAGACAGATCTGATGAGTGAGAGCAGGCTACCACATTTGACAATGATGGAC
This sequence comes from Triangularia setosa, assembly GCA_033296915.1. NCBI lineage: Eukaryota > Fungi > Ascomycota > Sordariomycetes > Sordariales > Podosporaceae > Triangularia > Triangularia setosa. The sequence continues at coordinate 137,026 of MU866108.1, read as the reverse complement.
GTTTCCACGCAGATCGAGATCATGCGCTCTGCTGCTATGGCTGGTGTAAACGACGTCATGCCTTATATGGAGCGGTACTCCTCTATCGGCCCCGCATTGAAGTGGTGGGCAAAGGCTCAGCCTCTCACAAACGGCCAAGTGGACGGGGTGCCATTCTGGTCCATTTTGGTAATACACCATAGCCCTTTCAGCCGGGTGGTGTGTGTCCTTTTACAAATTCTCATCAGTTCAGTGAAACCTACGATAAACAGCCCTCAGCCCGGGTCTGTCGAACCGTCACGCCGCGCCGCTGGAGCAAGGAGAGCACAACAGGCACTCGGATATCTCGAGTGCCACGAAACAGGCAGCTGGGAAGTTATACTGGGCATGTCTTGCCTTCTTCTTGCAGTGTGCTCTCATTATAACCTCCCGGATGCGTCGGGACAAGCAGGCGAACCTACCGCACCGGCCTGGGCCGAATGCTAGCCTCACCAGGGACAGCCATTTGCCGAAAACAGCCCTGTCAGCAAACTCAGGGGCAGGTGTGTGTGAGTGCGGCGTGGGCTGTGATTCACGAAAACTTTTTCTTTCTGGCGCTCTGACGGAACTCCTCTCATGCGATACTGGGGGCCGGGTTGCCTGGGACCGTGTGAGAAATCAGAAAAGAAAAAACGGCCCAAGACCATGCGAACGAACGGATGAAGAAAAATACCGCTTCGCTACGCAGCAAATACGCAGTAGTCTTGGGGCCTGGGTGTCTTGTTCAAGGGCTCAATCTGAAAGTCATACCAACGGCTGCATGACACGTGGTGACGTGTGGGTTAGATAGGGGTCCTGTCGTCCCGAATTTATCCCATCCTTCTTCCCCTATGAGAAAAGCCCCGTGATGGGTTGCAACAGCAACTGGATGAAAATGAGGTGCAGCAACCTTGTTGATGGGGAATTTCTGTATGGTTTACTATGCATCGTTGCAGTATCTACACGTTGTGCTGCCGCATCACCTCTTTATCTCAAGGGGCAGGTATTGATGAGAGCGGTACTAGTTGCTGTTGTAGTCTTGCAGAGGGCGCATGCCAGACATGTCACCAGAGTCATCCTTCTCACATTGTCTCTCGGTGGTCATCTGCGCAGGAACCCGATGCTGCCACTGGCTGAGCAATGCGCCTCTGAAGTTTGGCTGACCCATCACGATCGCCCACGAATCTGAGTAGCCACACGCGTGGGGTGACGGTCTGGATGTATGGTGGCGGGATGAGCCTCAAGTGAGGTTTTTTTTATGTTGGTTGCGACCTGGGTTTCGAATATTGATGTGTGTTTGCAATTTGAGGGGGGTTGACATTTGGTGTTGAGTCGGTGGCGTGATTGCTGCTGACTAACATACCCAGGTACCTTGGTAGCGGTAGCTGTCTGCCTGGCTGTTTGTGAACGTGTGCTAATCCATCTGAAAACACCAAAGATGGCTCCCTAGAGATGTCTCATGATACCTACTTCGAGGCTCAAGGGGAGGTTATAACGTGTTTTAACAACCATTTGAGAGAAAGTCGTTTCTGGAGCGGTGTTAGTGAGAATGACGCCTTTCCGCCCTTCCGACGACCGGCTTGCCGAGTCTGAGTTGAGTCACACTGAGCAGACTCATCGATAGTGATGCGAAGTCAAACTTTGAAATTAGCTGTCAGAACAAACAGAACCGTTGTGCCAAAGTGCTTACGATCGTGTTGACATCTTCCTGTCTATTATCACCACCAAACCTGATATCACAGCCACCACCATGTCCGATGATGATGATACCCTCAAACCCAACGGCTCAGCCTACACCCTCTCCCAAATCTCCCAATACCTCTCTTACATCGGCCTCGACGAATCCTACCACCCCTCCTCCTCCCCCGTCCTCGACGTCACCTACATCACCACCATCTTCCAAGCCCAGCTCGCCTCCTTCCCCTACGAGAACCTCTCCATCCACTACAACCCCGTCCACCGCATCATCCTCGACCCCCAGCGCCTCTTCGCCAAACTCATCACCACACCAAAACGCGGCCGAGGAGGCTACTGCATGGAACTCTCCATCTTCTTCTCCCACATCCTCCGCGCCCTCGGCTTCTCTCAAATTCACTACTCTGGCGTCCGTAACCGCAACCGCACCAACGGCATCCCCCAGGGCAACTACAATGGCTACGTCCACCTAGTCAACATCGTCACCCTCCCGAACACCAACACCCAATACGTGTTGGACGCCGGCTTCGGCGGTGACGGCCCAACATTTCCCCTACCGCTAACCGAGCATACCATCCACCACAACTCCATCGGCACGCAAGAAATCCGCTACATCAGGGACTGGCTTCCCGATCAGCGCTTCCGGGACGAGTCCAGAGGCGCGCTCAAGCACTGGGTGTACGAATACCGAAACTCCCCGGACAAGCCATGGAACAGCTACTACGCCTTTGTGCCCGAGCACGAGTTCACCGAGCTGGATCTGGAGAACCTGAATGTGTACCTGAGCGAGTGCAAGAGGAACCATCAGACGTATACCATTTTGGTGATACGGTTCTTGAGGGACGAGGAGACGAGGAAGATAAGGGGGAAAGTGATGATGGTTCAGGGGGAGGTGAAGCAGAACTTGGGGGGGAGGACAGAGTTGGTAAAAGTGTGCAAGACGGAGGAGGAAAGGACTGCGACATTGAAGGATTTGTTTGGGGTTGAGCTGACAGATGAGGAAAAGGGGGCGATAAGGGGGTGGGCGTCGGAGTTGAAGGGGTAAGGAGAAGCTGCTCGTTCGTTTCCTTTAGTGTATAGGCCCAGCATGGAACAGGTTCACAGATTCACATATTTGCTTTTTCACATCATACAGCAGTCCACTTAGACAGATCTTCATCGTTAGAAATGCTCAATATATACGTTCCTCGCGCATTACAATATGCTATCAACACAAAATTAACCACATTTCATAACCAATGCCGTTGTATAATACACCAATGCTCTACCTACCCGTCTAGTCTAGGTTCGTACCAAAACCCTTTTTGAACTCGTAACAACTCCAGACCTGCTCAAAACACAAAGCAACAAAACCGCGCTTTGCCAAAACACATCATTAATCCTTCAAAACAAAATCAAGCCTCAATTTCATCAGCGGTCCAATCCGCTACCTTGGCCTTGGCAGCAACATTCCCACCACCAACCACTCTCCCGCCCTGCTTCCTCTTAACTCGACTGGTCATGCCAATCTTGTCATCAAAGATGAACTGCCAAAGCACATATACCCAGCTCTCGTGCGTAGGCAGGGGATCATAAAACTCCTTGGCAATCTTGTTCAGCTTCGGAAGTCTGGTCCAAGGAATGGCAGGGAAATCATGGTGCTCGTTGTGCAAGCCAACATTGTAGGTGAAGAAGTTCAAGATGCCGTAGTAGCTGTACGTCTCTGGAAGAGGAATCTTGTTCTCGGGATTCCTGGCTTCCTCCGAAATGTTCTCATACACGTAGTGCTCAGCGATGAAGTGACCTGCTGTCGGGTGGAGACTGCCAGCCAGGAAAGAAGACAGGATCAGATAGAGGACTGAGTTGACGGAGAAGTAGCCCGGAAATTGGGTGATGAGCGCGTAATCGAAGGCGAGCTGGATGGCAACGTTGACCCAGTGAACCCAGGTGAAGGGGACGCGGTAGACAGCCATAGGACGGAGAGCATAGAAGAGGATCTGGAAAGTGCAGAAGAACGCCTTGCCAAGGATGGAGTCAAGGAAGACGGCTTCCAAAGCGGTAGGAAGATCGGTATCGAGGCCGTCGACGCCGAGGGACTTGTGATGGGTCAAGTGGTAGGGCCTGAAGGAGGCACTGTAGGGCAACCCGATGGGCAAGTTTGCAAAGATGGCAAATAACCGGTTGGCCAGGGGCGACCTGAAAGCGAGGTTGTGGGAGATCTCATGGATGGCCAGAAACAGATTCTGGTTCGAAGTCGCACCAATGATGTAGGCAACTGCCCAGAACTTGAGTGACCAGAAGGGCGTGTCACGTAGGAGGTGGGCGCAAAGCACCTGGAGGACAACGACGCCAGCGACGACATATTTCGTTAATGGTTCGGCGCCGCATAGTTTCAGTACCTAAACAAAACAAAGGATTAGCCAATTGGTCATATACAGAGCAGATAGTGTGTCCGGACATGCCTCAGGGTGCGCCTTGATAATGGCCAGCCTCCGCGTCCGGTGTGGCTCTTCGGTATAAGTCCAGAAAAAGTCATGCTCCTTCTGCTCATCCGCGTTCTTCGTGGGCGCCGTCGCGCTGATGGCATGACCGTTGCTGCCATTGACGGTAGTAGCGGTCTTCCGTTTGGCAGTGCCGTTGCTCGTGATTGTTGTTGCCGAGGCCATTTTGATTGAAAATCCTAGTTGTCAGCGTCGAGAAGAAACGAGTGAAAACCGCAAGACCAGCTTGACGGGAAGGACAAGCAACAAAAAACGTTTGGCGCAGGTTGGTAGTTGTGAACCCTTGAGGCTGCTCGCTTGGGTCCCTCCGTCCAATTTCAACAGCTGGCGGTGGCGGACAGGGGCTCACAGTGGTGGAACGCCCCTCAATTGTGGGGTATCTGATCTGCTGGAGCCAACCAGGAGCAGCTGGTGGCCCAAGGTCTCCAAGATAAAAAAAGGGGGTATCGTTCCAGAAGCTTGCCTGTGCCTGTGAAAGTGGGCTGTCCGTCCGAACTGGGCGTAGAAAGTGGTGTGTTGCTCAAGACCTTACTTTGATGCTATTTATCAGATCGTTTTCCAATTAGATTATTGTGAGTTCGAGAGGTCGGCTAGTTGGGGGTTTTATTTCTGTGTTCTGTCTTGCACCAGCGTTGAGCTTGCTAGCTGGAGACCGTGAGCTTGAACCACAGGCTTGAAAGTCAATGTTCAAGGTTGATATAAGTCAACTTCCTATGTGTTGATATAAACATCTCTGACAACTGGATGTAGTGAATCAACACTTATTCGCAAGTTTTGGCCATGCGAATGCCTTGCTCGCATATTGGGGCTGCTCTACAAGCGGTTCTTGAACGAAGGCATTGAACGTCTTAGTTGCGATGACGCCATCAATAAAGTCCACCTAGTTGACAAGTCTCAAGTACCCTGAGTTTGGGATGTCCAGGCACCTGGAAGTCTTAGAGTTTCAAACGACCGCAGACTCATGTCTTGCCTTCAGTCTTCCAGTTGAAGGCGTCTTGTTGCCTTGGTTGTGCCAGGTAATATCGCCAAGTTGATCGAGCTATGGCCAACCAAATAAAACACCACAACATCTTTCCTGTGGTACGCTCTCGAGCCTCGTCCTATCTTTGACGAACCACAAAACACCATGAAGAGGGGTAGCAGTGGGGGTTGATACCAGGCCCCGCCGATGACTACGACCTTCTCATAGCGGATCTGCATCACGGGAGCTTGCCGTACCGCTTGCTCGGGCGGCAGCCTGCTACTCATATGCTAGGCTATGCTGTGCTCCGGGTTCAGCAAGTGGTGAGCTATAAGAGGATTCTGTGTCTCAAACCTCTCTGTTCTCTCCTGGTGTCTCTGCTTTCATCTTGATCTTGACAAAACTCTAGCGCATATTTATCTAATTAACTCCACAACATGTCACCTCCTACCGACCTCCCTGAAATGGAATATCGCTTTCTGGGCCGCTCCGGCCTTCAGGTATCCGCCATCTCCCTCGGTGGCTGGCTCACCTACGGTGGTCATGTCGACAGAGAAGGGACCTATGCCTGCATGAAAGCGGCCTATGACGTTGGTGTCAACTTCTTTGACTGTGCCGAAGTGTACGCAGGCGGTGAATCCGAAAAGATAATGGGCGAGGCAATCAAGAAGTTTGACTGGCAGAGGAATGACCTTGTTATCTCTACCAAGGTCTGCCTCTTCCATGACACCTCCTACCTGAGTTCCAATGACTGCTAATGGAAGAGAAAAGATCTACTGGGGCTCCGCATTCAGCACCAGAAAAGTTAACAACATTGGCCTCTCTAGAAAGCACATCATCGAAGGCATGAACCAAAGCCTGAAGCGTCTCCAGCTTGACTACGTCGACTTGATTTACGCTCACAGACCAGACAGACACACACCCATGGAGGAGACCGTCAGAGCGTTCAACCATTTAATTGACACAGGCAAGGCGCTCTACTGGGGCACAAGCGAGTGGGACGCAGACGAAATCGCCGAAGCATGGCGTTACGCGGACAAACTCAACCTCATCGGGCCGCTGATGGGTACGAACTAACCTCATCCATCCCCCTGTCTTCCCTCTATACTCACGCGTATTCATATACAGAGCAGCCACGTTACAACATGCTCGAGCGTCTCCGCGTCGAGTCTTCCCTCTCTCACCTCCTCCGCTCCTCCCAACCCCTCGGCCTGACCGTTTTCTCCCCCCTCCGCCAGGGGATCCTCTCGGGTAAATACAAAACCGGCATCCCCTCCGACTCCCGCTTCGCCCAGACCCAGCTTGAGTTCATCTCCGGCTTCTGGAAGCGCACCGGGAAAGAAGAGTTCCAAGCCATGGTCGACACTGTCTCCAAGCTTGAGCCCATTGCCGAACGGCTCGGTGTGAAGCAGAGCGTGTTGGCATTGGCGTGGGTGCTGGCGAACAAGCATGTCAGCAGTGCCATCACCGGAGCGAGTTCACCGGAGCAGATTTATGAGAATGTCGAGGCTGTGAGGGTGTACAAGCTGCTGACGGAGGAGGTGATGAATGAGGTTGATGAGGTACTGGGGAATAAGCCGCCAGCGGTTGTGATGAGGTTTTAGCGCGGCTGTCTTGTTGAGTCTAGTATTTGCGTAGATTTGCCAATCTAGCCCTCTGAATCTCAAAATTCCTTGTCAGCGGGATATCAACAGATTTCAGGAGACGTACCCTGATCTCCCCTACTGGAATTCTGTCTCTGTGGCACAGGCTCTGCTGTATTCATGGGCGGAACCGAAGAGCTCCAATAATGTTGTGTCAACAGTTACGTGTTCATGTCGTTCCCATTCATTCATCTATCCAAAATATACATGTTACTGCGTTGTAAAAGTGACAAAGGCCAATGATGATGACTTGTCAGTCTGTGCACAATCATTCTCCCAAGCCCAAGCAGAAAAAAAAACAAGCCCCTGAATCTAACCCCCTGCACATGTTCAACGGTACACGCACCAATTTCAACGAAAACGGGTGTAACCGATTAATTTCATATTCCCAGGTAAACAACATTGCTAGCTAACTGCAGTAACTACCCTCGCTCTCGCCTCCATGCCAAAAAGAGAAAAAAGACCAGCGAAAATCAGTGGTATTTTGTCATTAACTTGTCATTCAGTTACCGAGACAAGCAAACGACACTAGACGGAGAGAGAGGGGCACGGAGAGACATAGACATAACAACGTATACCCTACGTCTACCCATAAATAACAAAACAATAAAACAAACAAAAGAGAGCTCCGTGTGAGGGTATGAGGGGTATGAGGGGTATGAGGGAACTAATAGTGGGTGATAGGGGGGTTAAGAGGATAGGGTGTGATTATTTGTGATCCGACGCCGTGCCGCAACATTGGAAGAACACCATCAACATCATCGCCTTTTAGCCCATGCAATCCAGACCGGCTGTATACCCCTTAGAAAAAGAAGTACGCCAACATGAAACTGACAAAGCAGAGAATGGCTACGACCTTAACGGACACACCCTCGGTGCCTTGTCTCGTCGCCTGGGCAAGCTCGGGCTGAGAGGGCTTGTTGTTGTTGTCTGCCTCGGAAGTTGCGGCTGTCTTCCTTTGCCTGAGCCCGCTCGCCGCATCGTTCTTTAGCTGGGCAATCGTGGCTTCAGCCTGGGCCAGCTTCGCCTTGATCTCCTCATACGTTTCGGTGGCTGTGGCCTTGACGGCAGCCACAGCGGATTCGGCGACAGTCGACCCAGTCTCCTCCCTTGACTCCTGTTCGGGTCGGCTTGGAGAGGTGTTATCGAGAATGGTGGATTCATCGTGCGGGGAAGAGTAGGCTGGAGGAGCGGCATTGGGGGTATCCTCATGGCCCTATACACTAGTGGTTAGCGCTGGCCACCCATGTGACGAGGGGACGCGGGAATGAAGTGCGAATTTTTGCACCTATTCATCCCCTCCCCCGCCATAGAAAAACCACGGGGGATAACATACATTAGCAAGTGAACGACGAGGAGGAGTTGACACCCCAGGTTCTGCATTTCCGTCTTCATTGGCAGCGAGCCAAGAAACTCGGATCTTCCTCTCTTGGATTGCCGACTTGTGTACCCCATCCCACTGTAAGATAAACTGGTGAGTATAATATTTTTCACCGCCGTTTATGAGGAGAAACCCACAATCTGCTGAACATTGGTGAAATCCTTGTCGCCGGTGATGATTACGGACTGGACGAGGAACTTGTCACGGCACTTGGCATCGGCAGGAGGCTCCTGCTTCATCGCCTGCAGGAGGACTACGTGTATGTCAGCCACCAAATCACAACATTCTGATTATTTCCAATGATGTACCTACCTGAGACTTCAACTTCATGGCCGGGCTCAACACGACCAGAGTTTGGTCGAACACAGTACCTGTGACAGTTAGCAACACCGCTCCCGTAGGCGAATATGATTGTTGTGGAGAATCGCGAATTCTCGGGACGTACTGCTTAGGGGCTGTTGTTTTAACCTAGAGAGAGGAGGATCTGGTTAGCCACTTTGAATCACGAGGCACAGCTTGAGAGACAGTTAGAAATACCTTGAAAGCAATTGGTTCTTTGTTGGTGTTCTTGATCTTGAGGATCTGTGCGACCTCGACAGTAAATGGCCCTAGCTTGGTCAGATGGTGTTCGAGTGTTTCCGGGGAGATTTGCGATCTAGACAGGACATACTGCGGAAGCCGAGCTCAAAGGGTTCAATCTCGACGGACATGATGGCGGTACAGCAAATGTAGCAGGGTATCGGGCGTGCTCAAAAAGACGTTTAGATGTTTGTGTGAATGTTTGCTGCGACCGTTTTGGTGGAGCCGAGGTGACGGAATCGCGCAGCGAATTTGGGGGGTTCGATGTTCATGCACCGAAGGGAGTCGCTCGGTGTGCAGATATCGTGCGATGGGAGGATCTCGTCTGGATTCGGGCGCGAAAGCCGACCAGAGAAGACGAGCGAGATGGGCAAACGGCGGAGAGTTGTTGCGATGAGGAGGACTGTTGGTTAGAGCTTGAGATATGAGGTGTCTTACGACATTCCGAGCAGAGCGCAGCACAGCACAGTGACGGCAAAGTTGCTTCTTGGCCAGGTTTCGACCACTTCTGATTCGAGCCTAGGGCGATCCAGGTTTGTGGGCCCGTGCTGATGGTCCAGCGTGTCAGTACCTTTCCCAAGTGGAGGGTTTGGGCTGGGCTGCTACCAAGACAGCTGTTCTTAGGCTCCAATTGGGTTGCTACCAGAGAACAATGGGGCCGAATTACTAATTATCTCACTCTTCAAAGCCTCGTGGATGGCATCTATAGCATCAATTAGACATAATTTTGAAGACCAGAAATATCGTTGACCACTAATATACAGATACTCAACTTATTTCTGACGAGTTGCTGGCGCAAAATGCGGAAGGTAGAAATTCATGGGTGTCATCACATGCCTTGCCTCCACTGTTTCTACCAGTTGGTTTCCTGCGATGACGTGCGCTTTCTAGGCTTTCATCGCGAGTTTCTAAGGTCGAAGTGTGAGTACAAATAACTGATTTGATTCGAATAAGGTTATCTTTCAGAACAGATAGCTCGAAAGCCACATCCCTGCCTAAAAGTCAACATTGGTTTGTTCCCTTGTGGCGCAAACCTGGTGAATGGGTTGAACATAGTCCAGCTCCTTGTCTTATATTTAAATTTAGCCCGCCTTATTTATTGGGAATTACTTCCCCCACTCGACAACTCCCCAACAACCACCACCTGCGTTTGATCTTGGCATTTACTTTCACCTTCACACTCACCATTACCAGCCCATCAATCAAGCAGAAATACCAATCCCACTCAAAATGACGGCTGCTGATCTTGATGTGCTGCTCTCCATGGGCTTCGAGCAGGCTCGTGCCGAGATCGCTGCCAAGAAGACTGGAAACTGTAAGCATCGCCGTTATGGACATATCTTGTCGTGCCACCCATACCCAACTCCAGTTCTAACATTTGGTATAGTGCAACAAGCCCTTGACTGGCTCGAAGCAAACCAGGACAAGTCCTTGGAAGAGCTCCAGGCCCAAAACCAGGCCTCAGCTGAGGATGAAGATGAAGAAATGACAGGTGCCAACATTCCTTCTGGCGAGACCGCAAAGTCACTGGTTTGCAACGAATGTGGCAAAAAGTTCCGTAACCACGATCAAGCCACTTTTCACGCCACCAAAACGTTCGTTTCTTATCCCCCCAGTATTTCATTCAGTTTCTGTGGCTAATATCACCCCAGCGATCATCAAGACTTCTCCGAGTCCACTGACGAGCTCGCACCACTGACTGAAGAAGAGAAGAAGGCGAGACTGGAAGAGCTCCGGCAAAAGCTTGCCGCCAAGAGGGCCGTCCAGTCCGAGGCAGACAAGGAGACCGCCAAGCGCAATGAGCAGATCCGCATGAAGGCCACCAAGGACTCCCAAGAGCTCAAGGAGGAGCTTCAGCGTAAGGAGAGGATCAAAGAGGCCGAGCGAAAGAAGCAAGAGAAGATCGCCGACGCCGAAGCCAAGAAGCGCATCAAGGCAAAGATCGAGGCCGACAGGGCGGAGAGGAAGCGCAAGGAGGAGGAAGCCAAGGCTCTCCGTGAGGGGAGAGCACCACAAGTCCCAGTTGTAGCTCCCGCTGCCCCGGTGTCTGCTTTGGGAGGTGCATCTGCTGCCGGTTCCTCCGCCGCTACGGCTCGACTCAGGATTCAGACCAAGCAAAAGGGCAACTTGATGAAGACATATCCGAGCGAAACGACTCTGTTCGAGGTGGCGCACGCCGTGGAGGAAGAGACTGGGGTGCCTGTCCAGAGCTTTCAGATCAACTTCCCAAGGAAGACATTCGAGGCTGGTGTGGACTTTGGGTTGACACTGAAAGAGGCTGGTTTCGTGCCCAGTGCGGCCATCATTGCCAACTAGGTTCCCGATATGGATCTCATAAATAGCCCAATTCTAGAGGACTGCTTTCAGCGTCTTGATAGGGAGCGATAATGGAGCCCCAAAACAGTGGCTCTAAAGCCGATGATTTATGTCCCCAAGGCTTAATGTATGTGCCACAACTGATTTTAATTCTATTTCTTGTTCTTTTAGAATCCGGTTTCATTGCCCCTGAACGCTGTATGTTCTCAATAGGTGGGGTCAACATGAAGGTCAACATTGAAGGGCGCGCCTTGAGACTGGATTTTAGGACATCTTGGCCAAGAAAACCATCTTACTCCAGTATCAAGCCTCAAACCTAGCATGATGCCCCAGAACCCGACTAAACAACCCAGGATGAGGCCTGTCGGCCTTGAATGCTCTACGGTAGGTCGTATTCATGGTTAGCAACTCCCCCGCGGCATCCATCCAGCCGCCCCGCACTGCCAATTCACCCCTTCCGGCGATGGTCGGCATTCGTTTGGAGTACACCTTACTACTGCCATCCTGAGAGGTATCACTTTCCACAGTTCGGTATATCCGCCCATAACCGCACCTGCCCACTGATTTACAATCAAGCAAATCTCGGCACGTACTAAATCGCCCGCTCTTTCTTTCAGCTTGCATATTCGTCCGTACACCGGGGTATCCATCAGAGAAGGTGTTGTGCCGTTTATTAACAGAATACGACCCCACCTCATGGCACTACCTCTGCGCTCATTTGCAACAACAGCAACATTCAACAGACTCACTCTTCCTATTAAGCCAACATTATATTGCAGACCTAGGACAAACTTTGGACTCTCTGTTATCCCGCCATCACATATCAGAATTCAACAACCCGTTAGAACAATGTCTTCCACCGAAGCTCCCAAGAAGATCGAATGGCTTGTCGTCATCCCCGACTTCCCAGGAGCTCATGAGAAGCGTCTCGAGGTTCGCCCGTACGTCCTTGCCCACCTTCCCCCCTCAACCCCAATACCAGGGACTAACACCACCACCACCAAGTCAACATTTTGGCGGCCTTAGACCAGCCGTCGACTCCGGCCTCTACAAGATGGGCGGCGCCGTCCTCAACGAGCCGCCCCAGGGCGCCGACCCCACTAAGTTCTCCTTTGCCGGCAGCACCATAGTGATCAGCGCTTCGTCCCGCGAGGAGATCAAGGAGGTGCTGAGGAATGATGTCTACGCCAGGGAGGGTGTTTGGGATGTTGAGAATGTAAGTCTCCCCTTTGCCTCTCTCGCTTGTACTTGTAAAAGTGGTGATGCTAACGGCTGAGATAGGCTCAAATGTGGCCTTTCCTTTGCGCCTTCCGGTTCCCAGTCCCCGGACAGGACGACAAATTCCCCGACCCCAATGCTAAGCAGTAGGATAGTGGTGTGTGTGGAGGGGAGAAGAGGGAGAAGCAAGTGTGGATTTGATCATTTGGGCTTGTAATTATAAAGGGCTGTTTTGGACAAGACTTTTGAGAATGATGCAGGTTATGCTAAGAATATCGATATCATGCGCCGCCCTATATCACACGCTCTGCATACTGAGAAAAAAGATGAGGAAATCACTATGGGCCAAAAATGATGAATCGATACCGCAAATAAGATCCTTAAACTGGCGAAAACACTCTTCAAGTAACCCAATGTTGAACAACAACTCTTCGGCTTAAACTTCAAAATCCACCGCGACATGCCATATTACCAATGCTCTGAGACCCAGTTCGGGCACAGATGCACCCCCCTATCATTATCAAGCCCTTCCTAACGCCGTCAACCCATATTCCAGTGCAAAACAATGCACTTGGAAAGCCCAAAATATCATACAAATACAACCGAAAGTGACCAGTTAGCTATCCGCATTGCCATCATCCAATTCCTCGGCTGCTACTCTGAGCTCATAACTGAGATCAAAGCACTCAGCCAGCAGCTCGCTGACACTTCCTTGCCCCTCTGGAATATCGTTGCCAACCATGAACTTGCCATCGACGCGCATGTTGTCGATCGAATTAAGCTGTCAAATGTTAAGTCATGAACTAGCCAAGATGGGGAAAAAGAGCAACATACCTTCATGCTATAGGGATACAACTCTCTAACTGAGCTCACACCCCCTGAATTTTTGACCTCCACCAAACACCTCTTCAACGTCTGCAGCTGGTTGTATACAGGCAACAGTGCCTCCGACACCGGCTCAGACGAGTTCATCAGGTAGTAAATGTAGCCGTAGCTACGCCTGATGAGGTAAAGCAGCGTCCGCTGAACATACAACTCGGCCGGTTTGCCCTCGTTGTCGACCCAGTTCCCGTCCACTCTGCTCTCGTCGATCTTGTCAAGTTCTCGTTGGAAATCGTATAGATCCGTTTCTCGAAGGGACCAGGCTTGTGTGATGGAGAGCTTTTCTAAATCGTTGCGCACACCGGTGAGGATCTCGTACTTGGTTTTGAAGGCTTCAGGTATCTGCCCTTTCCTGTAATTTATCTGAGTCAGTGTGGAACTTTCAACATTGTAAAGCGAGTGAAATACCTCTCCAAGACAATATCTGACCACCTCAAACACCTTGCTAGAAGTCCTGAGACTAGGTCGCTGCCACGGATAACATTCCCTTGTTCATCCACAAACTTGCCGTCAACTCTGGACTCGTCAATTTCCTTCAGCTTTGCTTGCAGCTTCTGGACTTCGGATGTGGCGAACTACCGGCATTGTCAGTATCATTGTACCGTTGCCCCTAGCGTTGCGGCGAACATACCTTCGTCTTGGTGTTGGCCAACGACATTGATCGCATGATAGATATTAACCTCTCGTAGATGGCCTGCAAAGGTTTGTCCAGCTCGTCCAACTTCTCCCGCAGCTTGGAAAGCATCGTCTTGCATAGCTCTTCGCGTTTAGAAAGAAGCTCGACTAGGTATGGTGAATGCTGCGCGTTTGCATTCTTCAGGATACCATCTAACCTCCCAAGGGTATCTGAAAGACTGTCGAGATCTTTTGGTGAGAATAGACCGGCTTCTGTGAGGTGGTCGAGGAGTCGTTTCACGGTCGAGGTCAGCGCATAAGCCGCGGGTACGTCGGTCGTTCGCCCAATCGTCATGAAGAAGAGCGAGATAAGTTGAAAGCAGCTCTCGAGAACCTTGTCCACTTCCCGCAGATGTTAGTATGGGCAGCCTGTGAGAATTGGAGGTTGTGGTTGACATACGTCTATTTTCCCCCGGGTGCTCCCCTTTCCGGACCTCGTTCAACAACTTGACTTGCTCCACCAGTTCCTGATAATGCACCATGACATCTTGACTCCGAATGTACTTGGTTCGGTCCATCTTCAGGAGTAGCAACTGATCCCGGATGGCAGTGAGCCTCTCCAAAATCTGTTGTTCCCGCGCATCGTTAGGCATGGTAATGGCCGGAGTTTCCATCTTAGGCGCAAGGAGGTGGACAGAGGGTGCGTCGAGCAGGACTAGCTGGTGACAACGAAAGAGGAGAAGGACCGATGGTGGTTTATATTCCCAGCTGACACAATGAGCAACGAGTGGTCAGTGGCAAAAGCTCATGAGGGGATAGCTCTCGCTTGAATACCCACCGGGACCTTCAAGAGCTTGATCTCCTGTCCTGGACGACCTTGCTCAAGACCAACCGGCCACTGCTTGCGCCGCACGGCTGGCAGGACTGTTTTCGGCTACGAGGGAGACAAGGGTATCAGATATCGTCAATTGTCGTATTCGGTCATACAAGGATGGAAATATCCGATGCAACTGCGCTCATGTGGTGTTTATTTGCTTGCAAGAGGAAAGGTCTAGATTGTAATTCAGCCTCTGGACGACGTGCAGGCCCTGTCCGCGACGTCAGTTGTAGTGGGGAGCTTCAATGGCGGGGCCGGTCTTAGCAAGGAGATCAACCAAAAGGCCGACTGGGATTCCTGGGCAGGCCACAGCGGATGCCTCAGCGGCTGCTCCGGCCAATCAGAGAAAGCCGGGACTACGACTTCTTCCAGCCGTTGACAGCCGGGCACCTTGATGGGACTCCACGGATACTTGCTCAGGCCGACAGGCGGCGGTCAGCTGCGCATGGCCCATGGCACACCTGCCAGCTGTAGGGCCACGCTATTCTCTTTTTGTCATGCGCACAACTCTTAATTTCTCCTCTTCGCGAATTTCAAGCTTTGGTATCTCGACATCCCACGACAAAAAGTCCTTCGAGCATCAGCACCTTGCCGTCTCGACAAACCACACTCAAAATGTCTACCGCTGAGCTTGCGACGTCCTATGCGGCCCTGATCCTCGCCGATGACGGTGTTGAGATCACTGTAAGGAGAACCCTCTGGTGCCCCGCGCAATTCCGCGCGGCAACGGGGCCATTTTGGCGAAACGAGCGACTGACGTGCGAAATAGGCCGACAAGATCCAGACCATCATCAAGGCCGCCGGCATTGAGGATGTCGAGCCTATCTGGGCTTCCCTTTTCGCCAAGGTACGAAACACCGAGACTACGCATTGCGAACGCGGGCATCCGGCCACGAGACGATTTAGATGACTGACTTGGGTTATTTTGCTATGATACAGGCTCTCGAGGGCAAGGATGTGAAGGACCTTCTTTCCAACGTCGGCTCCGGTGGTGGTGCTGCCCCTGCTGCTGCTGGTGGCGCCGGTGCTGCCGCTGGCGGTGCTGCTGAGGCTGCCCCTGAGGAGGCCAAGGAGGAGGGTCAGTATTCCCATCCTGGGGTTCCGGCCCAATGTGCTTTAGAATGTGGTGCTAACAAATTGCTACAGAGAAGGAGGAGTCCGACGATGACATGGGCTTCGGTCTCTTCGATTAAACGGTCAATATCGGCAAGGCGTGTTTTTGACTCCTCGGGTTCCCTTTGTACTTCCAAAGCTTGCCTGGATCTTATGCGACGGCGTATCGCATTCACGACCATTTGGGATGGGTGCATTGATATCAAGGGTTCTGGTTCATCGGCGTAGCTTACACGGGAAATTGAGATGTGTTTGAGCAAAAGTGGGATGGGCTCGGTCTAGTGCTCTGGCAGTTCCCTGAACTGCGGGTTCGACACCGATGGTACCTCCACAAGAGCCCTGATTCCACGGCGAGCTTGGTTGCGGCTTGGGTTGGTTAGTTGAAGGACTACCCCTGCCACAATAAATGGGAACATGACAAGTTTGATGATCAAGCTTTGTGCCTGTTTGGCACTGACTTTCGAGCTTCCGAATGATGTGTGATCAGGATACAAACTGTAATTAACAGTTAACCCCGTGGAACTACACGCCGCTCTCTCGGCCACCCTTTCGACCACGAAAGCCTCGCCTTCGGTACAGAGCACCAACAAGACGAATACGAACTGATCGAACACCTCACCACCGTCTCACATCCTGGTCTACCTATGCAAGTGAGACTGTCGGTTGTCAACTCTCTAATACTAGGTCCCAATGCGCGTAACACAACACATCACTGTCTTATCACATCTTCTAATCCCTAGAATACCTTGATAGTCAGGTTCTCCTCGACTGCCAGCTGTTTCCCTTGTCTATCTCGTACGCTTCGAATCAGTTTGCCTCTGGCTTTGGAGAAAGCAGGCCGGGCTTGGTATCACGCTCCGCCCTTTACAGTCTTGTAGCACATGAGGCTCTACCCGGGAAATAGCTGGCTTAAGCGTAGTCTCCAGTCACACAAATATTTTCATGATGCACACTAGGGAGCCAGAGATATGTGTATGCAACAGGCAAAATGTAGAGATTCTTACCTAGCCGTGGCTTACAAGGCATCCAATCACGAACCATTTTACTACCTTTAAAGATGCCACCAAACAGTCGGCCAGTGTGGAACTGACGGTCGTGTACCCAGAAGGCGGCTCAGCCTCAACTTGATACCTACTCAGCCACCCGAGCCACTCTTAGGTCAAACAAAACGGTCATTCGGCACCCAAGATCTAAGACCGAGGCCCGATATTTGGTCCAATTGGCCGGAGAAGGCCGGCGCTTCTTCATCAGCAGTTGTATGTCGTTTCCGCTACCCTCATACAGAAACGAACATATTACCACTACATCACGACGTAGATAATTCAACCTGTGTTCCTGGAAACGAGATGTGAGTGAGTGAAACCCCAAAAGGACGCTAAAAACGTCGTCTTGGCACTCTGGCCTTGGCTTCACGGGCAGTGGGGCAGATGACGAAATATGTTTGAACCGCGGGGTTCTCACTTTGCTGCAACTTCTTTTGGGCTTCGACACATTGTGAGGCAAGAAACAGTATCCACGCAAAAAGAAAATGAATTCCCTCAGGTGGGGATCCGTCTTGCATGTTGCTGAATGCTGAATGCATTGTTGACAGGACACACTTATCAGATGTAAGGCTCCAGACTGCTGGCTGGGGTTCCGAGAAGTGAGCTGCGCCGCGGGGGAGGGGTAATTGGCATCCCATCAGCTGGCTTCTTGCGATGAACCCCCGACAGGAATATGACAGTCACCTCACCCCCCTTCACCGCTTGTAATGACAAACCATCATACATTTGTACATCTTCCAGCCGTTCAGAGGACACCTTTTCTCATATCATGATTGAGTCACAAGACTGGGTTCATCCCGAGCTGCCGTTCGTTTTGCCGTCCCATGGTCGCAGTTCGAGTGAACTCATGTGTGGGTCACCGGCCGAAACGAAGAACGCGCGTGGACCAGAAGCTTCCAAGCTGGCACACACGGTGCGATGAATTGTTCCAGGATGGCCTCCTCCATCATCTTGAATCTTGATCAGTGCACGATGCAGAACTGGGTCCATGAGGTAATTCGTCTGGATTCCCAGGCAGTGTGACCAGACGGTAGCACTGCGGTTAGAAGTGCAGAGAAGGTGTGGCTGCATGGTGCTTTCATAGGCTGACCTGATCATTGCTCTCGCAGTAGCCCGATATTGGATCACATTGAATATTCCGTTGAGAGTTTTTGTCGCCGGCTCGACGATGGAGATGCGGTTAGCCTCTCTCTGAGGAATAGAGGAGGGCTGGACTGGTCCAACTGGACATGAGAGCGGCGCAGGCCATTGAGAACACAGTATCTCCCACATCAGGCGCCGCTTTTCATGGCCGTCTTCTTTGGGACCCCGCTCTCCCAACGGCGCACGGCGCAAGTTTCGTTTCCATTGTTTCGCAGCGCCGCTATTCTTCTGCCTTCTGCGATCTCCGGCCCAATTTTAGGAGAAGAGGATCAGCTCTGTTCGCATAGTCCTTTGCCCCTGACCAACATGGCGGAAGCGCCAACAAGCTCAAACTGGGTTGCAGACTAACATAGGCGCCTAAGGGATAGTCTGGGTGAGCCCATCCTGTGATACAGCGTCAAAGAGGGGAGAGATGTAAGGTACACTACCTGAAATCTTCACAAGAGAGCCCTCAACTACGCCTCAGTTGGTTTTCCCAATGAATGCTCCATGGTTTCCTTGCCCTGCGTAATAAATCACTTTAGCTACAGTCACTTACAGCGCCGTAATGCATGCAGGTGTGCAGGGGCAAGGTCTTGTTCTCCCCGTCGCTGACAAGGCATGCGCACTGCCCAGCCATCTTTCGTTCCCCTCCATCCCCTTCCTACGGTCCACATCCCACCTTGCAGTTCGCTCTCTTATACCAACAGTTCAGCCTTTCCCTTCCAACCCCGCCCTTCCTTTCCACTTTGTTGGAAGTCTGCAGTTTTTCCGCATTTTTGTTAATCTTCTCTTTTCGCGATACCCATATCGCGAGGTTTTGTTTCTATCTCATAACCCAGACAACCTACTTACTCCAATTCACACTTACATCATCACTTATCTTATTCGCTAACTGAACTGGGTGTGACCCAACACCGACTCAACTCGCCCACCATGCCCGAGGTGTACCGCGAGTCCCGCTACACCCGGGACACGTCACCCTCCGACGACGAGGGTTACAAGAGAACGACAGTGCGTCGGTACAAGGTTGGACCGGTCTCTGTGGAGAAGAGTGACCGGATCGAGCGCGAGCGTGAGCGCGATGTCGAGGTCATAGAGGAGGATCGCCGCAGCCGATATGGCGGCGGCAGCCGCGTAGGCCGGGATCGGGAGGACCACATTGAAGTCGACCGCCGGGTTGAGCGAGTGTACATCCCCGAGCGTCCCCGTTCTGCCTTTGAGCCGTCTCCTCACAGCGGCACCTACGTAGAGCGCCGTGAGGTCATCGAGCGGGAGAGAGAACGCGAGCCCAGAGACGACTTCATCCGGGTCGACCGGACCGAGTATCGCGATCGCGGCGGGGATAGGGACACTGTTGTGGAGCGGGAGCGCATTATCGAGCGGGAACGGGACGACCGGGACTATGATCGGACCCGCACTGTGGTCGAGAGGCAGGTTGTGGAGCGAGACGACCGGAACGAGTACTGGCGTCAGGATGTCACAGACCGTCCCAAGGTTGTCTACGAGTCCAAGGAACTTCAAAGGGTTGAGCGCGATCGCGATGATGCTTTCTCCCCCAGGACCCCTCGCGACTGGGACCGTCGCTCGTATTGGGATGAGGACAAACAAACTGAAGTCCGGGTGGAGAGGAGGGTCGAGCGTCGAGACTCTCACGGCGGCGAGGTCGTGGTAGAACGCCGGATCGAGGAGCGTGACCACCGTGACGATGACAGGTACAGCGGAGAGATTGAGCGCTGGCGCAAGGAAACTGAATACTACGAACCCATCGTCCAGCCTGCTCCTGTACCCATCGTTATTCGCCAACGTGCCCCTGAGCAGAGAATCATTGTTCAGGAGGCCCCCCCACCGCCCCCTGTCGTCATCCGCGAGCAAGCACAGGAGACCAATGTGGCGATAGCCCGCATCCCCGCTCGTGATGAGGAATATTATTATCGCCGGGAATCTCGTGAGGTTGCACCGTACCGTGGAGAACGCCGCGAGGAGGAGTACGAGGTTGAACGCTATGGCGATCCTCATCGTCATCACCATCACCACCACCACAGCCATAGCCGTCACAGCCATCGTCATGACGGTTACAGCGATGCCGAGTCGGACGGAGAATTCTACGTCAGACGAAGGATTGTCAAGCGTGAAGAATCGAGCAGCCCTCATAGGAAGCGTCACATTGCCGAAGGCGCTCTTGCCGGCGCAGGTATCTCTGCTATTCTAGCCTCTCGCCGTAACGCCAACGGTGAACTTCCTGAGAAACGCGGACGCAAGGTTCTCGCCGGCGCAGCTCTGGGTGCCATTGGTACTGAGGTTGCCAGACGCGCTCACAGCGCTTACGAAGACAGATATGGAGAGAAGGAGAAGGAGGTCATCATCAGGGAGCGCTCACGGTCTCGACATGGTCGTTCGCGCTCTCGTTCACGGTCACCTCACTCTAGGCTCAAAACGGGTCTCGGTATCGCCGCTGTGGCTCTCGCCGCTGCTGGCGCTGCTAAACTGTACCAGAGCAACAAGGTTGAGAAGGAGGAGATGGCCCGCGGCCGTCCTGTCCACCGCGCTAGTAGTGACAGCTCTCGGTCCCCCAGCCGCAAGAGATCCAAGAGCGCAGCAGCAAAGGCCGGACTCGGCACTGCCGCTGCGGTTGGACTCGTCCAGCACTACCGCCACAAGAGAAGCAAGTCTCGCGACGGTAAGAGCCGGTCTCGATCTCGTCTGCGCACCGGCGCGGAGATGGTGGCCGCCGGCCTTGCCGCTGCCGGAGCAAAGAAGATGTATGACAAGCGACAGGACAAGAAGGAGGATGAGCGTGAGAAGGAGGCGTTGAAGCGTGAGCGCGAACTCAGCGATGATGAGCATTATGCGCGCGATGAGGAGTCATATCGCCGGCGCAGCAGAAGCAGAAGTTTACCTCGGTCCGGACCCACGTACCCCGACGATGACCTTCCACCCACTGATCCTGAATTAGGCATGGTTGAGTACGGGGAACACCCCCTGTATGCGAACCCGGCCCGTCCCCACGATCCTTATGGCGCGGCGATGGGACCGGCTGCTGCGGCAGCGGGGTATGAGTCCGCGGCCGAAGAAGGCCGACACCGCGGACGGAGGAAGAGGAGCCACCGGCGACGATCGAGAGGTGATGATGATGACTACTCGGCGGATAGCGAGCCCGAGACGGACAAGGAGAAGAAGAGAAGTAGCAGTAAGCTGAGGGACTTGGCTGCCGGAGCTGCCGCGGCCGGTGCTGCAGCCTTTGGCATCAAGAAGGTTCGTGACAACAAGAAAGAAAAAGAAAAGGAAAAAGAAAGGGACAAAGATGAGAGAGATCGTGAGAGAGACCGTGAAAAGGATCGTGACAGGGATCGTAGTAGGAGAGATCGTGACGGAGATCGAGACCGTGAGCGTGACAGGGACAGAGACCGATCTAGGGATAGGTCTAGGAACCGAAGTCGAGACAGGAGCCATGATCGTGACGTAGAGCGGAAGAGAGAACGAGAGAGGAGCAGGGGCAAGGAGCGAGATCAAAGGCGTGAGTAGAACTGACTGTTTCCAGAGAGCTGAAATTAGAATACCTTACTGATGTGATTTGAAGGCTATGACGATGAAGACAGCTACAGACGGACGCCCTCCCCAGCCCATGCCTCAGGAGGGTACTGGCAACCGCCACCACCGCCGCAACCTGTAGTCAATAACGGCTTCACCAACCACCCCAACTACGTCTCGGATAACCTCCATCAACAGCAGTATCAGCCCTATCGTCCAGCAGACTATCCCGGCTTCTCCCCGCCACCACCTGGTGTGCCGCCCAACTCAGCAGCCACCAACAACGGCATGCCCCCTGGCCCTCCACACCAGATGCCGCCGCCCCCAGCACCCCAAGTTCCGCCACCCAACCAACCCCCAGGCCCTGAACATGTGAGTAATGAAGCTTCTCATGTCGTTGGTCGTTCTATCCCAGCAACAGCTGCAGCTGCAGCCGCTGCGTATGCAGCCACCGTCGCCGCTAGCCCCCGCCCCAACGTAGAAGGTGACAAGAAGGGTGCGTCTGGTCTTGGTGCTTAGCCCTTACCCTGTCCAACTAAGCCACTCACTGTGCTGCTCTTGTTTTACCCAGATTATGAATCTGTATACTAACTCGACCTGCGATAGATGGTCTAAACACCAAGCTCACCCCTTTCTACTCCCCGCCCACATCTCCCATCATGACCCCCCAAACCGAAGACGACGACCCCAACGACGACATGCCTGGAACCCCTCGCACCGCCAGATCCGTCATCTTTATCCCCATGTCCCCCAAGTCCCAAGCCACGCTTCGCCGCCACCGCGAAGCTCAAGATGCTGCGCGGTCCGGGGCAGAAGATAGCGACATTACGCCCCCCTCTCCCTTGGAAATCACCAGCAGCGATGATGACAAGTCCTCCCGTAAGAAAACCAAAGATAGAAAGGTGGCATCAGAGACGGATGATGAATCTGCCGTTGAGGAGCTGCCTGATCGGTTTGACGGAGAGGGGAGACCGCTTACTGCTCAGGGTCACGAGGACAGACGAGGGGGTGTGCACTCTAGAAAAGGGTCGTTTGAATACCGCAGTCCTAAGGGCGCTCAAGGGTTGAATATGATGGGTGACTGGGCTGTTAGTGGGGCTGATAAGGAAACCGTGGAGAAGATCGTGCAAAATGTCACTGGGGTTTTGGAAGGGAGGGGGAGCTGGATGGGGTTGATTGGGGGGTTGCTGAGCGGGAATTTGTTGCAGGGTGGTGGTGGTCATGGCGAGGAAGGGGGGCATGATGGGAGTGGGCGTGGCAGTCGGGAGAGGGATAGAGACAGGAAAGGGAAAAGTCGAGGTCACGATCGGAGTGAGGATGAGGGTGATGATGAGGAAGATGATCGGTATCGAGGGTGGAGAAGGAGTGGGAGAAGGAAGACGGAGGATGAACGGGGGGAGAGCAGTCGGCATGCGACGGATAGGAAAAAGGGGCGTCACGATGCTCATGATTATGACGACGATGATGATTACCACGCTGATGAAGATCGGAAACGGAGGAGGAGGCGCCACAGGGAGAGGGACGATGAGAGTGACCGACAGAGGTATCGGTGATGATTTTAACGACCTGCGTTTGGCTTTTTGCGTTGCGTTTCATTTTGATTTCTCATACATGTCGTTTTCTGCGTTTTCTTGTTTCTGTATCTTGGCTCGATATATATCAATGTTTTTGTTATGCTAGATATGACTCTTTTCCTTTTTCCTTACGTTGCGTGTGACAATGGAGGGGAACGGATCACCACTCAGGGGGTAATACCATTTTTCTTTTTCCGAGATTTATGAATTACACATGACTAAATATACGATGCTTTTTTATTTGTTACTGTAATACGTTTTTAAACATGTTTATCAATGACAAAACCATCTACTTGCCGCTCTAGCTGCTCAAAAGAAAGAATCCCCAGTGTCAAAAAAATATCATGATCATAACTCCTCATGCTCCCGCTGTTGCTCCTGGTCCTCATGCAAAATGACCTTTTCTGGCCTGCCGCTATCCTTGTGCAGATCCACCCCGTTCTTTGCCCTATACTTTTGGAATAGCGCCCAGAGCTCCTTCTCCATCCCACTCTCCATCTGGTCTGGTAGGATAACCGTGTACTCGACGTAGAGGTTTCCAAACTGGGTCTTGTGGTAGACGCTATCCCCGTCCTCATCCCAAATGGGCATACCCTCCCCGGGCACGGTCTCAACCTGGCCAGGCTGGATAATCTCCCCTCTCTTGCGACCTAACTGTACCACATGCCCATCGAGATGTGTGAGGTTCCTAGTCCAGTCGCCCATCCAGGCCTCCCGGACAGATAATACTTCCTTCCAGTAGAGATCGTTACCCTTGCGCCTGAAGAATACACCGTCGACGAGATCCGGGTTGTCTTCCTCAAGACTTGGCTCCTTCTCAACCAGGGTAACCAAGAGATCGCCAGCCACCCAGTCAGGACTCTCATCAGCCTCATTCTCGTACGCAATCCGGACTCCATTGGCCATACCGCGCTGAATCGTAACAGACACAGGAGTAGGCTTGCGAACAACCCGCTCACCACCGCAAGCTTTGCACTTGTGCTTGATCGACTTGCCCCTCCCGCCGCAATGATCGCACTGCATCTGCACCTGGGTAACCATCCCCGGAGCGATCTGGTGCCTCACCAACCTGACACCCTGCCCGTTGCAGGCATGGCACTTATGCACCACCTTATCCGCCGCACCGGTACCCTCGCACTCCTCACAGATTTGCTGCTTGTCCCACTGGAATTCTGTTGTCTTCCCGTTGTAGAAGTCGCGGAGGGCGATGCCGACCTTGAGCTCGAGGTTGGGTCCGCGGCGCTCGCCGGGTCGGTTGCCAAAGTGGCCGCTGCCGCCGAAGAAGCGAGAGAAGAGGTCGAAGGGGTCGTGGCCGCCGCCTTGGCCTCCGTTTTGCTTGCGCTGCTTGTAAGCGTCGTAGCCTAGTTGGTCGTACATGGAGCGGGACTCTTGGTCGGAGAGGGCCTCGTAGGCTTCGGAGACGAGGACAAATTTCTCGTGGGCGGTGTCATCACCTCTGTTTACACGACAAGTGTTAGTTGCGCAATGGTTAGGGGGCAAAGGGAGAAAAACTAACGGGTTCTTGTCTGGGTGATATTTTTTGCTTAGTTGTCTGTAGGCAGACTTGACCTGCTTCTCAGTTGCATCCTTGCTGATGCCGAGGACCTGTGACACCATGTCAGCTTTTATTCACTTGACAGAGAGACAGGAGGGGAAACAAACAGACCTTGTAGTAATCCTCGCCCATAACAACTTGCGCAAAGGCAAGCAGCCCCAAAAGGAGCCCCTTGCCGAACCTCATCCTGTTCTTATGTGTCTTGTGTACTCCTCCGGTGTGGGAACTGCAGCTACTTCCGCGATAGCTTCAGGGAATTGCGCGCGAGGGCGCCGGTGGACTGAGATAATCAGTCAAGCCTGAAACGAGTGACGAGAGGCCAAAAGTGTCCGAATATCTAAAAATTAAGGGAGAAATCGTGCGGTGGCTGTGACAAAATTTCGTTGGCGCTGAGAAAGTAAAGTACACTTATACAGAATCTCAAGGCGGCAGCACCGCTCGCGGCACGGCGCAAGGAAGGCTTCCAATGCAGACAGAGTGGCCATTGGGAGCATGTTAATCTTATCGGACGCATCTTATTGGGTACCCGCTGCTATCTTTCTTATCGCCAGCTTTGTTCCTGCACGCACTTTCTCGAACTTTAACCCTAACCCTCATCCCGGTAAGTCTCGGCCAAGAGTTTCGGGTACAAAGGGAAAAAAGGGGAGCTCTGGCAGCCCCTGAGGTCCTCCTCTCTTTGCCTGGAGTGATGTACGGTGTGATTGGACAGCTGATGGGCGTATAAGTCGCCGTGCTACCGGATGAGAGTATATATATGAGAAGCAATCCCCCTACCCCTCAGTACGCAGCCTCCTTTTCTCTCCCAGCTCGGTTCTCATTCACTAACTCTTTTTCCACAGCTGAAATCCTCACCCCTCATCTCATCTCATTCAAAATGCCCGTCATGAAGCAAGACTACTCCCTCTGGGACGCGCTCTCCTCCCTCCTTTTCCCCCAAAAGTTCATCCTGCTCTCCCTCACCTTCCTCCCCCGCACCATCCTCTCCAACCCATCCCTCCTCCTCCCCTGGAACCTCCTCCAGCTCAAATCCCTCTGGTTCACCCACTTCTGGTCCTTCGTTGGCCCCCAGGTCCGCGAGAACTCCTCCGCCCTCGTCATCCCCCTCCTTTCGGGCCACATCTCCCGCGGAATCACCCACCCAACCCCCATCCACCCTCCCCTTTCCGGCACCGTCCTCGAGATCGGCCCCGGCTCTGGCATGTGGCTCCCGACCTTGTCTCAGATACCCTCCGTCACCAAGATCTACGGCGTTGAGCCCAACGAGGGGAACGCCGCTTCCCTTCGCCAATCCGTGAAATCGGCCGGGTTAGAGGGCAAGTACCATGTCATTCCTGTCGGAATCGAGGATCTTGAATCAGCGGCGCACATCGAAAAGGGCAGTGTCGACAGCGTAATGACTGTTATGTGCCTTTGCTCGATTCCCGAGCCCCGCAAGAACATCAAGATGCTGTACGAGTACCTCAAGCCCGGTGGGAAGTGGTATGTCTACGAGCACGTCAAGACGTTTGACGGTGAGCTGCCAGGGGAGGGTGAGCACTGGGGGCCGAGGCAGCCGAAGTGGTTGGGGTGGTATCAGTGTATGTTTCATTCCCTTTTCCTTCTTGCCAGCTCGAAAAGCCACTCACCGAAATACAACAGCCTTCATGAACATCTTCTGGCCCCATTTTGTCGGGGGCTGTGAGATGTGCAGAGATACACCAAAATATCTTCTCCAGGACGCAGGCCCGTGGCAGGAAGTCGACCTGGCCCAGCCGGCGAATTCGCCTTGGTTCCAAACCATGCCACACATTATTGGTGTCTTGACAAAGTAAACCAGAAGCAATAGGTCAGATTGATAATCATGGATGGTTCATGTATATAACTGCCAGACTGCCATAAGCAAGCACGAAAGACTGCTTCAGGCCAATACCTTTCGACTCGAGTTCGGGCGAACTCCAAAAATACGTTCTTGGCAAACTGTGGCATCCTCACATCACAGGATCACTCGGTTTAAATGGAGAAATCATCGTTTTTATTGCTAGAGCACAAAGCCCAAGTAATATAGCCATCTATTCAGGTATCTAATGGCTGTGCAAAGCTACTCCTCTAGAAAATAATCCCAGAAGATGAACATCCCAAGTCGACGGAAGCTTTCAAAAAGATTCCACCCAAAATCCCCAAGACCATATTGCCGTAGAGATGTAGAGATAGCTGCTTACCAGCCGTCATCGCCAGTGGAAGCAGCGGGAGAAACAGAGCCAAATTCATCGTTGCCGAAACTGCCATCACCGCCGCCATAACCGCCAGCATTCTCGTCAGAAACCAAGGGGTTCGGGCAGCGGACCTTGGTGTGGCCCTTCTGCTTGCAATTTTGGCACTCGACACGAGAGTCTGTCAAGGAATCATCAGCAAGCACGTCATCACTGTGTGGAAAGACGACAACTTACAGTCACGCGGCCTGGGGCACTCCTTGGAGAAGTGACCCATCTCGTCACAGTTGCGGCACTGAACGTTGCCCATGTTACGAGGCTCGGTGCATTCCTTCGACATATGACCCTCTTCACCACAATTGCGGCAGCCACGGGGACCGGCAGAGGGGCAGTCACGAGAAAAGTGACCAGCTTAACACAGGAATCAGTCAGCTTACGATCAGACATGGAAATGCCGATAACTTACTCTTGTTGCACTTCCGGCACTCCACGCCTTCAGCGGAGCGAGGCTCGGGGCACTCAGTAACCGGGTGGCCAGGCTCGCCGCAGTTCTTGCAGAGGAATTTGTCAACGCGGGGAGTCGGGCCTGCCATAAAAGTTAGCTCCGCGTGCAAGATAACCAACAAGACCAGGACTTACAATCGCGGACACGGTGCCCAACTTCGTCGCAGTTGTAACACTTGATTTGGACGCGCTCAGACTCGCGCTTATCCTCTTTGCAGTTTTTCGAGATATGGCCGAGCTGGTTACAGTTGCGGCATTTAGGCAAGCCTCCCGCGACAAGCTCACCAGCATCAGCGAGGCGCGCCATGCGCTCCTCTTCGTTCTCGGGCCAGCCGTCACGCTCACGGGGACGAGCGGGATTGGGCGAGAAACGGTAGGATACCGTGTACTTCTTGCCCAGATTTCCCTGAAGGTCCATGTTGGTCAGGGTAGAGACACTGGGCCTCTCCAAGGCAATGAGCCAAACCCCAACATCCTGCCTGCGGAAAGCTGATTCGAGCTGCTGGTAGGTGCACTCAGACTGCGACTTGACGTAAACCTGGATTGCAGCCTTCAGGTCGTCGATGTCGCGCTCGGCGACAGCAGCCTTGATCAGCTCCCAGGCCTCCTCAGTGGTCTTCTCAGGAACATCGCTGCGATCAATCATGCGAGCATTCTCGCAAGTAGAGATGGTGTGGCCTAGGACACTACCAGTTAGCATCTTGATGTCATCGTTAACGAACAAGACAACAGCAACCTACCCTCTTCGCCACAATTCTTGCAAAGCATCGGCCCAGCATCGGGGCACTCCTTACGAAGGTGATCAGTCGAGCTGCAGGCGCTGCAAGTCATGGGGCCGGCGGTGGGACAGTCCTTGCTGTAGTGATCTTCGTCACCGCAGCGGCAACAAGCACCAAGAGACTTGCGTGGGTTGGGGCAATCGGCTTTGTTGTGACTGATGCTCTGTTAGTGATGCTGTCTTTGCGAAGGAGGAATGCGATCAAAGTAGGACTCACCCGGCCTCACCGCAATTGAAACAACCCCGGTCGTCGCCGCCAGCATTGTCGCCACCAGAGGGGGCAACAACGCCGAAGCTGTTGTTGCCAAAGTCGTTGTTATCCTTGGTCACGGTGATTGGACCATTGTCCCAATCATCACCGCCGCTGGTGGCAACAGGAGCGGGGGTGTCCCACCCACCAGCGTGGTTGGTGTTGTCCCAGGACATGTTGGCGGTGAGTCGGCTCGAAGCTGCTAGGCGAGGTTATGAGTTTTTGAGGTCGAGAGTTCAAGAATTGCCTTGAAGAAGTCAGCCAGTGGTGAAACCATGGAGGTTGGCAGAAATAAGCAGAATTCGCTCGACCAACTGCCACGAGCCTAGGTACGCGAGGAGATGGAAGGAGGCTGAGGGGTTCAGAAATAAGGCTGTTGCCTTGAACAGCGAGAAAATGGCGAGAGAGTAGCTAGGTAGGTAGATTCAGAGAGTCTTACCTGTTGAAATCTCTAAGGCAGTGGTTGCTGTTTGTTGTAGAGGGAAAGGAAGCAGCGAGAGAAAAGCTCGAGGGAGTCGCACACTTTAATACTACAGCAGATGATCAAACAAAGCCGATATAATATTACCGGCGTTGATTAGTCGTTCAGGGCGTTTTGAGGCCACGATGATGTCGCCGGCTTTAAATTTGGAGGTATTTGTGTGTGGGAGGAAAAGAGACAGCCAGGCAACGAGGGTCACCGAGATTAAATATCTGAAAATTTCCCCGTGGATGCCCCCCGTTGATTCCACAGCAATCTACGTCTCTCAAAAGGAAGGTACAGGCCACTTTGTGCGTGCTGACATAGGCCTGGGCGCCAGACATGCCTGCCATGGTAAGAGCTGTTAATGAGGAAGGCGCTGCTCAGCAACTGGATCACAAGTTAAAAGCGTTAACAATTAGGGAAACACAACATCACTACGGATATAACGAAGTGTCATTAAAACAAGGAGTGGCAAGTTAGGGCGTTGTACTGTCACTATTCACTTCAACTATGATTTGTTTGCTAAAGCATTGGCGGTTGTCAGCTTGGGAAAGGGGCTGGTGTTTACATCGGGTCAGGGGTTGTGCACGGACCATATCAGCATCACCGGGTCTGTTTTCCATGATAGACTTTCTTAGAATCCATATCCGAGACTTGGATGATGCGGTGAGATGCTGGCAACATCAGGCAGCTTAAGTCGCGGGAATATTTGAAAATTGAGGGAAGTGCACATCGCTTGCTAGATGAGAAATAACTTGAAAGATGAGCCGGACATGGGATTGCATGCAAGGCTTCTTTGGCTGCTTTACTGTCTGTTTGCCTCTTTTATGCGAGCCCCATTCAATTCTTTTTCGGGTAGAAGATGCTAAGATGAAAAGCACTATTTATTCCATTCCTTTTGCGTGAAGTAGCTAAAGGAAATAGGCAAATAAGATACACGACTTCGAGATACCCACTCTAGTAAATCGACTGCCAAATACACAGTACATGTCCCAGTCCAAAACCAAGGGCAAAACCAAATAGCCCCAAGGTCAATCTACAACTTCGCTCTCCCCTCCTTCTTCTGCATAGTCTCGGCCACGATACGCCTCTGAATCTTACCGGTCGCCGTCTTGGGCATGACATCAGTGAAATAAACCTTCTTGGGAATCTTGAACTTGGCCAGCTTATCCCCAACCCATTTTTTCACATCCTCATCGCTCAGCTTCTGGCCCGGCTTGAGAACGATGGCAACACCAATATCCTGCCCATACATCTCATCCGGAATAGCGAAACTCACAGCCTCAGACACAGCTGGGTTCCGTGTAAGGACGTTGTCCAACTCGATGGGTGAGATCTTTTCGCCACCCTTGTTGATGAGCTCCTTGATACGGCCTGTGATAACGACGTAGCCATCCTCATCTAGCTTGCCCTGATCACCAGTTCGGAAGTAACCGCTGGCTGTAAAAGCAGACTTGTTGGCTTCCGGGTTGTTGAGATAACCGGACGTGACATTTTCGCCACGGATGGAAATTTCACCCTCAGTGCCCTGGGGAACTTTGTGGCCCGCATCGTCAAGAATGACAACTTCAACTCCTTGACCAATGCCAACAGTACCGGGCTTTCTCTTCGCTGGAGGGAGAGGGTTGGACGTCATTTGATGAGCGGCCTCTGTCATGGCGTATGCTTCCAGCACGGGGGCACTGTAAGTCTTTTCGAGAGCGTGGAAGACGGTTGGGGAAAGGGGAGAGGAGCATGACCGGATGAACCTGATCTTTGGGAGGGGGTTCGGAGTGGGGTGCTTGAGAAGGATTTGATGAATGGTGGGCACAGCGGTGTACCAATTCGCATTGTGAGTGATGAAGTCTTGCCAGAATTCAGTGGCAGAGAACTTGGTTGGCACCACCATGGAGCCGCCCGCGAGGAGAGGGGCCAAGAGACCGCAGAGGAGACCATGGACGTGGAAGAGAGGCATGACGAGCATGGTCCGGTCCGCAGCAGTCAACTGGTAGGTCTGTTGGATGTTTCTCATCGTTCTAGTCAGGTTGCGATGAGAAAGAGGGACCACCTTGGGCCGAGAGGTGGTGCCACTTGTGTGAAGGACCAAAGCAATGTCTTCTGGCTGCGGCTTCAATAGCGGCTGTTGGCCCTTGCCCTTCAACTGCCCAAGTTCCTTGACATCCAACGCGACCTCCTTCTTCTGGTCATCCCAATAGCACTCAGCGATGGCAGCGTTGAACTTCTGGGCGGCCTTGACGGCAGGTGCACCCTTCTGGTACGCGCCTTTGGGGACCAAAACAACAGCTGACTTGATATCCTCAATGTAAAATTCAAACTCCTCTTGCTTGTAGGCAGGGTTCAGCGGTGCAGCAATTCCACGTTGCCATGACGCAGCGAGAAAAGAGACTATGAACTCGTAAGAGTTGACCGTGGCGATGGACACAGAGGATCCATGGGTGATACCGATGGCAGCAAGCTTCTGCTGGAACGACAGCACCTCGACCAAGAGGTCCTTGTACGTCACAACCAAAGGGGTCGGCTTCGATGGCACAATTAGAGCCACGGCGTCGCTGGGCCCATTGATGGCTGATTGGAGGGTAGACATTGTGGCTATTGTCGAGGTGCGCGTGGCTTATGCTGTGATTCGGCCGAGGTTTTTACAGCGGGAGTGTTGGTGTGCGGCAATAGAGGCACTACGTATATTACTGGGTATCACAGCGCTGTCCGATTGAGAGGCTTAGAAAACTAACAAACATGAAAAGGGAAGACTGACACTGTCAGCGATGAAGCAGAATAATGGATTTGGCGACACAAATTGATGGAATCTTTAGAATAAGGTAAAATCGTAGCTTTTGAATGATGAGTGAGAGGCGTCGAAGATCCGAGCCTCTTATCCATAAACGGCGGCACTACCGCATTGTGTCATCGGAGCTGTGACAACTTGAGACGAGTGGGTCCACTGAACTGAGTGTGCCGAACGCCGTGAACTCTGGGAGAGAAGCCATTTTGATGCAGTTCAACGCGCGGCAGGACGGAAAACTGGTCTTCGAAAGACAAATATCAAATAAGAAGAAAAACATCCCAAGACATACCATACCACATTAGCGGAAATTGTCCAGTATGTCTCAAATGTGGTCTCTTGCATTCTCATGGCATGTTCCCGTTCCCCCATTTGATGATTGGTTCATGGGCGTTGTCGCACTGCCAGGCCACCAAGATCAAAGAAGGAGAGAAGGCGACCGAGAGCCACATTTGAGGCTCTGCTGTTAGATACGGCAATTTTCATGATTCAAGCAGGTAAATCATAGAAATATCCATCATATTCATCGAGATGCGAGCGAAGTCTAAGCTGTAGGAGTGGGCTGTGATGTCTGGAGGAAAGCGCATAAACCCTAACCCTTTGGAAGTCGCTATCTACATTACCTTGAAGGATACTGAATGTCAGAGGCCTGTGCACCCTTGCCGATAAGATAAGAAATCGGAACTGTTGTCGCCTCTCTCAGATCAACACCATCAACCAAAAGGCATCAACAATGGCTTCCAACAAACGATACGCCTTTGTGCCTATGGATGATGGCCCTGCCGCGCCATCGAAAGAGCGGAAGCGCATCCGCGATCAGTCACGGTCCCCAAAGCGGCACAAACGGCGAGATGGCGACGAGTCACCACGACAACGACGGTCTAGATCCCCACGAGAAAGAGGCAGCGACAGAGAAAGTGACCGGAGGGAAAGGGACAGAGGGAGTGGCTCTAGAATACCTCGTGGAGATACGGGACGGGACGATTCCAAAATAAACGACTTGCGCCTCAAGTCACGACTCGATTATCTGGCCAAGAGAGAAACTGAGAAGCTGGCGCTCCTCCGAAAACAGGTTGCGGAAGAGACAGCTGAGTTGAGGTCTGGAGTACGGCTATCGGAAAGAGAAAAGGCGGACTTCGCCAAGAATCGGGAAATCCTACGGCTGGCCGAGGAGCGATTGCGCATCGACGACTACCAAGATGGATACCGTCTACCTGACCAATACGGGGCCGATAGCAAGAAGAAGGAAGAGGCGCTCAACAGGCGCCACGTGGAGAGGGATCAGTTTGGAAACGAGAAACACATCACCGAGTACGAAGAATGGGAGCGAGAGCAAACCGTCAAGGCAAAGGCGCAAATCCAAAGCCGCGAACGGGAAGAGGAGGAAGGCAAATATGATTTCTTGCTGGATGAAGACAACATTGCGTTTGTTCGCGATGCAGCCGCAAAGCTCGTCCAGCCTAGTGACGGCTTGACCCAGGAGCAGAGAGTGCTTAAGGCCCGGATCGAGGCAGCTGAACGGGCGCACATGTCTATCCAGGAGGTCCGAAAGAGTCTCCCCGTATACGCCTATCGCGATGCTTTTCTGGACGCTATAAAAGAATACCAAGTTCTGATTCTTGTTGGTGAGACTGGTTCAGGGAAAACAACTCAGATACCCCAGTATCTCCACGAGGCCGGCTACACTAACGAGGGTATGAAGGTAGCTTGTACGCAGCCTCGTCGAGTCGCAGCCATGAGTGTTGCTGCCCGTGTCGCTGACGAAATGGGTGTGAAGGTGGGCAGGGAAGTTGGATACTCGATTCGTTTCGAAGACTGCACTAGCGAGAAGACTATTCTCAAGTACATGACAGATGGTATGCTTCTGAGGGAGATGGTAACGTCGCCAACACTGGAAGGATACTCGGCTATTATCATCGACGAAGCCCATGAAAGAACCGTCCATACCGACATCCTCCTAGCTTTGATCAAGGATCTCACCAGAGCAAGGCCAGAATTGAAGCTCATCATTTCGTCAGCTACTCTTAACGCTGAGAAGTTTAGCTCTTACTTTGACGGAGCGCCTATCTTCAACGTCCCCGGCAGAGTCCACCCCGTGGAGGTGTACTACACAGAAAAGCCCGAAGCCAACTATGTGGAAGCCAGCATTGCCACTGTCTTCCAACTGCACGCGACCCAACCCGAAGGCGACATCCTTGTGTTTCTTACAGGTCAAGAAGAAATCGATCATGCCTGCGAGCAAGTTACAGAGA
This sequence comes from Triangularia setosa, assembly GCA_033296915.1. Taxonomy (NCBI): domain Eukaryota; kingdom Fungi; phylum Ascomycota; class Sordariomycetes; order Sordariales; family Podosporaceae; genus Triangularia; species Triangularia setosa. Next base: position 103,229 of record MU866108.1, on the reverse strand, counting down.
TTAAGCGGCAGCTGGGGAGCCGAGTGCCTGAAATCATCGCGTTGCCAATTTACGCCAACATGCCGTCAGAACTACAAGCAAAGATCTTCGAACCAACACCGCCCAAAGCAAGGAAGGTGGTGTTTTCCACGAATATTGCCGAAACCTCGCTGACAATCGATGGCATCGTTTATGTCATTGACTCCGGTTATGCCAAAGAGAACACCTTTAGCCCGGTCGGTACAACGGGTCAGTCAACATTGGCTGTAGTACCCTGCTCTCGAGCTGCCGCCAACCAGCGTATGGGCCGTGCCGGTCGTGTCCGTCCAGGAAAATGCTTTCGTCTTTACACCAGGTTTGCCTATCTGTCCGAAATGGACGAATCGCCGACTCCTGAAATTCAAAGGACGTCGCTCTCCAGTGTGGTTCTGCAGCTCAAGGCTTTAGGTATCGATGATCTCCTCAACTTCGACTTCCTCGATCCCCCACCCACCGAGCTTCTCATCAAGTCCCTCAACCTTCTCTATGCCCTTGGAGCACTCAACTCTGCCGGCGCCTTGACACGGGTGGGTCGGCAGATGGGCGAGTTTCCAGCCGAGCCTATGCTTGCCAAGGCTCTCATCGCGGCCACTGCTGAAGAGTGTGTCTCGGAGGTTCTCACCATTGTTGCAATGCTCGGCGAGGTAGCCACCCTGTTTTTCCGGCCCAAGGACAAGGCCGTCCACGCCGATTCTGCCAGGGCGCGGTTCACAGTCAAGGACGGTGGTGACCACCTGACACTGCTCAATGTCTACAACCAATGGGTAGACTCGGACTACTCTCCCATCTGGGCAAAAGAAAACTTTCTCACGCAACGAAGTTTGACTAGGGCTCGTGATGTCCGAGACCAGCTCGCCAAACTGTGCGATCGAGTGCTTGAAGGATCCGAATCTTCTTGCGGTGGAATATCCAACATGAATCCTGTCCTTCGTGCCCTAACATCGGCTTTCTTCCTGAATGCTGCTAGGTTGAACCGCAGCGGTGATGGGTACAGGACGCTGAAGAACAACATGACGGTGCACGTGCACCCAAGTAGCGTAGTCAGGGGGATTGATCCACCACCAAGGGTCATTATTTACCACGAGTTGGTGGTGACGAGCAAGGAGTTTGTCAGGAGTGTCATTCCCATCGACCCCAAGTGGCTTACAGAGTTTGGAGGGCATTACTATGATAAGAAGGATGTGGAAGCCATGGAAGGCAAGAAGGTCCCGAAGCAGAAGTCCTAAGAACAGTTTGACGGAGGTACCAAATAACAAAGTCTTGGTAAGATCATGGCAGGTATTCCTCCTGGATGTATTGGGTCTTCCATATATTCATCTATGTATAATAACGTTCTGAGAATAGTCAAGTCAATCCAACCAAACGCTTTTGTGTTACCAAGTTGGATCGTGACATTTGGATCGCGTTAAGAGATCCATGAAGAGGCAGAGCTCGGTTTTTATATGCAGAACATTTGGCAACAGTGGGCGTGAAGTTTCTATAAAAAATATAAAATATCCTTTCCATGAAGAAAACCATACATTAGGCTTATGGAGGAAACAAAAAAGACCGAGTCGCCCAGAGGCGGACTCGAACCTCCAACCCACAGCGAAGGATGTGTTGCTCTCCATCATCCCACCCTTGGAAAATTGGTCCCGAGTTACAACGCAAGCGGAAATATTAACGTACTGGCCACAGTGTGGTTCATGATAAGGTCAAATAAATATCTTATGATATCGCTACTTCGCTGAAATCACTCCATGTATAGGAGCGGGACTTCAGTGCCTGGGAGCCCCCACTAAAAGAGCAGCACCACAGCCAGACCCACTATTTTGGCACCTCAATGGCCATCTCCAATTGCTCGTCTGCATCAACTTTGGCCTCGCGTGCAAGGCTGAGCTTCATCTTTCACAACGAACCCTCAAAGCACAAGGCGATCAACATGTCAGCACCAACGCCTCCTCGCCCCAGTGGGGGGGGGATGTCACTGTATGCGAACTTGCTTGATCCGGTCGGCGACAGCAGTTCTAGCCCAGCGATCGCATCCAAAGATCAGAGCGAATCTAAAGACAACAATGCGCCTCCTGTGAAGAAGGTGATAGATCCAGGTTTGTTTTTTTGCGCAGAAATAGCTATGTGCCCTTGCTAATATAGGAAACAGCCCTTCGCTTCCAGCCTATGCTCCGCCGGCCACAAGTCAACAGACCAACTGCCAAACCGAAGCCGTCCTTTCCCAAAGTCCCTCCCGCTGCACCCTCGATACCCTCAGCACCAGCCGCTGCAGCAACAGCGCCAGCCGCAACGCAACCGCCACAACGAAACACCTTGGCCGACTGGGCAGCGACAGAGGAGGATGAATATCTATACAGCGCCTCGAACGAGAAGCGCCAGCGCGGTGGCAGGAGGAAAAAGAAGAAGAAGGCCGACGAAAGGCAACAAACGGACTGGGACGAGATATACGATCCCGCACGCCCCACCAATGTAGAAGAGTACCTCCGAAGCGACGAGAGGATACGTGAAGTGAGAGAGTGGAAGGATATATTGTATGCCCACAGGCGAAAATCACGAAGCCAGGATAGATACAGTGACGAGGAAGAAGACGAGCCAGACCGCAGAGGAATGGGCATGAACAACCAGTTCGCGCCCCCAACATCCTTCAACTTTGCGCCACCGCCCACGTCACCCCAAGGAGCAGCAAACGTACCGGAAGATGCAACCGGTGACGACGCCTATGCTCGCCGGATGGCCTTGTCACAGCAACCTCCACCTCCTCCGCCCCAGGATGCCAACCCCTTACCTCCACCTCCTAACTCGACCGACACCGCAACCATCTCCCGTGCTCCTGTCCGGTACTCTTCCCCTCCACCACCCCCGACTGACCCAGACGCAATGGACTTGGACTCCTCCCCCTCCGAAACAGAAGAAGACGTCGACTATTCCTCCATCAACGTTGGGGGTTCCCTCTCACAAAAGACCCGCGGCAAAGCCTTCGCAGCAAAACTCATGTCCAAATACGGTTGGACAGCCGGCACCGGCCTCGGCGCCTCTTCCTCAGGCATCACCGCTGCCCTCTCCGTCCAGCCCCTCAAGCGCAAAAAGAAATCCGACGCAGAAGGCGGCGGCTTCCGTGACCCTGCCGCCGCCCAAGGTCGCATCATCGCCCCAAAATCGCTTGCCACTCCTTTTCACCCCCAGCAGCAAGAGAATAACACTGGCCAGAAAATAAGTAGAGTGGTGGTATTGCGGGATATGCTCCTCAACATGCCCGACCTAGCCGCCGAAGTTGAAGCCGGCTTAGGGCAGGAAATCGGGGAGGAGTGCGGGGAGAGGTACGGCAGGGTGGAGAGGCTGTTTATTGACCAAAGTGAGAGGCTGGGGGGGAACAAGAGGGTGTATATCCAGTTTGTGGAGGAGGTTTCGGCTTTGAGGGTTAGTAATCGCCGTTTACCTTCCTTGACCATTTTCAAGATGTGTGTGAAGCTGACGAGAAGAAAACAACCAAACAGGCTGTCCGCGCCCTCGAAGGGAGAATCTTCAACGGCAACACCATTCGGGCTGGGTTCTACGACGCGGACAAGTTTGAGGAGGGGGTTTACGAGGAGTAAATTTTATAAATCCCAGGATATCACAATCGGTCGATGAATTTCAGGTAGGTAAGAAGGAGTATATATATTATTATTATTATTCCTACACCGTTCTACCCTTTCTTTTTTAAAGAGTGCGCCAGACCTTCTGTTGCTATTTACATAGGAAAACCGTGCCGTGTAGGCCGGGTGAAAAACCTATATCGGAAAGTATAAGGAAAGACAAAGTTTTAAAAGTTTCCAGAGAGTTGCAAGATAAGAGAAAGGCATTGTGGAAAGCCTTGAAGACTGATCGTCTTCGACTTTGGTTTCAGTCGCCTCTTCTTCCTATTCCTCCTGTTCCTCCTCTTCCTCTTCCTCCTCGTCTACTCCTTCCTCAGGCTTTTCCAATTCTAGTTTTCTCGCTAGACTATACTCCAATAAACGGCCTGAATCCATAAGCCAGCCTAAGACCTTTCCCAGTAGCCGTTGGTTCCGAGATCTACCCTGAAGTATAAGGCTAAGATCCCGGTGGGTGCGGATGATATTTCTTGGCCAGATTCTAGGTCTTGGTGTTGGGCACCATATAATCAGGTGTTCGACCGTCACCCGTCCTTCTCCGCAGCTGCAATAGGGTGTGGGTACCCCTCGGTTTGCTTTTTCCATCGGGTTTCCCACGCTCGATATGGTGCTTCCCTCACTTCCTCTATTTCTTTTGCTTCCCTTGCTTCCCTTGCTCCCCTTGTTCTCCTTGCCAAGGGCTTCCTCAAAGACAACGGCCTGCCCGGTTCCCCTTCTTGGATTTGGTTTTGGCTAACCCACTGGCCGATAGTTACAGCAGCTCGTTCGATAACTGTAGGTTCTTGTGGGTGTAGAGGTTTTCGGCCTGGCTTGCGTCTCTGAAATCGTTTGTATATCCTATTGCAAGCCTCCTGTATCAGCAATCCCAGTGGCCGTTTTGGTGCATCTACGCCTCGCCCAGTGTAAAAACACCGGTTCTGTAGCCGGTTTTTGAAGTCTGCCGGTCTTTTGTTTAGGTATAGATCCAGTGGTGGCACCCAGGTCTCAGTTTCGAGGTTTCTAATCGATATGGCTTTATGTGCTCCTGCTATTATCCTGAGGTTCTTTGACCGGGCTTTTGCCAATCTCCTCGCTGGGCCCCGTGGCTGGCCTCCAGTTGTGGTGGGCTGGTGGTAGTTGCTAGCTCCGTATGCGATGGCGCTCCGAATACACTTGGTGTAGACCTCCCTGGCTCTGATCAGACCTGGGCCCCAGGTTTTAGCAGCAATCCTGGATAAGGTGAAGTCCTGGGTCTTCAGTTTTTCCAAAACTTTGGTTTCGTGGGCTCTCCAGTTGAGTCTCCAGTCAAGCCATATACCTAGGAATCTGGCATGAGGCTTCGGTTTAACCTCTGTACTACCTTGTCCTTCGCCCTGGCCGGTTTGTTGTGATAGCTGCAGTGCTTCCATCCATTGTGTGTGGCCTTTGTTAAAGTGGATTAATTCGCTTTTTGTCGGGTTGAACTCCATGCCATGAGTCCTTGCCCATTTTAAGTAGGTAATCCAGGCTCCTTCCAGTTGTTTGCAGTTGATAATAGAATGTTTTCCGAAAGGCTAGCAGGTTTGTGTCGTCGGCGAAGCCTACCAGGCAAGAGTATATATACATCTACTTATTTGATTCATTATCTAGAATCCCAAAAAATTCGAGTTCGTCGTCGTGCAGAAACTGTCCTGAGCGAACCAGAGGTAGAAGGGCGGATGAGGAATCAAAGTGTGTGCAAGAAATCTACTTGGGTAACTTGCGGACCAACACATATCTAGTATATAAGCCCAAAATTTCTATAGAGACTATGCAGACATGATTCCCCATACCACGCACTATATCGAGATCAGAGACCATGACAAGAACCACAGCATAAACTCAAAACACATAAATGAAAGTGGGGGGATTATCAAGGTCCTTATCAGACAGTCTCGAGGACCAAAACAAGCATCTTCAGGGAACGTGATAGTGGCGGAAAGGGGACATGACTGTGAGACATTCTTTCCCGAGAGGCACTATCAAATCACAAGCAAATTCGAAGCACGCAACAGACCAGAGTTGCAAACACTCAATAGGCAATCATCATATTCGCTTTTAACCCTACAATACGACACCAGCAACACGGCACGCAGCCCCCATCGATATTACAACGTGTAAGAGATTTCATACAAATAAACAAAACGCCGCTAGAACCAGTCAAAAATCATAGAGCGATGTTTATACCTTCCGCACTCCATCACCCAATTATTATGTTTCCTCATTCTCCCATAGCCCACACTGCAGCTGAATCTCCTGTCCAAGCTCTCTACTCGACCATTGTCCCTCCACTTGACCACATCCCCATCTGCTACCCCCATAACACCCCATTTCGAGTTTCTCCAAAGCGTTCCTCACATGGCTTCGTTGATTGCGGAAAAAGGGGGGGCTGGTAATTTCACAGCTAAAGGGAGAGAAAACGGACAATGTTCGTCAAAAGGAAAGAGCATGTTGATAGAAAGTATTAAGTCTAGTAGTCCCTGTACGTGATGTGGGCGTGTGGTGGAAATGCGCTCAGCCATGATTAATCGGCAACATAACTCCAGATATGTCGTTCCCCTTAGAAAATAGAATGACGCAACGAGTCGCTCGACGTGGCCGTGTTCGCATGGCGCCCAAGACGCCTTACATGGTTGGTCTTGCTAGACGCAACCATTGTTCATAAATCAGACGTTGCTGCTCGCTTCTTAGAGAGCCACAGCGAAACCGGCTAGGGCAATGACAGCAAAAAGAGCAGTGTTGAGAGCCATGCCGGCGGCACCGTTGTCCTTGTCGCCACCACCGCCGTTGCCACCGTCACCGGAGGTGCTGCCGTCGGTATCCTCGTTAGCCTGGGTGTTGTTGCTAGTGCAATCATAACCACCCTGGATAGCGCCGTTGCCGCCCTGGCTCTGAGGAGCAAGCTTATCGAAAGCCTCGCAAGAGGCGGAAATATCGGCAGATGAAGAGGCATCGAAGGTACCACGGACGTTGTCAAGGGCAGGAAGCTCAACACTAGAGTTTGAGCATGTTAGTGCATATGAAACAAACACCGAGTATTTTGGTAAAACTTACGACTCAAAGTTGCCACGGAGCAAAATGGCACCGCCAATAGACTTGAGCTTGGGGAAGCCAGTGAGCTCGTCGAGAAGGGTGTTGTTGGCAATGGTCAAACCACCAGCAATGGCCTCAAGCTTGGGGAAGGTGGCGTTGGTGAGCTTGGCGTTGCCGATGAAGGAGATATCACCGGAGGTAGTAGCAGTGAGGTTGGGGGCGGAGAAAGACTGGAAGAAGTTGGAGCCAAAGCGAGCGCTGCCGTTGACAGTCTTGAGGGAAGGGACGGAGAAGGTGGTGACGTTATTGATGTCGAGCTCGACAGCCCAGATAAGGTTGGGGAGCTCAACCTCGAGACCAATACCGCCAATACCGTTGGAAGCAAGGACAAGGTTCTTGCTCAGGGTGCGGAGGTTGCTGGAAAACTTGGACAGACGAGCGTTGTTGTCGAGCTTGAGGTTGGCAACGTTGCCGAGGTCGAGCGAGTCCAGACTCCTGAGTGAGGTGATGCTGATTCTGATATCGTCGGCCTTGTTAAGGGGGCCGAGCGTCATAGACTCAATGTTGGTGACAGTGTCCCACTCGATCTCCTTGGCGGCAGTGAGCTTAGCCATGCTGACGGAGTTGAGCTTGGTGACATTTCTCAACTCAAATTTACCGCCAATAGTGGCGAGATCGCTACTCTGAAGGGTCTCAATGTTGCCGTTGCTGACAACACTGAGATCGCCAGTGATCTCGCCAGGGCCAGAGATATCAATACTGGGCCCGGCGTTGCGTCCAATTACTACGCTACCGCGAACCGTTCTGCAGCTAGCGAGACCAGTGGCATCGGCCTGGCTGTTGATGGTTGTTGTGCCTCCGGAGATGGAGCAAGTACCGCTCTGGGCTGTTATCATTGCATGTTAGTCACCTTGCCGTAGCTTCATGTGTCCATGTTGCAAACTCACCAGCGGCAGAGCCAATTGCCACGAAGGCGGGAAGGAGGTTCTTGACGAGCATTTTGCTGAGTCTGGTAAATGGTTGCAAGGTCAGCAATTGCTCGTGGTTTAGTGTTCTGAAGATGAATAAGATGTGCGTCGGGTGTGCAGTGATATCCGAAGTATTGCTACAGTGCTTGTTGTTTTCGAGAAAAAACCAGTCCAAAAAGTTGATGATTCACAGCTTGAGTTTGCGGGAAAGAAAACCGAGAGGCAGGCAATTGGGTCGAGGTGAACCACGCGGGCGGGCTTAGCGCGCAAAACAGATCTCTTCCTTCCGTTGATCGACTGTGAAGCGCTCCTCCTGTCGGGTGTCTCGTCGGGTTTTCTTACGGAAGCAGGTAGGACTGGCTTAACCCGAGAACTTAAGTGACTCCAGTAAGGGCCGAATTTCATACAAGGCGACGTGAGGGAGACGGGTCGAATCCCCTTTCTTTGTAACGCACCTCTTCTTCAATGGCGTCGCGAAATACCGGAATGTCTCAAAAAGAGGTAGGTTGGGTGCCGGTTTTTAAGTGACGCGGAGGATAGACGCGACACGGGATTTGGTGAGAAAGTCGTGATGAGGGAGAGAAAGAGTGAGCGAAGGTCTCTTTCTAATCAACGACGACGGGAGAAATGGTGACAGTAACGAATGTATGAAGTGAAGAAGGCCTTCAAAACGACGGGAGGAAGAAAGGTGTTGTAGTGAGGAAGGAGAGAGAGGCGTGGCTGGAGAAAAGTAGATCCAAGGGGCAGAAAAAGACAGGCACGTCGGCACCAGAAACATGCGAGGAAGGGGCAAATGGAGCTAAATTATTGCAGGTACGCTAGCCATGATACGGGCACGCCCCTGCAACGACATCACCACTACAAGCTGAAAGGTGGGGTGTGCACATGCACCGCCAGCATCGACAGGCCCTGACTGGCTCACCACGACAGCGTCTGTCTCCACCGGGATCTGGATCTACTGCAATGAACAAGACTTGGCACATTTTGGCCTCCTCATGATCATCTCAAAACATCAACAGCCACTTTTATTTTATTTACTTTTTAACTTGGAGCTTGTGTCACTTTTGTTGTTTAGTTGATTCTGCTGTATCAACCACCCACTCAGAGCCCGAGATGAGGCGTGGACATAACCGTGTCACGTTCGAGGTGGGCCAGGATTCCAAGAAATCATCAGCGGGCGCCCTGGAAAGCTCGTCCAACTTCCAAGCTCGGCCGAGCTGCCTACTTTTTTTCTTGAGCATCTGGCGACGCCGACGGGGGGCTTGGCTCGACAGGGGCCGGGGAACCAATCTCGCAGGAATTAGGAAAATGGGACGCGCTGGGATTTCAAGATTGACCAAGTCCGCCCTGCCATCAATGCTGTCTTCTAGGCCCTGTGATCACGAAGCGGTCAACTTCGGCCCGTCCGATTTCATATTTCTTTCCCTGCTCGGTATGGATATATTATGAGCTGCTGCATATTCTTTATCATCATGGCGACCAACAGCAGCAAACAAAACACAGATCAAAGGAAAAGCCGGATACTCGACAACACAAACGTTCTGGCGTTGCATTGTGTAGCTGTGATTGCGACACTAGCTCGGCCGCCAGAGAATGCAGAGGAGGTGCTTCTCTTCCCTTCTGAGCAGCGACATCAACGAAGCTTAATCGGTACCTGTTCAGCCCGCCGCGGTATGACGTCGGCACGGGCACGAGCACAAGAACCACAAGAACGACAGAATACAACCATTTGGTCTGTTCTCTGTTCCGGCACGTGGTTCTTTTGTCTGAGGGATCCCGCGCGCATCGGTTGCATTTTTTGCCAGCCGGTGCCCGAGCCTCCGGATACTGGTATTTGTGACCACCTGACGGACAACAGCAGGGCACGGAGGCGACCGATGACAGGAACCTCTGTTGTTTTCATCGGGCTTCTGGAAAGGAACAAAAATCACCATTTCAGGATACGAAAATTGCGAATTTCGATTGGCCAATGTCGCACCCAAGCGAAAGAGACACAACTCCACCCTGTAATTCAAAGCAAGGAGCGTAATCAGCATGGGACACAACACACCACAAAATGTTTAAATGTTGCATCTTGCATCGCTCGACGAATCTTGAAAAGCATCAAAAAACCATCAGTGGTCTGGAACCGTCTCATTCGTCCGCCTGGAAAATTCTCATGGACGACATTGCAATGGCACACCTCATCCCGTCGTGCTGGCTTGCGGACGGGAACACTGTGCCGTGGCTTGCTGCCGCGTTGTTATCTTGATCCCCGTTAGTGGAATGTTACGGATACACCCACACCCAGCCGTTCGATGGATCCGTTTCCGGAGCGCCCCCTTTTTTTCTTGATGGGGATGGGTGGTGTTTCTGCAACCGTGCACGCCAATCACCAATCATTCGACCCGGATGTTGTCGATGTCCAACAGACGGGGGTTTCCCATTTTCTCGATTGGGGACTTGCAGATGTGACATGAAACAAGTCACAGAAAGAACGGGATAAACAAGCTTACGCAAGCTGGACATATGGGCAACAGCGCTGACGATGATGGTGAGCCTTGCTCGTGACGTTGACATTTGTACCTATCTTCCAACATCGTGTAAACCGAGCTACGACGTACCTGGTGGCACATTTTGTGCGAGTGTCTAGCGCCACAAAGGAACATTTCTTGTGCCCATCTCGCATTTTTGAGACCGGACAAAACAGCAAAAACTACTAAAGAGGCGATAATGTTGTGACAGGTCGAGGCCAGGGTCGGGCCATATTGCCGCCGCCGTCCGTTCAGTGTCACCATGGAAATAACTGACATGGCTAGTCTGCAACCACATCAAGAACTCAAGCACCGGCTGAGCCTCGCATTGGCATGCTCGCATACTGCCACAGTCCTTGGCAACGGTTTTGATAATAGGCAATATCAGACCTGCTAGGACTTGGTGGCACGTTGCTTTAAGGTAGGTATGTATAGGAAGGCATGTACGAATTCGGTTTTGCCTTTTTTGACCTCCACATTGAACATGACATCAATAATGCGGGGAAAAGCAAAGGCGTCCTTGGCCAAGGGGTGGGCGTTAAGGAACAAACAGACGGACTAATGGTTGACAAAAGGTTCGTCCCAATGCCGGCGCTTTGTGGCCCGAATTGTGCCTCAGAATGAGCCAAAGAAAAGTTTAATTCCTTGACGCCCTTTTTTTTTTGGGGTTGTTGACGGTGTCTTGGATTAACACTCCCCAGCTTTGATGTGCCACAGTTCGACAGCATGACACCATTTTCTCTGTCAAGGCGAAAAAAGGTTCAGGTTAGGGACAAGCTAATAAATATCAACAGTATCATGGACATTTTGACAGCACGCAGCCGAATGAATGGCCATATATACATTCTCGCGTAGGCAATATGGTATATCCTCAGCGATAACAACGACTGATAACTAGATATCGAACTGCATACATATGCTTTGCATGGACGCTGCGAGCAATACCACTAATATGTGGTTTTGTGGCATCTTATGTGATGGCATATAGAACTGTTGTTTGGTGTCTGGGGTAACCACTCAACATCTACAGCTTGATCGTGAGATTTTGCTATAGGTAGGTCGTGTATGCTTTTGTTTCAGCACCGAGCCTAAATGCCACCCTCAAAATCAACCAAACGATAATACCATCAACACCTCTCACAAATAGGATCTATTCCACCCCAAATATGATCCCCTTGTTTAGAGCGCCTAAACTCTTACTTCCCGAACAACCCTGGTTTGACGTGACCATGGCAGGCATATAACACTGAAACATGGGGGGACCAGTCCTCTTATAACGCCCAACCAAGAAAATCCGAAACAAACAGAAGCTTGCTGGAAATTTCCCCGATCGTGCTTGAGCTAAATATCATGGCAGGGATTCCCACCTTGAAGATGGTGGTCACCAAGATGGTAACACACACTGAACATCGCATGGACCAGAATCTTGGTTTGGTTCATGTGCCGAGCCAGACAAACCGAAACCTGAACCAGAAGACTACCACTGGCAGTTGAGACTTGGTCGCGAAAAGCTCCGGCTGACTGACGCTCCAAAGTGAAAAAAAAAGGGAGGAATTTCGAGACAAAAGTGAACATCGCGAGATGATCACTCGAGCGTACTGATATCCGTCTCCTCTACCCGCCACATATACCTGATTTCCATCACGTTAGATTCACTCTCTCTTCCACTAAAACAGGAATGAAGAGAAAACTCACCACATGAACAAACTCCTATAAGGCTTGAACCCTTCGCTAATCTCCTCCATCTCCGTTTCACTCATATACTTCCACTTATTGCCCCCTCCTTTCGCTTTCAACTTACTCACATCCCTTCCCACAAAAGCCGCCATCCCCCTTTGAACACCCAGATCCCCCGTGCTAAACACATCCATCCTTTTAAGCCCAAAACAGGCAAACATCTCCACAGACCATCTCCCCAGCCCTCTCACCGCTATGAGTTTCTCGAGGACTTCCTCATAGGGGGCATCCGCCAGCATTTGCGCCGTGAGCTCCCCCGAGACAAACTTTTGCGCAAGGCCGAGGAGGTACTCTGCTTTCCGTTGGGAAAGGCCAGCGGTGCGGAGGGTTTCGATACTTTTGGTGATGACGTTGGCAGGGGTGGGAAACTTCTTCATGGTACCATTATTGCCATCATCGTCTGGGTGGAAGAGGGAGACAAATCGGTTTTTGATGGCCTTCGCTGCCGCCCCTGACACCTGCTGAGAAATGATACCCGACGCCAACGACTCAAAGGGGTCGATTTTTTCGGATAGGCCTTCAGGAGAAAATATGCGACAGTGGTGTTTCTCTATCAGGGGCTTCATCCTCGGGTCGACTCTGATGAGGTGGGCGCAGGCTTCCTCTAGGAGGTTGGTTGTGGTGGTGGTTGAAGGGGTCGGTTTGATGCCCTCCAAGGGGATGGCGGAGGGGGAGGCAGGGGGTTGGACAGAAGGTGTGGCAGAAGAGATGATACGGGATGTTTGGGGAGACAATAGCAGGGCATTGGTGCGGTTTGGGTTGGCGAGGCGGTTTATGGCGGCTGGTTTGGGTTTCGAGATTGTGTTGACTGGCTCGGCGATGAGTGAAACTGCGTTTGGGGTTGGGGTTGCTGGCGGTTGTTGTGAGAAGTCGGGTTTGGCGGCACCACGACGACGGCGAGGGGTTGATGGGGCTGTGTCCTGCTCATTATGGTGCTCTTCAACGACCTTTCTCTTGCGAGATTTGGTTGGAAGGGCGGGAGAAGGTGTCGGATCGGAGATTTTGGCCGCCTCAGTGATGGCACCGAGGCGTGCTGACCTTCTGGTAACCATTTTACTGTCTGGAACTGTTTTGACTGAAGTTATCGACAGGAAACGTAAGACCAATGACGTAGGTCGAGATCCTGACTCCAACGGGTAAAAGAAGAGTGACTGCGAGGGCTTCCCGAAAATATCTGGAGTAGATTTGACTGAGGGTTTCGAATAGTGAAGTCGAAGAGAGCGAGTGAGCATCACCTAAGATGACAAATACCGCACGTTTTCACTGTCGTTGAAGCCAGGCACAAAAACAAAGCGGGCAAGGTCTGGAAAACGAGCTTGTAAGGGACAATCGTTGATTGACCGGTTCAAAATAAGACTGGCCTGGGGAGAATGGAAAGAGAGTGTTTGCAAAACTTCACATCAAGCCAGGGCACAAGAGCAGTTCAACTGCCTTTCAGCGTCACATTAGGAGACGCGCCCTATCGTACACCATGTCATCACGGCCTCGCGCCTGCTCACGTGGGCGGCATCGAGGCTGAGGTAAGCTTGAGGGCAACGCCGCAATTCCGGCCAGCAGTGGAAAGATCCCGTCCCGATGTTTGTCAAACAACGCTAGATTTTCGAGAGGAGAGGGCGTAGCCAAGAAACTTGTGCCTGAATCATCGATAGGCTAATGCCAACTCGTCCAAAACCCGCATTGGCTTCAAGAATTGACATATGACAAATCTTTCCTGAAGCTCTGATGAGGCTTTCAAGACGAATTTTGTGAAATGATGGTTCATGTCAGCAGAATCAAAGTGTGTGACAGCCGTTGGTGATAGCCACGGGGGACGGGATCGTCCAGAGGCCAAACCAGGAACCAAGCAGATGTCCATCTGCACCTATCGATAGAGTGATAGGTAGATATTTCCACATCCGATAATATGCTGGCATGGTACCGCATCTCGTCCGGTCTCGTAGTTGCATCTTGCTGCCGCCTATATTCGTAAACCGAAACATTGGATGGTATTAGAAGTGAGAACCAAAGTCATTCACTCTCTGTTGTTAGACACGCATCCAGACACACACAATCTCGTATCAAGGAAGCGCATGCTTGGTCACAGTGGTGGAGGGTCGAAGGAAGCTGACCTGCAGGACGCAACATGTACAGTGTACACTGGCAAAGGCGTGATGCATTGGAAAGATCCAACCTGAGAGATCAGCAACATCCATATAAAACCCTAAAAAAATAAAAATAAAAATAAAAGGACAAAAATAGCAGGCCTGCACAGACATTACGGCCTCATTTTGAGCAAGTCAAATGTCTTCAAAATGCAATCATAGACCTGTGGAAATTGAGCGAGATGCTTGGGCGGCCAAGTGTCCAGAACCTCCCGAAAGTGGACCCTTGCCCCCTAACACCGGCAACCCCTACAGAGTTGCAGACGCTAGAGCGCAGCCGGGACCTGTGTGCATGGGGAGTACTGAGTGCTGTTCGCTCGACTTCGAGAATCTGAGCTTCTCACATTCCTCCCAACCATCACGAGCCAACTGTCTAGCGACGACGAAAAAGCGACTCCTAACGAAACAAAAACGGTTCGGAACTCTGCAAAGAGCTGCTACAATCAGACTACATCCTCTTGCTCCGGACCATATCTCCATTGTCGCGGGCGTAACTCACGCCACACGAAAATTCTCGCGTATCTCTGAGCGTAACTGTGTCCCAGAATACCGTCCTTGTCAACCCTGCCGATTTGGATTTGAGCACGACCTGCACGACTTTGAACAGCGAGACAACAGCGGGTATTTTGCACATCGCAACGGTTGCACCATCGATTTTGTAGGGTGGTGCTGAGGGCCACCCGGCGACCTCGAACATCATGCTTCTTCCCAAAGGTGGCGTCAGCTGGAAAGCTGCCAGAGCGAGTCTTCCCCCAACGCGGGCGATATGGGTGCTGTTGACCAGAACCCGATTCCTTCTACTTCTTGCTGTCACCGGCACAATAATATTATTATGGCGCGGTATAAGCTCGTCTGCCCCTCAGATGAAGAGGTACGGCGCCCCCTTTTCCGGATCGTGTTTGGTGCCTGCGTGTCCAGAGTGCTAATCATGACCTGTGTGCTTGTAGCTTCTATTGCTGGGGCCCAAACAAACCACCTTCCGAGATGTCACAGAATGAACAAGCAGCATGGAACGCCCACCACCACACCCCAGTAATCTTTAATCACCACGCGCCCCTGATTGTCAACGAGTCCACCATTGACCACGTCGACCTGAACCCCATCAAGTCCACCACCAAGGCCGTCCAAAACGAAGAGCGAGTCCTTATTCTCACTCCTCTCAAGGATGCCGCCCCATACCTCTCCAAGTACTTTGAGCTTCTCGCCGAGCTTACATATCCCCACAATCTGATCGACCTTGGTTTCCTCGTTGGCGACTCTACAGACGATACACTCGCTGTCTTGTCTGCCGAGCTCAACCGGCTCCAGAAGCGTCCTGACAAGTTCCGGAGCGCCATGATTGTTGAGAAGGACTTTGGATTTAAGCTGAGCCAGAGTGTCGAGGAGCGTCATTCGTTCGAGGCCCAGGGTCCTCGGCGGAAGGCCATGGGCAAAGCCCGCAATTATCTCCTGACCACGGCGCTCAAGCCTGAGCATTCGTGGGTGTATTGGAGGGACGTAGATATTGTGGACAGCCCTGAGAAGATTCTCGAGGACTTTATCGCCCACGACCGGGACATTCTCGTTCCCAGTAAGCTTTCCCAAACAAGCCATACAGGGGAACTAGGGCGGCTAACTCGCGGCAGATATTTGGTTCCACCGCTACGAGAATGGCAAAGACATTGAAGGAAGATGTGTGTTTCGGCCTTAGTCCGATAGTTGTGAGGATATGGCGCTAACCGAATGCTAGTTGACTACAACTCATGGGTCGAATCTGACAAGGGCCGCGCGCTGACGAAAAAGCTGGATAAGGATGTTGTTCTGGCCGAAGGTGCGTTCTTCCTGTCCCGCAGTAATACAAGCTTGACATTGACACTATCATCATAGGCTACAAGCAATATGATACCGGCCGCACTTATATGGCTAGAATGGGTGACTGGCGCAACAACAAAGACGAGGAAATTGAGCTTGATGGTATTGGTGGCGTGAACATCTTGGTCAAGGCAGATGTTCACCGATCAGGTAGGTAACATTGAATGTCTTTCTCAAGAGTTCAGCTAACATTGCAAACCAGGTATCAACTTCCCATGCTACGCATTCGAGAACCAAGCCGAGACAGAAGGGTTTGCCAAAATGGCCAAGCGGGCTGGTTATGGTGTTTATGGCCTTCCCAACTATGTCGTTTGGCATATCGATACTGAGGAAAAGGGTGGTAACGTATAAGCTGCTGGCACCCAGTGACCGCTCTCGCCCCCGACCACATCACCTTCTCTTCGGCCAGGGGGCGCCCGTTTCACAAAATACTAGAACCCCACCACGACAGAGCGCTCCAGGGAACGCATCAGCCGTTATACGAACGCTCATGATCCACGTCGACACTACGATATTTTTGTCAGCCTAAACACAGGCTTCTTTACAGGCACTAAAAACACACCATGTCTGAAAACTTTCACCTTGTACATCGTTTACTACTTTTAAAATTGGAGCACCGTTTTTCGCCCGCTATCGTTCGAGCTCTTATCTGAGTGGGTTGTTAGTTAGTATGACGGGCTATCCCGGATCATCCGGGACACTCCTGAAGGGCCGATGTGGGCTTCGAAAATTGCAAAACATTGTTGTTGTGCTGGGATTGTTGTTGATGGTGTGGATATTTCTGTTCTCTTTTTTACTCATTGATGGCGTAGACTGGGCTCGGGCGGTCATCAAATGTCGTGGAGCATTGTCCTTTTCATGACAAGAAAGGGCTGAAA
Organism: Triangularia setosa; assembly: GCA_033296915.1. Taxonomy (NCBI): domain Eukaryota; kingdom Fungi; phylum Ascomycota; class Sordariomycetes; order Sordariales; family Podosporaceae; genus Triangularia; species Triangularia setosa. The sequence continues at coordinate 86,470 of MU866108.1, read as the reverse complement.
AGAGAAACACTAAAGTAATATATCTACCTTATTTGCTGTTAGTTGTTAGTACTATCTTCCATCAGCCAGCCAGCCAGTTGTTAGTTCTTTTTTACTGGTTTTTTTTTTTTTTTTAAAAAAAAAAAAAAAAAAAAAAAAAGCTCTTATATGGCCTTTTTCTTACTTTTCTCTTCTTGAGAGAGGAACAGGCGAGGGTATAGGGCGTGGTTGTAAAAATAAACTAGGGATTAGTAGTTCTTGTCAATTGTTGTGTTTGGATAGGGTACTATGGTTGTTTTGTTTCAGTCGAGTCATTCGATGCTTCGGTGCTTGTACGTTTTTGAGATATGAGATCGGAACCGCATGTGTCCAGAGTTTCTTCCCAGTTTGTTATTAAAACCTCGCCATAGCACTCTCCAGTGTCTTTTTCGCACTTTCGTGAGTTCCGGTAAACACCTCTCATGTCACATCCTGCTGCCATGAAAAGCCTCTTTAGAGTCATCTGAAAGATGTGAAGACAAGCGGTTGGATGGGTGAGCGAGTCTTTCCTTGATTTCTTCTATCGAGAAAAATGAGGAGCTCTCTATACAGATATACAACAGGTTGGGTCATAAAATGCCGTCCTCTAGTCTTTTTTGGTCTGACGGCGTAACCCCGTTCCTCTTTCCTTCCGCCACTCTCTCTGTCTGCCCACCTCTCTAACCTTCCCCCCTCCCCCTTCCCCCACCACCCCTGCCTTTTCAGACCTAGTTCCATGATCATAATACAGTTTTTCCCTCTTCCACTTCACATCATTCCCAGTTCTTCCTTTTTCGATTCCAGGCGGACCGGAGGGGTTAAAAAAACTTAGTGGCTGCCCTTGGCGGGAACAAGAGTGTCGAGAGCCTGCTTCTCCTTAGCCTCGGCCTCGATGGCCTGGAGGATGGGGGAGAGGTAGGGAACGTCCTCCTCGGGCTTGGTCCACTCGTTCTTGGGCAGGATCTTTTGCTGGAGGGAGAGCTGGGTGGCGCGGCGGATGCGGTAGATGCGGTCGTAGGACTCCTTGGGGGTGAGACGGCCGAGGGCCTTGAGGACGTCGGTGTTTTCTTCGGAGATCAAATCATCGGCCCTAAGGGGGAAAGTGTTAGGGTGGGGAGACAAGTGGTAGGGAATCTGGGGGGAGTGAAGGACGAATGCATACTTGAGGCCCATTTGACGGTAGAGGGAGGCGTTGGTGTACCAGCTGGCAACAGGCTTCAGGAGCTTCTGGAGCCAGGGGCGCTTGGCAACGTAGTTGACGAGGGTTGGGGCCGACATTTTGACAGTTTTTGTGGTTGGTGGGTGGAGAGGGGTGGTGGTAGGTGAAGGTATTCACACTTGCAACTTTGCGACAACCAGTCTGGGTGGGCTTGGTGGGAGCTTTGCCAAATTGCCGCGTCGGGAATCAGCAGACATTGGTTGGCTCGATTGGACTGGCAGAGCTCTGCCCCGAGAAAACCCGTTGCGGCCTTAGAGTTGTGCCTGAAATGTTAGGCAGACTATCAAGGCAGCAATGAGGTAATGCTCTTTTTTGGCCCACTGATCCCGCCGCTTGTTTCCCACCTATCAATACATTGAATTAACTGCTGCTGATACGGGTTGTACCAGTGTACCTCAATACGTACAGAATCATCCGAATGGCTTCAATTGAACCGCTGCAATGCATGATAAAAGACCAGAGTGGGATGAGACGAAATTATGAGACCAGACATCAGATCACAGCCTTGAGTGCATCTTTCGAGAATTTTGGGGTTTGCACGAGACTCAAACACATGGGCATCCTCGGTAGAATCGCATCTCGAAACTGTTGCTGCATTACGGTGGTAAAGCAGCGTTACATGACTCGGCTTGAAAACCCAGCCCACCAAGAACGGCCCAACAGCACAGCCTACGTAATTGGTAGGAGGTGCCGCTTGGGGGGCGCTCTTAAATTGACTTGTGACGATTGTGATTTCCGCGACACTCGAAGGAAAAAGAGGACGGAGCACACGGAGCAGCAGGAAGAGGAGACCCGGTCAGCGCCGACACACGGCTACTTGTCTCTTCTCTTGTTGCGCGATTGTGCAATCCACACTCAACCATATCCATGCAAGGCCGGTGCCAAGGCTCAGTTCCTTTCAAGGTTCTCCTCCACCACCAGCGCTGTTGATCGCTCTCGTCTCTGCTGTTTTCGCGCAGGCCAGTTTCTCGAACTATTTTCCCCCTCTTGCACGATACGCACGTACAAGACCAACAAACCCTACGGCAACCGAACAAATCCGCAAGAATTCGACAACCTCAAGCCCCATCGCGCAATATACAAAGGACCCCTCTGCTGGTCCGGCACACCCCAACACGGGCTATAATACCTTCCCCGCACCTCCGGCACACGACCACAATCACAGGCATTCACAAACAGTATTCGCACCTACTCATCATACGATCTAGAAGGGGAAAACTTTCCCTACCGACGACCCTGAGACCTCCCTAGGGTCTCTGAGGGATTTGGGGCCCCGAGACCCTATCTTTTCTTTTCTGGCGAAGGAAACAAAGTGAAAACGACCCAACAAAAAACGGAAAGACGACCGGTTACAGTTGCCCCTCTCCGGCCTTTCCGCGCGCGCAGAGACGCGGGCATGTCCAACCAACATCACCACCTCACACCCGACGGACAAGCCGTATCTGCGCCTCGAGCGGAATATGGAGTAACGCTTCCGGACCCGCCCGCCGTCGAAGAACCGCCTTCTTCACAGCCGACGAGGGATCTTTCGGGAAGAGGCGGGGCAGGAGGAGGGGACAACGCCAGTATGGCGAGGGAGCAGCTCACTCCTGTGGAGCGCTGGGCACTCGATGCCTCGGACTCGCAGTTCAATGCGCTGGCGGGGGCGGTGGGAGGCTTCATGTCTGGAGTCGTGACTTGCCCGCTGGATGTTATCAAGACGAAGCTGCAGGCTCAGGGAGGGATACTGGCGATGCAAAAGGACAGCCCACATACCGGCCATCAGAGAGTAGTCTACAAGGGACTGTTTGGCACGGCGAATATTATATGGAGGGAGGAGGGTGTCAGGGGGATGTATAGGGGCTTGGGACCGATTATTATGGGATATCTCCCCACGTGGGCAGTATGGTTCACGGTTTACAACAAGAGCAAAATCTATCTGTCACAGTATCATGGTGAGTAGCTGACTTGGAACTCAAAGAAGGACGACGGAGACACTGACAGCAGGTTACAGACAGACCATTTGTCGTCAATTTCTGGTCATCCATCATAGCAGGGGCCAGTAGCACGATTGCCACGAACCCAATTTGGGTGATAAAGACACGGTTAATGTCACAGACGACTGGCCATGACCGAACACGGTTTTCGCTGTATCCTAAGGGAAGCAACACGCCAACTTCGCGCCCAACGCTCCATCAACCATGGCACTACCGATCGACACTTGACGCTGCGCGCAAGATGTACACAACAGAGGGTATCCTCTCCTTCTATTCCGGCCTGACTCCCGCCCTCCTCGGCCTTACCCACGTAGCCGTCCAGTTCCCCGTTTATGAATATCTAAAGACCAAGTTCACTGGCACATCCATGGGCGCCGCCCCTGCAGCCGGCCAAGATGATAAGTCGCACTGGTTTGGGATCTTGTCAGCCTCAATCCTGAGCAAGATCATGGCCAGCAGCGCTACCTATCCCCACGAGGTCATCCGAACGAGACTACAGACCCAGCGAAGACCCATGCCGGGTCATGAGTACATGCAGGGTCTTGGTGTGGCTGAGCATTCTACTTCCAGCCAGAATAAGCCAGCGGTTAGCAATGGTCCGAGGTATAGGGGCATCGTGACCACTTTCCGCACTATTCTGAGGGAGGAGGGCTGGATGGCGTTTTATGCCGGCATGGGGACCAACATGATGAGGGCCGTGCCAGCGGCTACGGTTACGATGTTGACGTATGAGTATGCGATGAGACGGATGAATGGGTTGAGGGAGAGGGGGAGGCAGAAGTTGGAGGGCGGTGGTGGGGTAGAGAGGAGGGAAATTTTGAATTCATAAACCCCTAACTGACTCTGCGGTCCAGAAGAGCAGGAGAGGGGGAGGCGATATAAGATTATTTGTAAGTATTAAGACACTTGACAAGCAAGCAAGCAGCATCTATTTGATACACGAGGCAAAGCAAAGCAAGGCAAGTCAAACAGGCAGGCAGGCAGGTTGTCGTTTTTTATATGATATGGACATCATTGATTTCCTCATTTGTGTCGCATCTTGCATTGGGTTCTTTATCAGGGAGATTGGGGGGGGGGGGGGGGGGTTAAGGTATATTGCACAGGAGTTTTCAAAGGCACATAATTGCATAGGGGAGAGAGAGAAGATAGATAGTTGCAAGAATGAGAAAAAAAAATCCAAAACTTCAAAATAAGTCTCACGTGGAATAGTGATAGTGATTGTCTAACAGCCTTTTTGTAAAAAGGGCTGTGGTTGTGGTGATTCGAAACTCTGAAAAGGTGGCATAATGTCGCTGCTCTTTAACAGGCGGGATTTGTTTTTTTGAACTCTCCGTAAACTCCGCTAATAAACCTCACCAAAAACCTACTCAATCTCGCAACTATCCGACATCAAAATGGCGAAATTCAATTCCAGAGTGAGTTGGCCATTCTTTTAGTCGCTGTCATATGCACGAGATTGACAAAATAAGACAGTCATGGCCCCTATGGCGGCCTTCACCATGGCATCGATTTTGTTCGTGTAAGTCAGCATTGCACAGGCGCATGTTTCCCGCAGACCTCGATTTCATCTCCTGTCTTTCTTTTGAACGACCTACTGATGACGGCTGCTATTTATGCAGATACACACGATCCTCGATCCAAGCCGCCAAAACCAATGCCGTAAGTTTCTTCTTCCTTCTTCTTCACCTTTCCTCATCGTCATAACCCTTAACCCAGCCCATCATTATGCCCTGTGAGTTGGTTGCAAACAGACATGCTGATTTTCTTTCCCTATATAATCTAGAGAATAAGTAAAGAGACTCATCTACGAGAACAGAGAGAAGCTAGGGAGAGGGAGAGGGAGATGAATGAGTCCTCCACCGGAAGATAATACTTGCATGCTACCTACGAGAGCTAGCATGAGATGGATAGAATGTTGAGTCGTGGAGTGATGAGGTAGTGCACCGAACCTGAGGTTAACATCATACATAAAGTGTCATTAAGCTAAAGACACTGTTGGTCAGTTGAGTCCATGTTATTTTCCGAGTACTTTGCTCGACCAAGTGTTATCCTTTGCTTGTTTGTTTCTCCTCTCTCTCCTCCATCTTTCGTCCGCTCATGTCTCATCAATCTACTGTCCTCTGTCTTATTTCTGCCGATGCCGACCAACTAAAACTCGGTCTATAATGCAAAAGATGACCAAATCCTCCACTACCACAGTTTCATGCTTGTCCCCTTGTTGTTCAGGAGAGGAAATCACAACTGAAAAAAAGGACGTTGCGAAGATCTGAAATCACTAACACTCAGAATACCAAACTTGAGACAGACACCCACACCACATGTTAATAAAATAGAAGTATGCGTGTAGTAAAGACTGAACCGTGGTACTAAAAAGCAGAAAAGAAAAAGCAACGTCTTGGAGGTATGTAATCGTTCTCTCTTCCCAATCGACCAACTAATAAATCTCCTGGAAAAAAGACAAACAAACCCCAGGAAAAATAAATGTGCCAAATCTCAAATCAGTAACTCCCTCCGCCCAACCTGAAACCCTTTGCCCTGAAATACCCCCCACCCCCCAAGAACTCCGAGCATTCATGCCCCCCTTTAATCCCTTTCTCCTTCATAAAAAAATCATCATTTACTCCTTACTAGTTGTTATGCAATCTTTATGGGGTAGTGTTTCCCACTACTGGTGTTATGGATGCTTAAAAAGAAAGGCAAGTTGCTCTCTCTCTTTTCTTAGTCTCTTGGACTCGTTATTTCTTATATTTCTGTCACGAAGTTAGCATGTCGTTTCTACCGTGGCATCAAAGTAAAGAAACTTACCGCCTCAGCCCGTTTCCTGTTCGCCGGGTCGAGACTATTTGTCGCACCCAGCAGAGTCTGTCCGATAGCCTTCGTGGCACCAATGGCGGGCCTGAAGATAATTGTCGGTGCCCGCTTCAGCACAGCCTTGGCCGCCCCTTGAGCGTTCGAACTCTCCATCACCTCGGCCGGCACCGCAATGATTGCGTCCCTCGCCACCGCAAGGTCTCTAGCCAGGCTCGAGTACGCACCTCGCACACCCTGGAGGATACCAAGCGGTTGGTTCGCGTACAGGCTGATCTGCCTATTGGTGGTTTCCACCTCCGCTTCGTACTCGTCACCTTCATCCCAGTCGTCGATAGCGGTGGGGGCCGCGGAACTGCTCGACTCTCCTCCCGGCTTGTTGACCAGCATTCCTTCGGCTCCCTGGAGGGCATATTGTGTTCCAATGGCGAGTTTAGCGCCCAGCTTGACAACCTCGGTGCCGGTGGTCTTTGCAAAACGGGTGGCTCCCTTCCTAATGCTTCGGACAATGCGCCCGTCTTTCTGATATTCCCTGATGGGAATCTCGATCAGTTCGCGGAAGCCGCTACCGGCATTGACAAGCGAGCGGACCGGCGCCAGACCAGCCAGAACCCCCGGGAGCTGTGTGCGCTTGACATTGTCCGTCCAGATGTCGTTGAGCTGCTTTCCAAGCTTGTCAAAGCCAGCAATACCATAGAGAATAACATGACGTAGAACCAAGCGGGAGTCCTCTAGGATCAAAAAGTTCATGAACTCAGTCGTGTGGCCAGATCTCAAACCAGCATAGTCCACCCGCTTTGGCTTGAAATCCAACCTGACAGGCACATCACTGACCTCGGCGCGCTGAATGAAGGGTATATCACTCGGCGAGACGTGTACAGGTGTCGAGTCGTCCTTGAACTCAAAGAACCGCGTGATGAAGTCGAGCGCATCCTGATCGACGTGCAGGCGGAGAGGCAGAATGCTGACCTTCAGGACTATCTCGGAAGCTGGCATCGAGGGCACAGGCTTCGTGTTGAGCAGTTCAAGGTGGACCATGTCGGCACCTTCCTCCCTGTCCCCCGCATCCTCGTCGTACGTGACAAACTTCTTCCAGGTGGAGGTAGCCACATGATCAAAAACGACCAGATCGCGAACACGAACATCGATGGAACTGACCGTCTCCCCGGAATTAGGCGGGAAGGTTACCAAGTCCACATTTACGCCGTTGAGCTCAAATGTGATCTTGTGATCTTTGCTCCTGCCCAATTTCAGGCTCTTTGATCTAGCATGGTGATGCTTTCCAGCAGGGCGGACGGTAGAGGTGGTGAAGGCTGTGGTGGCGACCGACTCAGTATCGTTTCCATCCCCTAACTCCTGGTTGATAGCCGCGGCCAGGTCCTTCGGATCTCGATTGATTGGAATACCAATGTAAACCGAATTGAAAAGGAAGTCGCCAACAATCTCTTCTTCATCCAAGTCTCCTTTGCGTTCAGCCTTGGCCCGTTTTTCATATGCCTTATTCTCGACCTCCTTGACCGCTTTGGCGATAACTCCTCGAGTTCGAACCCAATCATAGCCGTCGTATAGGTGCCAAATCAGATGAACATCACGAACGCCAACTTTGAGCGGGCTGCGCTGGGTCCTAGTATCGTTAGATTCGTCATATTTGTTCTTCTTGGAGTTCCACCGGTGCGCTGTGCCCTTGACGGCAGATTTCTTCTTCTCGAAGAACCCTTCTTCGACAGATAGACGTCCACTGCTATTGTCTGTGCTCAGGCTGGCAGTACTGAGCAAGACACCATCACTTGTTTCCTCGACCTTGGTTTTTGACAGCTCCAGTGACTGAGCTGTGGCATCGAAAAGTTCCTCGTGGATAACCTCTTCCTCGTAGAACTGTGAATCCAGATTGAGGGGGCTGTCGTTTGGTCCCCCATAATAGTCATGTTCACTGTCCATATCACCGCTCTGCTCTCCACCAATGGGGAGGAAGTCATTATCAAAATCATAGTCTCCCTCGGCATGGCCAAACGCATCGGGAGTGATGGAAGCCAATAGATCTTCCACCGGAACGATCGATGTCTTGTACTTGATCTCTTTGCTCGGTGGAGTTGGTGGTGTTAAAGCGTTTGCCAGTGCGATAAGCGTGTGGGTTGAGTCGGCACATGTCTCCATGACCAAAAGCTTATCACGCAGCTCCATCTCCAGCTGTGAGTCGCTGTTATTATCCTTGGTTACATTCACGACGGCCTGCGCCTTGGAGATTTGGCTTATATGCACGTAACCCTTGGAGCATAGTTCAGTGATCTGCGGTGTAGGGATGACTTTGGGCCGTCGCTTTGAAGCAAACGGCGCCCCAGGTGCGTCCAAGACAGTAACATCATCAATAAGCAAGATTGATGCTTTGTCCATCTCCAGAACGGCATGGACGCTATCCTGCTTTCCAGGCGTTACCTCAAGCGTTGCTGTTGTGAGAGCAAGAACCAATTTGGATGGTGGGCCGAGAGGATTGAGACCAATCAGACAGTCCTCAAAAGCAACATCGACTTTAATGGGCTTTGAATTGTTCTCTTGCCCAGGTGGTGCTGAGCCAGCTGGTGAGCCCTTGATGGCGGCATGTGCGTGGTCACCAAGGTTGGCTACTGAAGCTGCAAGACTAGCTTCATAATCTTGTGGTGTGGCATCCTCTGAAAGCTCTAAGACGGCCATGATGGTGGGCACTCTGTACTCCACATTCAGCCCGTTGAGCCTCACCTTGAGAACTGGCTCAATATCATCCACCATTCTCATCCTCAGAACAGGTGGCTTCGGTGACGGGGCCGTTGGAGGGCTTGGTGGCGTGGTCACCAGGTCCTCGACCTGGTTTCTTGTGACGGAAATACCAGTCACGGCGACGGCAACTAAAGTAGGAACCGTGATGTGAGCGACTTCCAGGTCGGCGGTGGCACCCTGTACCACTCCAAATCGTCCACCGATGTCGACACCGCATTCAAGACTCTTCACGTGGACAAAAGAGAGTAAGCCTGGTCGATCATCTTCCGGAAGATACTTCGCAACAGTCCCAAGCTTGGCGAGATCCTCTGCGAGGCCTGGCAGGCAGCTGAGCAGTTGTAGCCTGCCCACATTAATGTTGACTTTGCCGACAGTCAAGTTGAGAACTGACCCCTTTCGCCGTTGACGAATGAGCATATCGACCATGATCTCATCCCCATCCTTATCGAACTTGCTTTGAGATGGGGTAATGAGCTCAACAAGTCTCTCAAGATCTTGTTCTCGCGGAGCCATGAGAAACTCGATTCGGGTGTCCACAATCTTGGCGATGATGGGGGCTCCAGCTTGGGAGTTTCGAAGATATGGCCCTGTCAGCTGTATCTTGCTGAAGTGGACGCCAAGGCCTTCCCCCCTGTTGATCAGCTTGAGAGCACTGGTGTCGAGGACCACGCTGCAGTCTCTTCCAATGACATCCAGCCGTATTCCATTGACACGCATCTCTGCCTTGTCACCTGAAGCCGCAGGTCGGTCATCTGGGCTCGGCGTTTCGAATCGAACACCCTTGGGCTTCTGAGGCGCCACAGCTACACTCTTTGCTGGGTTCGAGGAGATCGAGGAGCCCATGTTAAGGAAGCTGCTCAAGCCTCCAAACCAGCTGAATGTTTCATCCAACTTTGGGAGGTCCAGTTTGACATGCAGAGGAAGTGTGTTGACCTTGAGGCTCAACCTTCCAGAGCTCTTCGTGAGCTTAACCGAGACATCCTGCCCCGCAGACAAGAAAGTGCTGGCAGCCATCGATTCATACATCTGAATTGAGCGATCGAACGAGATGATCTGATCATTAGCATACCCGAATGTCAGTTTGTCGATAGCCAGGTCAGCTTCCATGTCGGGGCTAAAGTTCGATAGCGAAGCTTTGATTCCCGCCATGTTCGCTTGCAGGAGGATGTCAGGCGCGAAGTCTGGTGACCGCTTCTCGAAATGCCTCTGCGGTGTATCGGCAACACCCACAAGTTTCTCCAGAAATTGAAGTGACATGCCTTCCACCACGAGCTTGATATCTAGCGCAGGTTTAGAGCCTGACCTGGACGGAGATGTGTCAACGGCTTCGGATGTTTGCACTGCTTCCAACAGGCGGCTCGCGACCATTGCCAAAAGAAACCCGATCGAGGCATCGAACCGCACCTCAAGAGGTTTCAGGATAACCTCAATAGATTGGTCATGAGATGGGTGTTCTATTTGGGTCTCGACAACCGGTGATCTGGGACTTGGCGGTTCTGGGGAGTGGACAGAGAATGCTCCTGGGAGATCTGGAGTAGTGCTTCCGAGATCAGGGGTTGTAACGTGGATGTGTTTATGGTTCGACGGGAGGTAGATAGATATTGAGCTCAGTGAAACGACTTCTTTCACTAATCGGGTTGGCCCACGAGGCGTCGGGATGTCATCCTGGTGATGTTCCGGCTCTTGGCCCGGCGTGTGATCCTGCGAGAACCCGGCAAGGGGGTTATGTGTGGATAGTGGCGAGGTGCTTTGGGGAGATGGAGAGGACTGAGCTGGTGGTTGTCCGCTCTCGCTGTAGAGAAGCCCACCTTGGGTTTCTGGCGGGGGTGAATACTGGCGATGTGTAGATGATGGGCCGACGGCGTCGGATTTACCACCTGAAGACACGGACTCTTGGTCGTCCCAAGATCCGGGCATTGCACCACGTAACTTGACCGAGCCTGCCTGCGAGAAGGCACTCATATACATGCTCTCAGCATCCTCGTGGCTATAGAGATGGGATTGCGTAAGGTCTTCGGCTCCACCGCTCGACTCGCTACTAGCAGCCTCTGAGTGAGCAGAGCCAGCAGGAGAGACTGATGTACCAAGTTGAAAGCCTTCTGGAGGCCGGAGAAAAGGCTCTGACTGTGCTTCTCTCTCCGGGGTAGACCAGCTTGAAGCTCCTGGTTCCACGAGTGTGGACTTGGCGTGCTCCCGAAGGCCAAGGGCTGCCATATCTTGGTAAAGGGATGCCCGTGGTGTAGAGCCAGGTGAATTCGGCTCCCCAGATTCGTCGAAAGTATTGGGTTGATCGAAATCGTAGGGAATGTTCAGAGCCGCCTCGCTATCCTGCATCTGGGCCTGAAATTGCGCAAAATCCTCAGAGTTAACCGAAGCAGAGCTGATGCTCTCTGCCAAGCTGGCCCCGGGGTTTGGAGACAAAGGGGCGTCGGGACTGGGAAACAACGGAGCCTCCGTTGCTACCGGCGATTGGGCTGATCCTTGGGAAGATAGCATGGATGGGGAAGGCACTAATGACGAGAACACATTTGCCTCGGTGATTAAAAAGGCTCGAATGTTGTCCAGGAGAACATGTCGTTTGCCCTCCTTGTGAACAATTTCTGGACCGTCCTCGGCGTCACCCCCTGACATAGTGACACCTTCCACATCCACCTTATCCAACGAGAGTTGAAAGGTGACCAGCTCGGGCATTTGTGAGTTCACGTCCAATGGCACTTCTGTATCAACCTGAAATGAGACACCCTGTATCCGGACTTGCATTCTATCGACGATGCCCTGGAGGAAGTCGGTCAAGAAAGCTGGCAGTGATAGGGCTTGACCGGTACCAAACGATGATTCGTCATCGCTCTCAGGTTCGCTCATGGTTACCGATGCTCCCAGGTCCTGCGATTCCGCAACAAGTGCCTGTTCAAGCTCTTTCTTCTCTGATACCGGTTGTGTTTCCAGGAATGACTGCGCAAGGTCGGCAGCAGTCGGAACGACATCATCAGCGGCTCGCCATCTCCTCCTCTTCTTTGATCGTTGCTGTTCCATCTCTTGCTGGGACACGATCTTTATTTGGACGTCAACACCATCCACCTCGGCTATGATCGGGCTTGTGTAGAAGTCCATGGGAATCGTAACTCGCAAGACGAGGATCTTAGCCTTCTGGATCGAAAAGGTTGGAGGAAGCCCAAGTAGCTTCTCCAGCTTCTGTTCAATTACTACATATTAGACAAGCCTTACGGGAAGTTGTGCAAACATTATCAAAGTCATCATCAAAACTAGGCGGCAGGTTCGTACCTGGAGCACAAGCCCAACATCTCGGAATTCCAGCACCGTATTTCTTCCCAGGGCAAAATCAAGGTTTCCCAAGTCAAGCGCCTTTTCGTCCAGAATTTCCAGTCGAGCCAGCGCAAACCGAAGCAGCTGCTTGGGCATCAGCGACTGGCGAAACGACTGGAAGAAGGACGCCATGATGGGCAATGATCGTAATCACTTATCGGCGATGCTGGTCGTCGGCGCGGGGCGGTTTACCGAGTCGCCGTCACCGTCTAGCAAAGGACGTCGGTTTGGATATCTCGAATCTTGGTTATCGGATCGGATGATGGGTCGATGAGCCGACAGGCACTTCGATATGCAACCGTCCAACTGTCTGGGGGACGACGAGGCGGGTGTGCGGGGCAAGGTCATATTGGGGTGAGCATCATCAGTGACAGCGATGGTGTAAGAAAGTCGAAGATCTTCAGTTAAGTTTTTTTGGCAAAAGCGAAATAAGATTCAAAGTGTCCTAGACTTTCTCTGGATACTTTGTCTCGGGGACAAACTAAAGAGTAGACCCAGGATTCCAGGTTCCAGGTTGTGGTTGGCAAGAGGTGCAGCTGGAAACCAGAAACAGTCGCGGGTTGACGTGGTGAGCAAGAGACGACCCGTGACAGGCTCCGGGTGTAACAGCACGCCAATCAGTTGATCGGCCTTATCGGTAGCGTGCTGGGCGTGGAGAGAGGGCAGGGATCCAGCAGAACGCCTCCACTGAAAAGTGAGCTTAAGGCGCCCCACTTTCTCAACGTTAGGGGTGCCCCGCCATGACACCGGCACCTCAGGCTGATGACACTTCGGCCTTCCCAAAGCAGCTCTAGAGAGAGGCTGGATGCTGGAAAATAAAAAACCGGTAGGTTGAGCCGTCCAGAGAGGTCAAGAAGAACCAAACCAGCCTGCTGGGAGGCCCATGAAAACAACGTGGCGGGTGCTACGGCTCGGGGATTTTGCAAACAGGCTGACTCCGAGATGCAACCATCTGCACCAAAGCAGTCATTTGACTTTTGCCCGCCTCACCATTTCGCAAACAGCTCGCTCTGCAGACAAGGCACAGGCAACAGCAGCAGGGAGCCCCAGACAGCAAACAAACGCTGTAACTTGCCCACTGCTAGCTGCAATAGGTAATTGCTCTACCCTCTTGCCCACACGGGACACGGAAGCAAGCGTAGTCAAGCTGACAATACTGCTATGAGCGTCCAGGAATGTAACCAACCGCTAGCCTAGACCTCGCTCCCCGCCACCGTTTTGACACCATCATGGACTACGCTAAACCCTAACCCCCATCCAGGTGAACCGTCAGTCAGTCGATGATAGCATCGTCCCTTCCAGCCTTCTCCGCCATCCTCTTCCCATAACTCCCCGCCACCTTCTTTGCAACCCCCTCTCCGCTCCAGTAAGCCCCTGTGACGGTTCCGAGCGCAACAAACGGCGCGGTGTGCTCCCCTGCCAGCCAGATCCCTTCCCCCGGCAAGCCCTGTCGCATGATCTCGATGTCCTTATCGCCCTCCTTGAGCCCCTTCTGGAAGTTAGCGTAACTTCCATTCCCTGCAAAATCGTCACTTAGCCAGTCAGTGGCAATGGCAACCGTGGGATGACAGTCGGGGTTTTGCTCGTCGTATGAGGGTAGTCGTGAGTAGTACGGTTGGAAGAAGTTGAATAAAAAGTCCAGTTTCTCTTTCTGTGAGGGCAAAGACCGCAAGGTGGATGTGATATGTCGTGATTCATCGCCGTAGGTGTAGAATAACAGGGTTGGGTGGGAAGAAGGGCCCAAGGAGGCGAGTTCGACGATCTCGTTGGTCCACCGAGAGGGATTGGTGTCTTCGGAATAGTTTGGGGAAAGCCATTGACAAAACCCTCGAACTTTCCGTCCATCTGCGTCTGGGGAGAGCCAGAAGGGAGTGGGAAACGAGATATAAACCTGCGACACCTTGTGTGTTAGTCACGTATGAACAGACAAGGTAAATATCGACACTGACCTTCTCTAGGCATCCATATCCAATGTTCTCAATAGCTTTGGATAGTCGTTCTGGAAGAGAAGGGTGAAACGCTCGAGTGTTCTGTTTGAGCCATCCAAGCGGCGTGGTTACAACCAGCCCGTCAAACTCCAGGACCTGACCATCGACAGTCTTCACCCTGACAGTTTCGCTGGGTGATGTAGATTTCCCGTAGATTTCCGATACCGTGGTTCCATACCGAATATCGGCGCCATCAACAGCGGGCTTTGCAACCCTTTCTAGAATCTTGTGGTAAGTTCCAGCACAGAATAGATTCTCTGTTATAATGTCAGTGCCAATGTAATCATATTCAATTATTCAAGTCTTACCACCGTCAATGCATTCCTCTAACCAAAAGAACTTGAGACTCTGTGTCTTAACCGGACTGCCCACAAAAGCTCCCCAGAGATCAGCCATCTGTAGGACGAAGTGCCGTTGTCGTTCATAGTCCTCTTCAGTATCGGGTATTTGCTTGGGTATTTGCTCCTCAAAGAAGTCTAAAAGTGTTTTGTCGGCATCTATTTCAGCCCCGTGCTTCTCAGAGTACTCAAAAGCCTCTCCAATGATATTCCACATGATGGTTGAATACTTCTCTCCCTCCTTCGCAGATAGAAGAGCGCCATCTTCATCAAACACATACGATTCGCTGTCAAAGACCCCAGTGTGTGTCTTGGTCTCCTTCGCTAAATCCAGGATTGGATTATTGTCAGTGCCGTGAATCCAGTTGGCGCCCATATCTATCAGAGTACCGTTGGGAAGCCTTTCTTGATGTATCCTGCCACCGAGGCGGTTTCTGGCCTCAAGAATTGTCACTTGGAAGCCATATCGAATCAGTATGTCTGCACATCGAAGGCCTGCAAAGCCAGCTCCGACAATCCCAATGCATGATCTTCTATTCGGAGCCTGAGATTCGAGCTACGAAGTGTGTTAGCGGCGTTCACACCACTACGATGATATTGGTACCTGTAGGACTCTATCCATGATGTTCAATTTCCTATGCGATCTGTCAAATGTGTGGAGCCTGGCTGTCTTCAAATCTTGGTACAGCTTCGAAGTGACTTTATGGGAAGCGCTACTAATTGACATCGAGTAAGCATCCATTCTGGCTAGATCTTCAGGCAAACCAAACGAGGTGAGGGCTTGGACTGTGATGGCACTGCAGAAGCTGTGGTAAAAAAGGTCCTGGAATTGCGATGTGCTGTATGAACGAATGCAACAATGATGATGGTGACAAAGAATCTCGAGCAAAAGCCCGCCCCTCAAGATCTACGAAGAGACGGGTAGGTATAATGATGAGAGGAACACCACAAGGGGAATATCAGTGGGGCAAGGCGAGGAATAACCGCCTTCTGAGCCAACAAGGGTCACACCTGCCATGCTGGGCCTCATGATGTGCCCAACCAGAGCCGCAGAGGTGGAAGCAAATGGCGAGATAGGCATAGTTGACCAGGTAGGCAGCTGCTTTGCAGTATGAAAGGACTGTTCAATGGTGGTGCGGGCAGCTCCCAAAAGGCCGATAAGAGCCTCGAATTATGCCGTGGCACACCGAGGGGCAGGAGGGGTTCAGCCATACCCCCGTAAGTGGTGAGCAGACAATATAGAAAGTGTAGTTTCTTTCGGAAAGCCAAAAGAAGCTGCCCGGGGAACTGCTGTCCCACCCAAGCGTGGCGTCGGTGAAAAGGAGAGGACGACTTGGGTCGAGGTACAAAGTCCAGACCACCGGATCTAGAGCCACCTCTTGGAAGCTGATGAAGCAGCCAATGGTTTGCTGATAATCGAGCATGCAGGTGATGCAGTCTCAGAGCTTAACCACCACGTCCCACTCAGCCGCGTGTGCCACAGATACCAAACCATGGAGAATCACTTACGATATGAGGGAGCTCGGAAGTCTTTGGCGTCTGAATAGATAATGACCACCGCGAGACAGAAACATGAGATATCTATTCCCACAATCTTCAAGAGCCCAACGAAAGAGAATCAAAGGAAGGAATTTAGGAGACAAGAAACAAGCTTATCTTGATGGAAGCACACTGTTGAGATCTGTACCTGTCGTTCATGTCTCCCGAGGCATCCGTAAGAAGCTGTTCAATGGTGGGGCACAAGAGAGGTAAGCAAAGTCAATGCGGGGTTGCGTGGAGCAAATGCAACAACGAAAACGGGCGCAAGGAAACACCGCTCGCAGGTTGAAACTTTGACATCTGGGGAAGGCCGACGAGATCTGGCCTCGGAAACAGCTGAGGCTCTTCGGCTGCTCGAAAGAGGTCGTCGGCGAAATCTAACAGGCGTATAAGCAATCCCTGTCCCAACCCCACGCTCCAATCCTTGATGACGACACTTGCCGATGGCTGGCCAGAACCCCCTGCGAGCTTCCCCGCGGGGAAAAAGACACACCAAAGCATGTCTGACAAGGTTCTGTACATAGAATATTTCGGCAGAATGCCCCTGAAAATAGCTGAGAATGTTCACCGACTCCGAGCTGAAAATGGTCTTTGACGAAACCGAATCATGGCGCCGTTTCGGAAGTTCCAATCCGCAGGCCGAGTGCCGCAGCATCGACGCAGCATCACATGCTCCGCACAGCACAAGCTGGAGATGACATGGAGGAGTCTTGGTGAGGGCTTGGAGATGCAGCCAATCACAGGCAATGCAATGCTGATTTTGGAGCATTCTCCACATCCCAAGGCCCTGGTCAGTCCAGGTCTCGAAGCCGAGGTCGTCCAACAACATGGGCGACAAGCCGAATCAAGTCCAGTGACCCGCGGTCAATTGGGAGGAATGACCCCTGGTCCAGGTGATGATGGCCTGGAGGTTGCCGGGCCCGAGATCTGAATAAAAGCCACATGGTAGCCTTTCTCAATCCATTGTTTCCCGTTCTAGTGTGAACCTCTCTTCGTTGATACCAGTTTCTTTGTTTAGGTTTCGTCCGTGTCTTGTCTTGATCTTTGCGGCAGCGCACCACTTCTTGTTCAACGATTCATCTCTGTGATACCCCCTATCTTTATATTTCGAAACCTCAAAGATCAACAGATCGCCAACATGTCCTCCGTTCTCGAGGTTCCTTCCAAGACCTTCACCCGCGCTGAGGTTGCCAAGCACAACACCGAAGACAGCGTCTGGTTCGTTATCGACACCGTTGTCTACGATGTTTCCGAGTTCCTAGATGCCCACCCCGGTGGTGAGGCTGTCCTTCGCCAGGTCGCTGGTACCGATGCCACCGCCGCTTTCTACAACCTCCACAGACACGAAGTCCTCCAGAAGTACTCCGACCTTGCCGTTGGCACCATCGAAGGCGAGAAGCAGTCCATCATCACTCCCCAACCCGGCGACCTTTCCACTGTCCCATATGCTGAGCCTCTGTGGCTCACCCCCCAGTTTAAGTCGCCTTACTTCAAGGACAGCCACCGTAAGCTCCAGAAGGCCATGCGCGTCTTTGCCGACAAGTACATGACCCCCGAGGCCCTCGAGAAGGAACGCTCCGGCGAGATTGTCTCTCAGGAGCTCATCGACCGTATGTCCAAGGCTGGCGTTCTTCACATGCGCATGGGCCCTGGCAAGCATCTTCACGGCGTCAACCTCCTCGATGGTGCCGTCGAGGGGAAGGAGTTCGACTACTTCCACGACATGATTTGCTCCCAGGAGGGCGTCCGCGCCGCCTGCCGTGGTTTCCAAGACGGCAACATGGCCGGTATGGTCATCGGCCTCACCTGTGTCCTCAACTACGGCCACAAGAACCCTGCCCTCAAGGCTAAGGTCGAGGAGGAGTGCTTCTCTGGCAAGAAGAAGATCTGCCTCGCCATCACTGAAGCCTTCGCCGGCTCCGACGTGGCCGGCCTCCGCACCACCGCCAAGAAGACCCCCGACGGCAAGCACTACATTGTCAACGGCACCAAGAAGTGGATCACCAACGGTGTCTTCTCCGACTACTTCGTCACTGGCGTCAACACCGGCAAGGGCCTTTCCGTGCTTCTGATCCCCCGCGGCGAGGGCGTCGAGACCAAGCCCATCAAGACGTCATACTCCCCCACTGCCGGTACCGCCTACATCACCTTTGACAACGTCAAGGTCCCCGTCGAGAACCTGCTAGGCGAGGAGAACAAGGGCATCTATGTCATCCTCTCCAACTTCAATCACGAGCGGTGGACCATGGCCTGCGCCACCATCCGCTACATGCGCCTGGTGACCGAGGAATGCCTCAAGTGGGCGCACCAGAGAATCGTCTTCAAGAAGAGACTCATCGACCAGCCCGTCATCCGCCAGAAGCTTGCCAAGATGATTGCTCTCTGCGAGTCTCACCAGTCTTGGCTGGAGACTATCACGTATGTTTTTTTTCTTCTTACCTTCCCCCCCTATCATAACTGTACTAACCTGATCTCCCGAAATAGTTACCAAATGTGCAATATGTCCTACTCCCAACAAGCCAAGCACCTGGGCGGCCCCGTCGCCCTCCTCAAAATGTCGTGCACCCGCGCCGCCCACGAGATCGCCGACGAGGCCGTCCAGATCTGGGGTGGCCGCGGCTTGACCCAAACTGGCATGGGCCGTGTGATTGAGAACTTCAATAGGACCTACAAGTTTGACGCTATCTTGGGCGGTGCCGAGGAAGTTCTTGGTGATTTGGGCGTGAGGCAGGCCATGAAGTTTATGCCCAAGGCTGTTTTGTAAAAATCAAGTTTACAAGACACGGAAAAAAAAAAGAAACAAAAAAAAAAGATCGGAATACTTTGTAATGTCACGATAGCAAAGGGGGCTACAAGCAGCCAGGCGGTTGATGTTTTTTTCCGGAAATATAATGAGGGATGAAACACACTTCTTGGATTAAGAGTTTTTGATAGCGAAGCAAGATGTGTAACAAAATACAGAAGGGCCTCCAAAAGAGGCTTAAATTTTCAAGATCACAACACTATTCAGGAACAAGGAAACCAGTACTGGCGGCAGGAGAATATCAAGCGTAAATAAATATCGGGGAGGCAGACAAAGCAGCTGTAGATAGCACAGGTATAACCACTGAAATACAACACCACGGAAACATCACAGCAAGGCACATCAAAGTGTCGTAAACCAGACCAGTTGTCATTTCTATGGACCTCTCTCGTAAACCCATTTTCCAGTCCCGATCAATGATCTAGTAGTCATAAAACCGTTTTTGCCATGAAAACCCTGAACCCAGATCCGCGACTTGGTTGATTTCTTCTCTGCTGCTGCCGGCTGCCTTCGTGAGCAAGACTCGGACTCCCACATTTGGAGATAGCCCTGCCTTTCCCAAACGCCAATATGGTTGTGCAAAACTTTTCCGTTTTTGCCCAGCTAAAGTCCGTATGATCGTCATGTCATGACAAGTTGTGAATGGATAACTTTTTGCGATAGTAGAACAGGTAAGGAAAAAAAGAAATTTGGGGAATCTTTGTCCCGACCTAGGTTGCGTGCAACCTGGTCGTGGAAATGCCAAGCGGAGCGATATCCAGATTGCCTCTGAGATACCAGCAATACACCGTCGAAGTACCTATGCGTGGACATCAAGTACTTCACCTAGACCGGCCACACCGGTCCCTGCCGTCAAACTACCTCCGAGCTACCTTGCTTCCCAGCAGCTCCACTTGTTTCCATTCTACCCCATCGTGGCAAAAATAGCAAAATGCAAAGGCTGAAAGTGGCTGAAAGAACAGGTGTGAAGAAAAATGCTACCGCTCCGTCTTCGCTACACCCACAGCTTAGGCGCTGTTAGGGCACTGGGACTGAACATGGCCAGACTGCTGGCACTTGTAGCAGATCTTCTCGCCACCAGTGGACTCCTTGGGGCATTCGCGAGAAAGATGGCCAGAAACACCGCAGTTGTAGCACTTGTTGCCGTTCACGCAGTCACCTGGAGAGTTTATGTTAGACCTCTGTCGGTAATAATACGGCACTGAGAGAACTTACGAGACAGATGGCCCATGCCGCCGCAAGAGTAGCAGGTCTTCTGGTTGAAACCGCCGCCACCACCGTAGCCACCGGAGTTGTAGCCACCACCGCCATAGGAGTTGCCGCCCTTCTGGCAGTTGCGGGCAATGTGACCAACCTCACCACACTGTTAAGCGAGTTAGTATGGATGTCTGACCGATGTATGTATGCTGAATTACAAGAACTGACCTTGTAGCACTCAGCGGAGTTGCCGCCGCCGCCCTGGCGGGGACCCTGGTCACCACCGGTAGGGCAATCGCGGGAGATGTGGCCGGCCTGGCCACAGCGGTAGCAAGTCTTGGTGTCCTTGGGACCCTCGGGGCAGTCACGGCTCATGTGACCCTCAACTGCGAAGCACAAACATGTCTGATCAGTCTTCTATCCACGACTAATTGAGGATGTCTTTCAGGTCAACTTACTGCCGCAGTTGTAGCATTTGGCGGCGCCCTTGTTGGGGCAGTCGCGGGCCTATTCGCAACATGGTCAGTGACTCGAAAACCAACAAAGCAATACCTCTCCTCGGTGGGAACTCTCTCGCCGTCGGTATCATACCTGATGGGTAGTCTGGCCGCCTATATTTTTCTCAAGTCAGATGGTCTCTCCCTCACACAAAAGTCAGGCGGTGTCATGGTGATGTAGTGCGGGGTGCTTCTGCCAAGACACACAGGAGGGTTTCCCATTGCTGTAAGCTGTCCAACCAGGATGTCCCAACATAGAAAGTTGGTCCCAATGAAGGTAATGATCCAAGGCGGTGGCATCCAAGCAGAGGGAAGGGTTCGACCTGATGCGCTGACATCCAAACGATCTGACAGCAAACAAAACATGACAAGAAAGCCATGCGGACGTAGAAAGCCAAGCGTATACTTGATGCGTATATCATGTGCAGACTACCCGATGAAAGCAGTCGCATAGTGTGCAGCAGGGCATCGCAGTCACAGTTTCGGGCAAGGGAAGTGTAGGAGGTCGTCGAAACTGGAGTGACGAGGGCTAAACTCACAAGTGAAGCAAGCACGACCTTGGCTGCCGAAGGAGTCCATTGTGATAATGTGGTGGGGTTTGTGGGTTGTCGTTAAGTTTGTGAAGAGGATATCGAAACTGCGCAGTCGAAGAGAGTCAGCGTATCGTATTGATGGGCGAGGCAACAATGTCCAGAAGGTTTGGGTCGAAAATAAATTTTGTTTTGGCGTTGGAGGGTTTGGGGAATGTGAGGGCGCAAACTCAAACTTGGGAGAGGTGGGGGGCGATTGGTGGGTAGGTGTGGCAGTGTGGGGTATTTACTGACCTTTGGTAAGTTTGTGTGGATGGCAGACGCACAACACAAAGTCGGTTTGGGTAATTGTGGAGGGGGAAAGTTGTTGATGGAGGGAGGAAAGCTGCCAACGGTTGGAGGGGAACGGGCAACTAAAGTACTGCTCCGGTGAATGGACGAGGTTAGGGAGTCGGGGCAGAAAAAAGTCGAGCGAAGGAGCGGGTTACTGTGTGGTTTGTGATTGAAATTTTCTGGACGGACAGTCTGTGTGGGGCACCCCTGCTTGCAAGCGACCTCGCCTGAATTGGCAGCGTCTGGAGCTTCCAGTTCCCAGCGACGGAGAGTGTCTTCTGCCCGGAGCAATCTTTCAGCCTCCGTCAAGTGATCCAAACCTGCAGGCTTGAAGCCGGCTGTGGCGCAGAAGATGTCGATTTTGAATGTGAGATTTAGAACAATAGCACTCGGATGCAATTGTTCAACTTCAACTGCTGCTACAGCTAGGCTGTTCTAACATACATGGAGGTCGATATCCGTCCTCTAGGAAGCACACGGGGGGGGGAGCTCTTGCTCCCGTCCGTTTGTCGCACTTTCTTCCTCCTCCCAGCTTATCAAGGTTGAATAGCTGGTAATTACTGTACATCTAGATTGCCCCAATGACACCCGTGATCTCATTAGGTGGCACTGGCAATAGACGGTTGCCCGCGCCCACCAGTGAGCTTTCAATATTGCTGTCACGGTACCTGACCATACGGTATATCTACACTGTGCTGTTACTAGCCCTGCAGTTTGCGGTTCACACTTGCCCTGTTGGACATGGGAATCTCACTCATCCGCCACAAAGGGCATCCTGGGCCGAGGGTTGTATACATACCTACGGCGTCCAGGCACGGCTACAGCAGAGGCCCCTGCATAGCACTTAGGTTAGATGGTGGACCTCCTTTCTTCTGAGTTGTTATTCCCTTCTCATATTTCTTCCAATAGTTTCAACAACTCCCCAACCAATGCAGCACTGATACGTAGTCCCATATTGGCTTCATCTTTCCTGCAGCAAGCGTGGTCATCTGCCTCTACATGCGCCTTTCTCATCGTGGCAGAAGCTGCAGGACATTCCTATCCCTCTTCGAACGACATGGCACTCCCATGACATAAGCCTGGCTGGGCTACCACGTGCAGTGCAACTTCTGGCTCCATCTTCCAGGTTGTTATCCCAGGGCTCATGCTTACTCGCACAGACTGTTCGTTACGGAAGCTGATCATGGAGATCGTCAAAGAGTTCACCTGCCAAGTACCTACGAGAAGAGACGAACCGGGGCCATTTTGTGGTACAGTTCCGAGACTATTATCCTGGCGTGGCACTCAACAACGGGCCTACTGTCCCTTTCTGGGCGTCTTCTGGAACTTTTTTTGTTGGAAGGGTGTTCGCAGGTTATATCTCGACTCTTTTTGTTTGATTGCCGGATGTGCCGCACTACCACTCACCAGCGGTTGAACACTGCATGACCCAGCGTGTCGAAAAGCCTCCTCTTCAGCCTGTTCGTCACCACTGTCCCTTCTGGCCGGCATCTCAGCCTCGGCTCAGAGACCAGTTAGGCCCCTGAACAGATTCTACGGGTCTGAAGTGCACCTGCGTCAATTTTGATGGCTGGTGACGCGGAAGCGACTTATCCGCGCGGGAAGGGAAGCTCGTCAATTTCGTCAATCGAAGGATGGCCGTGGCTGGGTTGGATCTGATAAGCATACCGCTGTCTCGCATCTGTTCATCGGGCCGGCTGGTTTACCTTCAGGACATGTATACTACCATCACCTTACTTATTGATTCAATACCATCTAACCCAGGTTGAAGATAAGGATCAATGAGTGATTGCCCACAAACAACCACATGATAAATGGCCAGCTAAGTGTCAACAGGGGGCAACATGTCAGTAGGGCTAAGCAAACACCTGGACTGTCGCTCGAAGAGACGGAGGCAGGGGAACATTGGCGGTGTTCAGTCCTGCATATATCTGATTCAAGGGGGTTCGGGACCAGAGGCTTGGTAGGGTTTAACTGGCTAAGAAAGCGGATGCGAGGCTATCAAGCAAGCTTGGAAATAATCGTAGAAAATGGCAAAACACATCTTGAGCCATTGCCCTATGTCACCTGTGCGACGGTCTCATGTTTTGGCCGACTGCAACGAAGAAACACGAAGGACAGCTCGACTGGTGCAACGATGCAACAAATATGCAGGGTGATTGTGAGGTGTCGAATGTGTTCAACTCCCCCTCTCACGTGAGCAGGTGTTAATGGATATTGACGCGGCGTGACGCGCTTCGACACCCCCGCATCCACCTGGGCTTGGGCAGTCTAGAGTTTGAGATTTTCTGCGAGTCCCCGAATGTATTTTCCTCCCTTCTTTTGCCTGGCCTTGCGATGATGGAATCTTGGGAACGGAAGGGACGGCCGGCTCTGATTGCTGCGCTAGAATCTGTTTGCGACACAATTGGTCAAGACATTGAGGCTGGTAGGTTTTGGGGCCTGACTGGATTCTCGTTCAGGAGATGTAGACACTAATAGGATATTGCATCAGAGCTTCGACAGAGAGAAGACAGCCGAAATGCCTCGCTCAAAAAAGACTTGCAGCAGCTCAGATATGCCACCAACAGGGCTGAAGTTCTAGAACAAGAGAATCGATCCCTTCGCCAGGAGCTGGAACAGCTGCGACAAAAGCACATGAAGCCACCGATATTAGCAGCCAAATACGATGTCAACACCCCCGTTCGCCGAGTTCTTGGAGAGGTTTCCCCTAATAGAACGATACGCGCGCCAAGTACGGTTTCGTCATCGGCCGACACTGAGAATCCAGACTGGGAGAAGAATTATGGCAAACTTTGGAAAAAGAAGGAACAGGTGGAGGAAAGGCTGAAGAAGGCGCAGGAGAGTTATGACACGGCAAGGGAAGTGTCCAAGGTCGCGCGAGAAGAGAGAGATACATGGATCACGTATGCCGAGGCATTGGAGAGGAGGATCAACAAGCTGGAAGCAAGACTTAGGCAACAAGATGCGAATCCTCGGCGACATGAGGAGGCGACTGTTGCCCAGCGCGGAGCTACAGATGAGCCTCGTGAAACTCGACCACAGGGTGATTCTGGGCTCAACACGAGCTTCATGTCGAATCCTGAATCCGGAGCCAGACTGGACGAGGCAGAAGATGCCCCGAGAGGCCGACGCGCAGCATCTGCCTCAGCTATCGACGAGTCCCAGCTACGAGTTTGGGCAGCCCGTGTTGAGCAAGGCCCTCCTCCTGGCGAGGTCACGCCCAATAACCCAGGCCAGCCTACCGAAGCACCTGAACCTCCCCCATTACCACCATGCAAACAGGAAGAGAGTCCAATCTGGGTCAAAGAGGAGCCTTCATCTGATGGCCCGATCATCGTCTCCGAGCGCAGTCTGTATAAGCGGAAGCACACGTCTGATAACAACAACATGCCTCCCTCTCGCAAGATCAAAACCGAGGCCAGCTCAGACCCAGTAGTCACGGGTGAAGCAGCGGTCTTCTCTCCTCATGAAAGTATTGACTTGGACGAGAGCACCAATAGCATGCCAACACCCAGAAAGCAACGCCCGTCGTGGCGCCAAACTCTCCGTGAAGAGGAAAATACCACTCCACGACCCGATGATACCTCGAGACTGCTTTATCTGAGAACAGCAACTGAAAAAACATCAAGTGCACCGAGACCCTCTCTGTTTGTGGCAGATAGTGTGGAACAATCTCGACAAAATATGTCGGGAGTTCCAGCGACATCACGGAAACTCAAGCCAGCCCGAGGCGCCAGTCACGATTTGGTTCATGGCGTTGCAGATCTCGCTGAAGATGGTTCGGATGAGGACTTTGAGCCACGCCGGCCGACCAAGCCGCAGAATAATCGTGCTGGAAAACTCCAGACACTTCTCCATCAGGCCTCACCAGAATCCGAAGTCACTCCTCTTGGACCTGCCCGTCCAGCTCGTGGTGTCATAGAATCACCATCAACTGTTTCGCGGCCAAGACAAGCCAGTGACAGAACGCCCAAGTCCAAGCCAGGCCGGCTTCGAGACAAGCCACTGGCACAGTTGAGGCTTGAGGATTTCAAAGTGAACCCCAAGTTCAACAAAGGCTACAAATACGCTTTCAACGAAGTCGTGCGCGGAAAGGCTGACCGTGCCGAGCTGACAGGGTGCAATGACTACAACTGCTGTGGCCGACATTACCGGGCCGTTGCAGAGTCTGAATTTAGCGCGTCAGGGCCCGGTGTGTTGTCGCACATGGCAGATATACAAATGATGGAGGAGTACTTGGGACCTCATGCCCCTAAATTGGCTGAAATGCCACGTGAGGAGCGGCGGGAAGTTTGGATGAAGGCAAAGAGCCAGCAAATAGCAAATAAGTTTGGACGACACCGTGAAAGATTTCAGAGGCAGGCGTCCCCGCCTGGCTATTGGAACCCCGATATGCCCACCACACAGGAGATTGAGGAGAACAGGGAGGAGGCAACAAGAAGAGAGAAGAAACAGACCGAGGAGCGGTGGCGAGAAGCCATGAAGGTTGGTGGTGGGAGATGGATGTTCAGAGATGAGTAGGAATCAAAGCATATGTCGTTTGGAGCGTTTGTTGGTTAGGATGCCGCAACAACAGCGAGGGCGGCTTTGTGGTGCCGTTTGTTGTATTGTGGAAAGAAGCGTCAGGTAGGTTTTGGATTCTAGAATTATATAGAAGGACCCTCTTTACAGATGATGAGCTTCTTTGACTGGCAATTCTCTAGCACGGTTTCCTGCGTAGTGCTGTGAGTGATGATTCTGTTTTGCTTTTTCTTCACTTAATTTTGGGTGTTATTATCAGGAAGTATAGGCACATGTCTTGTATGTATTAGATAGAAATAATTCTCCGAGACTGTTCACAACCCGAAGAGGATTCCCATGTTGATCTGACCTGGGCTGCAGAAGTGCGGTGGGTCTTGGCAAAGTGACCTGAAGCGGGAGACGGACTGGGCACTGACCTTGCCTCTTCCTGGTCCGAGCGTCGGCTAGGCTTCTGGCGCCTTAAGCTTCTTGACAAGAGGCGGCATAAATTTTGTCAACCACCACGCAAGGCCTCAAACCTGGTACTCACCCACAGGTTGGCTCTATCTATCCAGCATCACTGCTCGTGTGCTGTACTGCCCCTCGCGTCCTGGCAGGAAGCTGTCCAATGTGCCGCATCGCGACTCTGGCCCTCTGCAACAGCCGGAGCAACGACTCATCAGAGTGACAACGACTTGTCTTGATTGCCTACAACCGGCCCACCGCACGCCAGCAGACGACGCGCACCGGCACCGGCACCACCCACTGCGATCACCGCCAGCACTGCCAGTCAAACAGGTCGGGCATTCGATCTCGTCGCTCGACTTCCGCTCCAGCTCCCGGCAACAGCCGGCATCCAGCCCTCAACGTTGCCCATCATTGACGCCCGCGCCGAACCCTTCGAATTCCATCGCCAAATCCCGCCCTCGCCCGGGCTTCCACCTGGTATACGCCTAGTTCGCCGTGGTGGCCCTCACTTCAGTGAGCAGCTGCCGCCACAGCTTCCAACCCAGGCCGGCATGATGAACAATCGCGCGCATCTGCCGGCTGGGCAGCAGATGCAAGGAGGTGCTGACATGGGAGGAGGTCCACCTCCTCCTCGTCGTGGAAATCGTCACCAGTACGGGCCCGCTCATGGTTACCAATACCAGCAACATCAACATCATGTCAACCCCTCCATGTATGGCCATGGGGCTCAGTACATGAATCCCTACCCGCCCAACCAGCCCTATTACATGCCTTACCAGCAGTACCATACCGGCGCCATGCCTCAATCTTACCTTCCTCCCCAGTACAACCACGTCCCTTACACTCGGTCGCCGCCTGTCGTGCAACAGTATGTCCCTCTGCACCAGCCCTATGGAAGGCCTGCCCAGCATTCGCCGATTGTTTCTTCGCCATACCAGCCGCCTCCTTCTGCCATGGCACCGGCTGTCACCCCGCTTACCCCGTCATCAACTCATTCGTTTGCTGTTCAGCCTCCTACGACGATTGCCCCTTCCATGACTCCGTTCCGCGAGTTTGTTCCAGCATCACAGATGCCGCCTCAGCCGCTGCATAGTCATGAAGTACAACCTCCTGTTCAGCCACTGCATATCCATGAAGCACAGCCACCTATCCAGTCAGAGTTTCAGCCCTTTGTGCCTCAGCAGCAACAGACGTTCCGGCAGGAATATTCCCAGGAGACCTATCTCGCCTCAGAAGCCAAGCCTCCCGCGGAGGTGCAACCTAAGCAACAGGAAGAGGTGGTTCAAGCAGAGGCCCCGGTAGGCGTTCTGGCAGAGGTCTCAACAGAGGTTCTGGCAGAAGCTCCGACAGAAGCTCCGACAGAGATTCCAGCCATGGCAACCGCCCAGCCAACTTCTGAAGTCTATCTCACGACCTCGCCTTCTGAGAAAATATTGTCAAAGGTATGCATTTTCTTTGCCCTCACGCGCAACTCAGTTGCTAACCTGATATAGCTGCCATGGTTCTCCGTTCCCGAAGCTGGATTCCCTGCTCGTGCCCCTAAGTCGAAGAGAAGACGCCCAGTCTCGAGCACGCCAAACTTAATCCTTGAGAAACCGGCCGAGGCCCAGCAGCCGGAGAGGGAGGAGCCACCTGTTCTTGTGGAGCCCACCGTCAAGGCTGAAGTGGCCGAGGCTGCCCCGCCCCGATCGGAGACACCTTCTCTTCATGACCATCAGGCAGAGGATACACCCCCGACGACACCAAGCTCGGCCCAAACAACCCACGGATCCATCACGGTGGCAGTCAGTCCCAGCACGACCGTGAAGCCCGCTACTCGTTCGGCTGTCCCGGCACTTCCCACAGTTCCTGCAGTTCCTGTTCTCCCAGTACTTCCAAAGATTGCTCCCAGAGATATGCAAACAGTGGAGAAGGCAACCGCCCAGCAGACTCCGGCTCCTGTCATCAAGGACGTGAAATTGGCCGAGACCGGCGAGGGTGCCCCCCAGGTTAATGGCACGGGTGAGAAGCCCGAGTTCGAGTCTACTCCTACCGTCCAAGCTTCACCGTCGCCGGCTCCTGCTCCCGCGAAACCCAAGGTCTGGGCCGCCCTGTTCGCAAAGCCCAGCACAGCTCCCTCTGCTGTGGCCTCCACTGCTGCTGCTCCTCGTGTCCATACCAATGGCAACGCTGCCGATGCGTCTACTGCTGCGTCTGGAGCTGTTGGAAGTTTCTCAAAGTCCATCGCAAACTCTCTTGCCGAGGCTTTGCAGGCATATCGTCCTACTGGTATTGACAAGCTGTCATTCATCGAGCCTAGAGGCTTGGTGAACACTGGGAATATGTGCTATATGAATTCGGTAAGTTGGCCCTGATGCCAGGTCAGGAGAAAATGATGCTAATAGCATTTAGGTTTTACAAGTACTCATTTTCTGCATTCCATTCTACGACTTTTTGGATCAAGTGTCCAAGAAAGCCACTCACAGCTTCAAGAGCGAAACCCCTCTAATTGATGCACTGTACGTTTGTAAGACGACTGTTTGATTCTGGCGTTGGCTAACATATGGTAACAGGATTATGTTTATGCGTGAATTCAAAATCATTGACTCTGCTACATCGACTGACCTGCTCAAGAAACGGCTGAAGCCAGAGGAGCTGGAACAGTATGGCGAGTCATTTACCCCTGAGTTTGTTTACGAGGCTATCCGCAAACTTCCCCGCTTTGCCAGCATGAGGCGTGGTCACCAGCAAGATGCCCAGGAGTTCCTGGGGTTCCTTCTCGAAGGTCTTCACGATGAGTGCGCCCAGGTGATGCGTGCGGCCCCTGTTTCAACTGCCTCCACCGCCCCGAGCTCATCTCCGTCTTCGCCCGTTTCTTCCAAGCCAAATGAGTCGCTGGAGGGCGCTGATGATTGGCTTGAGGTTGGGCCCCGTCAGCGCGCTGCTGTCACGCGGACTTCCGGCCATTCGCATGCTTCGCCCATCAACAAGATCTTTGGTGGCAAGCTGCGATCCGAGCTGCGTGTCCCTGGTAACAAGACTTCAGTCACGCTTGAGCCCTACGAGCCGCTGCAACTTGACATTGGCGCGCCCGAGATTCGCAACATCATTGATGCCCTGAAGGGTCTTACTCGGCCAGAAACGCTGCACGGTGATTTCAGCTCACCTCATGGCAAGAATGTCAAAGCCACCAAGCAGATCTTCATCGAATCCGTCCCTCCTGTTCTGATTCTGCACCTCAAGCGTTTCCAATTCGACGCTGAAGGTCAAGGTGGCACCGTCAAGATTTGGAAGAAGATTGGCTATCCTCTTGAGTTCGAATTCCCACAAGAAGTTCTGTCACGCTCCAAACGCAACAGCATGCTGAACGAGGGCGCTCCTCGCTACAAGCTGACCGCTGTCGTATACCATCATGGTAAGAATGCCAGCGGTGGTCACTACACGGTGGATGTCCGTCGCCAGGATGGCCGAGAATGGATTCGCATCGATGACACAGTTATCCGACGCGTGCGCAGCGAAGATGTGGCAGAAGGCGGCGCCGAGGAGGAACAGGCCAAGGCTGGGTCTGGTAATCAAAAGGACAGCACCGGAAGCAACAGATTCGGTGCCATGAATGATGAGGATACCGGCGATGACGATGGCTGGAAGCAGGCGGCTGGTGGCAAGAAGTGGAGCAGCATTGTCAATACGCCTGCGACCAACGGACAGAAGCTGCCCCCCAAGCAGCACAAAGATAGCATTAAAGACAACAAGGTGGCGTACTTGTTGTTCTATCAACGTGTTTGAGAGGCCATCACCTCAACACGATCTCCAAAGAACTGGTCTGCTGACCAGCAAGCCTTGACGCGGCATGGCGCAGGCTTTCCTCGGCGTTCAAAAGCGAGGATGGGTTAGAGGGATGTTAGACATCATGAAAGTGGTTGCGAGATAACCGACAAGGAAAAGACTGGCAGGCGGCCGGCCAGTATGATTAGGTCATTAATTGGCGGAGATGGCAGTTTATTACAACTACTCTCTGCCTCGATGGCGGTGCAACTCATGGTGGCATCAGGGTTGGCCATTTTTGCCTTTGGAGTAAAGATGATTTCTGGTGAGGGGGGGGGTTCATATCCTCTTGCTGGTGTATCCTCTTGCTGGTGGAACGAGCAAGGGATAGGGGACGCTGCACTTGTCTCGTCATCTCCCATACACATGTGAAGATTAATACTTCACACCCCGAAC
The DNA here is from genome assembly GCA_033296915.1 of Triangularia setosa. Classification (NCBI taxonomy): domain Eukaryota; kingdom Fungi; phylum Ascomycota; class Sordariomycetes; order Sordariales; family Podosporaceae; genus Triangularia; species Triangularia setosa. The sequence goes on along the minus strand of MU866108.1, from coordinate 55,999 downwards.
TTACTTATACCACCAATGCGACCCCCAACTAATCTTACACTCTAAATACGTTTACCCTCTTCGATTTTCGACCTATCACCCGCCTGTCTCACTTAAATCCGGCATCAAACACGCACTTTTCCTCATCCTTTGATCTCGCCAATGGCGCGCTCATAGATCATCCACGTATACACACCCTATTTACAAATTTACAGCTGGGGATTTTCATGCAGTACTTCTCAACCTCTACTATGTCCCTAGATATAGCCAGATCAGGAACTATCAAGCCCTGATATTCAGAAAAACTTCAATCTTAGAACGGGAGGGTGGGTGGAGTACAAAACAAAAAAGGATAATGGGATTTGCTTGGGGCCAGGGGAGGAAAAATTGGACGAATGACACGAATGGATGACTCTTCCTAGTTCTCTAGATAATTTCCTGGGGTGGTGGGAAGAAGGTGGTGGAAGCAAGCAATGGGCTGTACGTGATGAATACGGTAGGGAAGGAGGGGCATGGAAAGGTGGGCTGATATAGGATGTCAAGCGGTGTGTATCTTTGGGTGTAAGATGACGTGAGGGGGGAGGTAGTAGTCGTAAGGTAGAGAACAGAGGGGTGCTGGTAGTGGTAATGATGTAGAATCAAAAAGTACGCAGGTTTAACATGGATTATGGCTGAAGTGAAACACGCATTGACTACCAGGTGCGGTAAGACCAGCAAGCTTCTCAAACACAATACCACGATGGCGCAATCCCTGGCCTTCTCTAAATTGCTCATACGCAATGAACCACGCTCTTGGCGTCTCTGATTTTTGAAGATACTCGTGAGAACAGACAGAACGATCCAGGAATCTAATCTTCAAAATTTGGAGCTAGGCTTGCATTTGACGTAAGTATCCAAAGGATTTCATCATTGACTCGTACATATTTACATTTTCAAAACCAGACTCTATTGTGAGTTATTTTGTAACTTTTTTTTCTATGCTTGGGTCTACAACTTTGGCAGAAAGATGCGCAAGTCTAAAGAACTACAGGCACATGATATATATTCATAGCTTATGATTCTCTCTCCTTGGAAATAAATCTAAGCCTCCATAGCAGGATCAGCCTCCACTGCCGCCTCTCCAATCTCCTCCTCGTCCCTCATGTTATCTTTCTCTTCTTCTGCCCCCCTCCAGCCCGTCCCCCACTGCAGAATCAACACGAAAACAGTCGCCCCCGCCGCGCCGATGTACAAGCTCCTCAGCGCCATCTCGTAGCCCCCCACCGCAACCCCCCTTTCCATTTCGCTCAGCACCCCCTCCTGCCACACAGCCGCCGGGCTCCCGACCAACACAGTGATCAGCTTCTGCCTCTCCTCCGTCAGCTCCCCATCTCCTAGCTCAAGAAACCCCGTGGTCAATGCCCTTTTCAGCACCCGGTTAAACACTCCGCCTCCGATCCCAGTCCCGAAACTACCTGCGAACCCTCTAAATGTAGCCAACAGCCCTGTAACGATGAAATGTTCTTTTGCTGGCGCGAGATGCAACAGGTGAGCGAGGGTGTAATTCAACGCTGCACCGGTGCAAAGCCCGTTGATAAACACCACGGTGATGTACACCCCGTACTTCGCCTGGCTGTTGCTGACAAAGGATAGCTCGAATAAGGAGCAGCCAAAGATGAACAGGGCGAGGAGGGAGGGTAGCCAGAAGGACCCGGAGCGTTTGATGTGCAGCCAGCCGACGAGGAGGCCGCCGATGCCAAACCCCAAATTGGTGGGGATAAGGACGGAGCCGGCGAGGGCGGGGGAGAGCCCCCTGACGGCGAGGATGAAGATGGGGGTGTAGAAGAGGACTGTCCACCGGGAGGCCATGAAACCTAGTTGGGAGAGGCAGGAGAGTAACACGCCGCGGGAGGAGAGGATGTGGAGGGGGATGATGGGATCTGGGTGGCGGGATTCGATGGTTAGGAAAGCGGAGAAGCTGAGGAGGGAGAGGGCGAGGGGAACAGGGGAGTAGGTGGAGAGGGCGTAGAGGAGGGAGGTGATGTTGGCTGTTAGGAATAAGGCGCCGAGGTAGTCGATTCCGGAGAGTTTGACGAGAAGAGATTTGTCACGGTTGCGGTGAGTGGAGGGGCGGTTGGGGATGCTGAGGGCTACGCCTAGGCCGGCGAGGAAGGAGAGGGGGGCTTGGGAGCCGAAGAGGAGACGCTGGGGGAAACATGTTGGTTAGTGTTAAAGGGTTGGAGGGGGAAAGGGGGTAACATACCCATCCTATGACTGGGAGCAATGCACCAAACACCACCGCTCCTGTTGATACTCCAATGGTGAACCCCGCATTCACCAGCCCAATCCACAGCCCCCTTTTCTTCTTGGAGGTGAGCTGGATGACCAAGATCATACACAGTGTCATGATCCCGCCACTCCCAACACCGCAAAGCACTCGGCCCAAAATAAAAACGCCAAACGTGGGCGCAATAGATGTGATGACCGCCCCAATGGCAAACCACGTTGAGCAGATGAACACCATCACTCCAGGCGAGAATATCATCGAAAGTCGGCCGACAAGAGGGGCGGTAGACGACATGCTTATCATGTAAGAGGAAGTGAACCACATGGCGTGTTGGTACGAATCCAGATCGGCGGCGATGGACGATTGGGTGGTGCTGATGCCGGACATATTGGCTGCTTGGAGGAAGATGAGAGCCCACATGGAGAGGATGATGGCCGTGCCTCTTTTCCAGCCCAGGGGAGGGTGCTCATCGTCGTCCGAGGCCGCATCGTGAATTGTTGTTGTGTCTCGTTCAGGCGAGATATGACAGGCGGTTGTAACTGAGGACGTGTCGGACGCAAGAAGTGGTGTCTGTTCGGTAGCGGTGATGGTGGCTGATGTGGTGGAGCTGTCTGAACGGTCATCACCACCGGGGCCAAAGCAGTCCTCGGTGAGACCAGCTGCCATTGTGCAATTCAAGAAGGAAAAGTCGGAAAATACTATCACCTTGTCAAAATCCACATCTTTATTTTTCACTCGATTTGTTGAGATGTGAAAGATTCAAGATGAACAGAAAGGGCTGGACGTCATCAATGTTATATTGATTTGTAAGTCGCACCCTTGTCTCGGTCGAGGTCCGAGGGTCACGAATATGGTTATCCATATCCATCTTCTCACGTTCATTCACCGACTCTATTATGGAGCTTACAGCTGCTCCCCTGATGAAGACATGGTCATTCAGGAACTTTTCTTCTCAGCAAGAATGAAGGTTGCCATCCACTTTATGTGAGAGTTGCCTTTATCGGCCAGAACCCTAACCCGTGCATAATTTTATGCCTTTCGCCAAGCCACCTCACGACTCACTCCACACCCTCCCCATCTTCAACCTCACTTTTCAGTTTCATTTTCTCTCACTCATAAATCCCTTTGCTTCTTAATTCCCACATACCCCCTTCCAACACCATTATCATATACACCCCCCCAAGCATCGCCAAAATGAAAGACACCTACACCTTCCCCTCAGCAGCGGACATGCATGTCCATCTCCGCAACGCCCCGGGGCCCATCGCCTCCCTCGTTACCCCCACCATCCGCCCAGCCGGCATCGACACCGTCTTCGTCATGCCCAACCTTGCCCCCGTCCCCATCACCTCTGTCGACGCCGCCCTCGAGTACAAGTCCGCTTTGGAAGCCATCGACCCAGGCGTGAATTACCTCATGTCTCTGTACCTTCACTCCTCCATCACACCCGAGGAGATCGCCAAAGCGAAAAAAGTTGGCATCGCCGGTGTGAAGGCGTACCCTAAGGGCGCGACGACAAACAGCCAATGGGGAGTGGTGAGCTTTGAGCCGTTTGACGAGGTGCTGAGGGCGATGGAGAGAGAAGGGGTGGTCTTGAACTTGCATGGGGAGGTGCCGAGTAATAGCAAGGAGGGGGTTACGGTGATGAATGCGGAGAGCAGGTTCTTGCCTACGTTGAGAGGGCTGGTAGGGAAGTACCCCGGGTTGAAGATTGTGCTGGAGCATTGCACTACGGGGGAAGCGGTGGAGGCTGTGAGGGAGTTTGGTGAGAATGTTGTGGGGACTATTGTAGGTGGATTGGCACGGATCGGTAAAGGATGAAGTGCTGACAGATGACGACAGACTGCTCATCACTTGAGCTTGTTGGTGGATGACTGGTCTGCCAATGTGCACCACTACTGCAAGCCCTCTGCCAAATCCCCTGAGGACCGCCGCGCCCTCCTCCAGGCTGTCGTTTCCTCCAAGGGCAAATTCTTCCTCGGCACTGACAGTGCTCGTATGTGCCCCTTTTTCTTTCATTATTTTGTTCACGCTAACAAACGACACAGCCCACGACATCTCCTCCAAGAAGGGCAAGGGCAACACTGCGGCCGGTGTCTTCACCCAGCCCTACGCCCTCGGTTACGTCCTCAAGGCCCTTGAGGAGGGCATCGCCCGCGGTGACATTTCCGGCTCGGACGTCACTGACGCTGCCCTTGCTGGTTTCTTCTCTACATATGGCCGCAAGTTTTACGGCTTGCCTCCTTCCGACAAGATGATCTTGTTGAGGAAGGATGGTGCCACTGTCGAGGAGAGCTTGAAGAGTGAGCAGGCCGAGATCGTGCCATATCGGGCTGGTGAGAAGATCTGGAGTGTGGAGTGGCTTTGATGTTGGGATAAAGAGAAGGGTTATGCAAAAGGGGTGTTGAGACAGGAAAAAGGGGTAAAAAGGGACAAGGTGAAAATGATAGACGAGCTACAGGTATATAAAATGAAAATTTATGATTGATAAAAGACACGTGTGGTTAGTTGGCCAGATGCTCTGTGAGCTGGAAAGTGGGAGCCGGGCAGTCATTATTCACGGAGGAAATGAGAGTATGTCCCTGAATCACCCATTTAAGTTAAGCATACACCAGCACAACAATTCCTCTTCGTCTTATAACTATCTTCTTGGACATGTTCTGGCGCCTGGGTATCACGGCATGGAAAGCAAGGCCGCCAAACATCGAAAATCCACGCTCGTTTCCTTAATCATCATCGTTGCCTTGGTTCATACATCCACCCCACTATTCCCATTCATTCCTCCACATGCCCCCCCTTGTCTTGAATATTTTGCCTGGTCTCCTGTGCCAACTTGTCTCGATCCACATGTTATTTTGTCGCCGTCGTCCTCATGATCCTCCTCCTCCTGCTTTCCCTTCTCCTCGCTCTCATCATTCTGTCACACTGCGGAACCCCTCCTGAACAACCCCCTCCTCTGCATCAAAAAGAGAAAGCCATGATCTTTTACTCTCACGGCTGAGGTGTCGCGGCTCTGCAATCGTACAAGATAAAAGTGAACCAACCTCCTCATGAGGCAAACATCAACACCAGCACCAGGGGTGTCCACGACAACTCTAGAATCTTCTGGGAACGCCATGCCGTATATTGAGAAAGAAAACAACAGACACACGTTTATGCCCCCGATGATCTTGCCCGGAATTATGGACTTGAGAGCAGAAGCACCACCGAACGCTCAATCATGGCTCCAATTTCCGCAACTGTCTTTCCTGGCGTCCTAGACTCGGGTGGAGGTGCACCACCACCTTCGTTTGAGAAATAAGGTAGGTAGGTAGGGTACGACACAGTGGATCACCCTCTCAACAAAGTTTCTTCGAAATCAGGCGGCACAACTCTAAACTGCGGAGGTGTCCCAGTGCTTGCGTGAGCGAGGAAGAAGAACGGTTCCTTGACTTGTGGGTTGCATCTTGGTGCTAGTAGGTAATCTGAGCGCTTGGGTGTTGCCTCGAGGCTGACGTCGTCAAATGTCTGCCGCGTTGGTATGGCGGGACATTGGGCCGACTGGGCGAGAGTTCGCCATCTGTAAAGGGTGGGAAAGGACGGAAATGGCACTCTGCGGTGGTTAGAGAGCAGCACAGCTATCATGCTCCCTCCTAGTCTCGAGCCAAAAGAGCCCATGCATCCGAGGGGAAGTCGGTTGCAGGATTGCTGTTCGAGGCTTGTAGGCGTAGGTGTCTCGGAAAATAGAAAGAAACAAGTCGCATCATGAGGCGAACGTCAGTGTCAGCCTCATGCAACTGGATGGTGGGACTGGGTCATAGAGGGAGACTGTTTTGTAGGCAGGTGTCAGGTGTGACAAGCAAAGGGCAATGAAGGTAGACAGGTGCCCAGCAAAGGTGTTTGCGGAGATGGGTGTGCTGGAGATAATGGGTGTATCACCAAGATGTTGGCTTTTTTATTGAAAGATTGAATGCATATACAAGGTAGTAAAGAACAGCTGTGGTGATGGTAAGTGATGAACGTGGGTCTGAATTATGGACTATGATGGGATGGGTGATGCCTTCAACTTCAGGAGCGAGCAAGCAAGCTGGTTCTCTGGCAATTGCTAGGGCTGGTTTTCGGTTTGTTGACACTTGTGTTTGACCAGAGGATAGTGACGACAAATACAAAGGTATGCCTGGTGCCTGGGTTCATTGGGCAACAAACAACTGCTGGCAGGAAACTTGTATTTGTCGGATTGTCCGATGAGACAACTTCCGTCACCTGGTTCCGAACGTTCTGCAGGGTAATATGCCTTTCAATATTCATTGCATGTCTCTTCACATTGAGTAATTCATTTTCTGCCACAAGACAGAAATGAGACCAGATACAAAATAGCCTACCAGAAATCCTTCATTGATTCAAAACAAATCGCTATTCCAGTCCGTCCCATACCGCTAAGCCGTTTGCCTGTTTTCCTGCAGCCGGACACCCAAAAAATAAAACACCACTGCTTCGACCAATGTCTGGCCTCTTCATGATTCACATTGCCTCCAGACAAAGCAATCAGTATCCACTCTCCTCTCTCCGATTGTCACCGCCTTCTTTCCCCTGAGCAGAGGTATCCGCAGTAGTGACCTCCTCATCACCCCTCAGCTTGGCAAAATAGCCTTTGATATCCTCCGCGCTGATTGCCTGCCCGCTCTCGGCAAACTGCTGAAAGAACGGCTTCAACTTATCCTTTAGATGATTGTAAGCCATCACACCCTCAATTGCTCTCACTCTGTCAACATTTTTCAGCGCAGACTCTCCCCGCTCATAAAGCGAGTTGCTGCCCAATGTTGAGCCATTGTCTGAGGCCTCGGGTGATACGGGTGGCTCGTAGGTTTCCTCTTCCTCAAGAAGCTGAGGGTGCGGAACGAGCAGAGGGAAGCAAGAAGAGCAGCGACAGAGCTTCTCTCGAAAGTCGGACTTGCAAAAAAGGGAAAATTTGGCGGACGGGGGTACTGGGGGTAAGGGGAGGAGCTTGCAAGATGGGGGACCAGAAGGTGTAGTGGAGCGCTCTTTAGGGCACTCTTTGGACTCGTCTTCATTCTTCATGCGCTTGGATGTCTGGGAGCTTGCGTCATCATCATCATCGTCTGAGGCCTTGCGCTTCTTGGAGACTTCGAGGTTAGCAGGAGCTGGTGTGATGGTGGTAGCGGGCTCCTCAGTTGATACAGAAGTAGCCTCCTCAACCTTCATCAGCGTGGCCTCTTCTTTTTTGGGGGCTGTGTAGTTCTCATTGGCAGGAGCATCTGGAAGAGTCTCATCGGCTGGACCATCAGGCTTGAAGTAGACTGCAGGCAAGAACCCTTCGGTGCCGGCATATCGCTTGATCCAGGGGTAAGCCTCCACACATTTGTAGCACAAGAAAGCTTCGAAGTCGTCTTCTTCAGGGAATCCAGGGGGAAGTGGGGGATCTTCATCTTCCTCATCTTCTTCTTCAGCACCATTCTGAGTTGGGAGCCCTTCGGCCTCTTCTGAGATGGTTGGGAGTGTAGCATTGGCGCTGTCGTCCTTTCTCTCTCCCGTCTTCGGTTTCTCCTCTCTGGCCATGTTCTCGAACCACTTTGGGCCCATTCCAACTATGCAACCTGGGTGCCACCAGTCCTCGCCACAGCCTCCTGTCTCGTGTGTACCCAGACCCAAGCACTGAAACATGGTTCCCTTTTGCTCAAAGGGATCGTAGTCACATTCGCACCCACAAAACCGATTGTGGAAGTTTTGGTTGTATTTGTTATTCACGTCGGGCTCTTGAGAGTGAACACCTCCCTTCGAGTTGGTCCCGGGATTCAGGCGCAGGTTGCAAGGGCTTGTTGAAGGAAGCCTCGTGGTGCCACAGTCGCAGGTAAAGTTGCGCTTGTTGAATATCTCGACGAGGGTATGCTCACCGTGGCACTGAACCGAGCAGGCATAGCAAATACCGGCTGCATTGTAGGGATCGGGGGAGTTCGCGGGTGGGGGGTTACAGGTGAGGCAGGCAAAGACTGCCTGTCGGAGAGGCCCGAGGGCGTTGGTACAGTTCTCGATGCTCTGTAGAACAAAATATTGTTAGCTCGAGGCGTCGAGTTTCCGACGGATCAAGAGAGCCGTACATAGGGAAGAGCCTCGCGCGCATCGGCCTCTAGCTGCATCTGGTCACGCAAAAATCTAGACAGTACTGTTAGTCGTATTCAAAAACTGAGCCATTGGCATCATGAACATACTCAGCGGCAGTTTGGGAATCGCTCGACTTGTGCGAACCAATGCTGTCGCTGCGAGGCTTGTTGCGCGCAACTGGAGCCTTCCCTTCATCCTCAGGAATGTCAACAACGGAGACAGGCTCGGGCGCTGAAGCAGGATTCATGTTTGGCAGTGGACGGAACAGAAAACACGCTTGCCACTTCAGATCAACGCCAAAATCGACGACAATCAAGAATAAAAAGGTGGAAAGTGAGATCAATTCGGGTGGTGTTCTTAAGTTGGCACGGTCGAAGCTTATCTTATCTATAGGGTGCAGGGATCAGGCAGCGTTGAAGACCGGGAGTGCCAAGAACCACTCTACGCGCTGTGACGCGAAATCCCTTGAAGGGGGTTCAACCTAGCAATCTCCGACGCGACGCCCCTGTCCGATTTTACATCCCCTCCACCCAACCCAACCACTGTTGTCTCCCCTTCAGGACAGGCTCATCCACAACACCATATCCCTCGATTTTGGCTGAACGATAACGATACCCTTCTCTTCTACAGCCACATACAATCGAAATTATGAGGTAGGTTTTGTGTGCCCCTTGGTACCCAATGGAAAATTCAGAGAAAAATACAACAAAACTACGCCCTGAAAATATCTTGATAAAATTGACTCCAAGCTAATCGACACCTCTATAGCTCCCCACTTCGTGATAACCCGTCTTCTGCCAACCGTGGCGCACCGGCCCGGGGAAACAGAAAGCGTGCACGCACTAATGGCGACGATGCGCCTTCTTCCATTGCGGGCGCCTCGAGCCCTATTCTGCCCTCCTCTCCCCCAGCCTTCCACAACATCGCTCACGGCGCCGATGACGACGAGGATGTTGAGGAGGATGTTGAGATCCCGGATGATCTCGACGATTTGGATGAAGCCGCCGAGGACGATGTTGATCTGTTTCGAGATGGGTTCGAACAGGATTACCGCAGCAGAGAGGACGACCGCTACGAGGGCATTGATCTTGACGACGAGGGCGACTACGATGCCATGAACCTTGGTGAAAGACGACGTCTCGAGGCCCAACTCAACCGCAGAGATCGAGAGGTTGCGAGGAGGCAACGTCTCCCGGCTGCTTTTCTTCCCGGTGAAGAAGACGGCGATATTGATCTCTCAGCTCAGCCTCGCCGTCGCAGACATCGCTACGATGAGGACCCCGATGAGGATATGGATGGCGATATCATGGATGAGGAACTCTCACTCGAGGCCCTCCATGATGTCAAAGCTTCCAGTTTGACCGACTGGGTATCTCAACAAGCCGTTCAGCGCACAATCAAGAGAGAGTTCAAGGCTTTCCTCACAGAGTATATTGATGACAGTGGGTCGTCTGTTTACGGCAACCGCATCAGAACTCTTGGTGAGGTTAACGCCGAGACTCTTGAGGTTTCCTATGAGCACCTTTCCACCTCCAAGGCTATCCTGGCCTACTTCTTGGCCAACGCCCCTGCCGAGATGCTCAAGCTTTTTGACGAGGTTGCCATGGATGTCGTTTTGTTGCATTACCCTGATTACGAGCGTATCCACGCTGAGATTCACGTCCGCATCTTCGACCTCCCCGTTCACTACACCCTTCGTCAGCTTCGTCAGTCTCACCTCAACTGCCTTGTGCGCGTCAGCGGTGTGGTAACGAGGAGATCCGGCGTCTTTCCCCAGCTCAAGTACGTCAAGTTTGACTGTACCAAGTGCGGTGTCACTCTCGGCCCCTTCCAACAAGAGTCAAATGTTGAGGTCAAGGTGTCTTATTGCCAGAGTTGCCAGTCTCGCGGCCCCTTCACTCTCAACTCTGAGAAGACCGTCTATAGAAACTACCAAAAACTCACCCTTCAAGAATCACCCGGCACTGTCCCTGCCGGTCGTCTTCCCCGTCACCGTGAGGTGATTCTTCTCTGGGATCTTATTGACAAGGCCAAACCCGGTGAAGAAATTGAAGTTACCGGTATCTACCGTAATAACTACGATGCTCAGCTCAACAACCGCAACGGCTTCCCTGTCTTTGCTACCATCCTTGAGGCCAACAACATCGTCAAGTCCCACGATCAGCTTGCCGGATTCCGCATGACGGAGGAGGATGAGCAAGAGATCCGTCGCTTGTCCAAGGACCCTCACATTGTTGACAAGATCGTCAACTCCATCGCTCCCAGTATCTACGGGCACACCGACATCAAGACCGCCGTAGCCCTGTCTCTCTTTGGCGGTGTAGCCAAGACCACCAAGGGCGCTCACCACGTCAGAGGCGACATCAACGTTTTGCTGCTCGGTGACCCTGGTACCGCCAAGTCCCAGGTCCTCAAATACGTCGAAAAGACGGCTCACCGCGCCGTGTTTGCCACTGGTCAGGGTGCCTCCGCTGTCGGTTTGACGGCTTCCGTCCGCCGCGACCCCCTCACCAGCGAGTGGACGTTGGAAGGCGGTGCCCTCGTCCTGGCAGACAAGGGAACTTGCCTGATCGACGAGTTCGACAAGATGAACGACCAGGACAGAACGTCCATTCACGAAGCGATGGAGCAGCAGACGATTTCCATCTCCAAGGCTGGTATCGTCACCACTTTGCAGGCTCGTTGCGGTATCATTGCTGCAGCTAACCCCATTGGTGGGCGATACAACTCTACCATTCCCTTCAGCGCCAACGTCGAACTCACCGAGCCAATCCTGTCTCGTTTTGACATCCTGTGCGTGGTGAGGGACACGGTTGAGCCGGCGGAGGATGAACGACTAGCCAAGTTTATCGTGGGATCTCACTCAAGAAGTCACCCGCTGTCGCAATCGCAGGCGGCAAACACGCAAAATGGTGGGCAGTCGATGGAGGTGGAGCATGATTCTGCCAATACAGTTGAAACTCAGCAAAATGGGTTCAGAAAAGAGGATCAGATTCCGCAAGAGCTGCTGAGAAAGTATATCCTCTATGCGAGGGAGAAGTGCTCGCCAAAGCTGTATCACATTGATGAGGACAAGGTAGCGAGGCTGTTTGCCGACATGAGGAGGGAGAGTTTGGCTACCGGAGCTTACCCTATTACTGTAAGTTTTCAGCCTCCTTAACTTTTTCATCCCGACACAAACCATGTTTTTGCTAATAACAAGTATGACAATAGGTCCGTCACTTGGAGGCTATCATCCGTATTTCAGAAGCTTTCTGCAAGATGAGATTGAGTGAATACTGCTCTGCGCAGGATATCGACAGGGCGATTGCGGTCACGGTGGAGAGTTTTGTGGGGAGTCAAAAGGTTAGCTGCAAGAAGGCGCTGGCGAGGGCCTTTGCAAAGTATACGCTTGCGAGGCCGGGTACTGTTGCGAATGGGACGCAGTCGCAAGGTGGGAGGAGGGGGAGGGCTGCTGCGAGGGCTTGATTTCAAGTCATGATGAGAGGTTTAGAATTTGTCTGATGTTTTGGTTGGTTTTGATGATGGGAATATGTAAAGCGAACTTTGGTTCTGGGGTTATGGGAATGGATGGATGGATTTGGGGAAAGTGCATAGTTTATTATAACATATACCTGCTTTGTTCACGACTTGTCTTTGTTGCTGTTTATCGTGCTTTGTGATTATGTCGTATTGGTCGTGGTTGATTGAAGTTGGTGATGAATGATGTCGTGTGATGAAGTGGTAGTGATGGTCAACAACAACAGGGTCGGTAGCAAAGATGGTCACCAAGTTGACATATGGAAATGGGGCCAACAATGGCAGGCGGGCAGTGACGGGGAAGGGCTGGGCTGGGAATAGCAAGTCAGGCATCACGACGACCACAAGCCACCACGTAAGAGGCACGACGGTTCCACCCTTGATATAGTCGACCGGCACCGATCGAAGATAAAACTCTCACGGCGTAGTCGTGTGGGTTTTTCGTAACCATCTACCTTCCCGCACGCATGGGGTTAAATGGCGAGCTTTTTTGCCATTTTCTTCTTCTCTTTTTTTTTGTTTGTCTGTGATACATCATGATTGTGAGAAAATGTGGTGGTCCATTATGTATATCCTAGATCTTGGCTTTGCTACCCTTGAAATTTGGTTCGATGGGATGACCACCGTCCAACGACAAGCCCGTGACCTTCTCAAGCTCCTTTACCGCCTCATATGCTTTGCCCAAAGGAACTTTAATGGTTTGAAATCCAGCTTGCTTCGCAGCTTTCAGATTCTCTCCAATGTCATCCAAAAAAGTGATTTCATTTGCCTTCACGCCCGACGACCACCCTCCTGCTTGACCTCTTGCCATGTCCGCGTTTGCCCTAGCAAACTCGTCCACCTTTTCCAGTGCATATTGATAGATCTTTGGGTCTGGCTTTCTGAGCCCAACGTGTGCCGAGGACACAAAGACATCAAACTGGCTCCGGAGAGGGTCGTCCAAAAAGTTTTCCTGATACAGCTCGTGGCCCGGCGGGAAAATGACCGTGTTGCTCAGAGCTGCGATGATGAACTTGCCGCTGGCCTTGAGGGCCTTCAGAGCTGGAAACATCCAGGGGTCCGGTGACCTTGCCGACTTCATCATCTCGTTGAAGAGCCATTGCCCATCAAGCTTGGGAAGGGGAGGGGTCTCTTTTGGCAAAGCAGGGTTCTTCGCCTGTTGGGCTTGGTAAAATGCCTTCCATCGAGCCGGGTCGTGGAGATCACGGTTGAATCCCTCAAAGAAGGAGGCGTCCATTGGGATGTTTCCTCTCTCGAGGCGGTGCCAGAATCCATCAGGGGCTGTCTTGGAGAGGGAGTAGTTGACCCATCCTGGAGGAATGCCGAGTGAAAGCTCGTAGTCTAGAATGGATTGGAAGGGGGAGATGACCTGTGAGCGTTAGAATAATATTTACATCTAGGTGATACATGGGGACTGGAATGATGAAATGAGAGACAAGCATACACAAACACCCCCAATGTCAAACAAGAGGACCTTTGGCTTGGGGTTCGAAGCTGAAGATGACATAGCGTTGATTTCGTCCAGGATGTATTCGACAGGAAACTCTTCGGATGTCATTTGCAAGGAATAAAACATGAACTGTTATGTAGAAATAAACATCACCAACCACCCCTCCCTCCTAGCAACAGCGCCGTGGAAGTTGAAAGCCGGAGCCGAGTGGCCGGACTGACACGGAGAGCCGCGCTAGTGGAGAACCTCGGCTTCGGTCTGAGTATGGAGAGTGCCAAGAAGAAGGTCGATGACATAAGATGCCACCCGTGCTTCCAGCCGCCCCCCCACTCGTCCCCCACCACTCACTTGCAGCGATATTTCGTCGCCAACCTAGGTGGGCAACACCGCCTTAGGGCTGGTGGGGCATTTTGGGAATTTGCGCCCACGAAATATTGCTGCTGCGAATATTCGCTTCTAACCTTCCTCCCACTCGACGACAAACCCGAGCCCTGTGAGTATCGCATCGCCCAGCGAACAACAGTCAAAATGGTAAGTTGATACAGCCATTCGTCATTGCCGTTGCCATTGGCATCGGCATCTTTTTCACCTGCACAAACGAGTCAAGAGATCTGGGGAATTGGAAAGAGTCGACGCAAGATGCTTCGGAGGAGGAAAAATATTCTGAAGCGATAATTGCTGACTCGGGGATTTCTGAATTAAGGCCTTCCACAAGCTCGTGAAGAACAGCGCGTACTACAGGTAAGTTTCTTACTTCCAAACAACTTGCAATGATTTTTGTGGTGATGTTACTGACACGTCTCGCAATAGCCGCTTCCAGACCAAGTACAAGCGCAGAAGAGAGGGCAAGACCGACTACTATGCTCGCAAGCGCCTGATCACACAGGCCAAGAACAAGTACAACGCTCCCAAGTACAGACTCGTTGTCCGCTTCTCCAACCGCGACATCATCACCCAGATCGTCACCTCCGAGATCACCGGTGACAAGGTCTTCGCTGCCGCCTACTCCCACGAGCTCCGCGCCTATGGCATCGAGCACGGCCTTACCAACTGGGCTGCTGCCTACGCCACCGGTCTCCTCCTCGCCCGCCGCGTCCTGAAGAAGCTCGGCCTCGACGAGGACTTCGCCGGTGTTGAGGAGGCTGATGGTGAGTACACCCTCACTGAGGCCGCCGAGACCGACGATGGTGAGCGCCGCCCCTTCAAGGCCTTCCTTGATGTCGGTCTCTCCCGCACCTCCACCGGTGCCCGTGTCTTCGGTGTCATGAAGGGTGCCTCCGACGGCGGTATCCTCGTCCCCCACTCCGAGAACCGCTTCCCCGGTTTCGACATGGAGTCCGAGGAGCTCGATGCCGAGACCCTCAAGAAGTACATCTTCGGCGGTCACGTCGCTGAGTACATGGAGACCCTCGCCGACGACGATGAGGAGCGCTACAAGGGCCAGTTCGTCAAGTACATTGAGGACGATATTGAGGCTGATGCCCTCGAGGACCTCTACGCTGAGGCCCACAAGGCCATCCGTGAGGACCCCTTCAAGAAGTACGAGTCCGACGCCCCCAAGAAGACCAAGGAGGAGTGGAAGGCGGAGTCCAAGAAGTACCGCCAATCCAAGCTCACCTACGAGCAGCGCAAGGCTGGTGTCCAGGAGCGCATTGCCGCCCTTCGGGAGGAGTAAATTGGTTTTTGCTAGGGACTGGTTGTATCGTCTGGGCTCACGATCGCATATTCTTTAGGAGTTTAAGTGCATCCACAAAAAGATGGACGGGCACATGGGGCAATGACCAGGGTTCACCAAAAGCCAAACACTTTTCTCATGCATTCTTGACTGACAGGCGGACCAAATATTGGCGCCATTCTGTGATCTTGTGATGCGTTTCCTTCCTAATGCCGTTGGTAGAGCCTCTACAAGCCGCCTCAAGCCGTTAGTGTACTAGCATATGTAATCAGTGCACCGCTCAACAGGCCACAGGGTAGCCTCAAGTCAGCCTCAGCAGGAAGGGGCACGCTGCTGTAGCTGCAAAGTACTCGGTTGTCTCTGATCGACAAGAGTGCAGTTTGTATGGGTAACTGAGGACAAGATGCAGTGTTGCCAACCCGAAAGCAGTCAAAGCCCGAGCAGTTTGAGGCTTGAGTGAGCGTTATGAGGTCATGCGGGGTACGTTCACACCACCTTGATCGTTTGAATAGGGGACTATGAGCTGCAACTGATTACCCGAGCTGGTGGTGTCTCCTTGTACAGAAAGCCGGACTTGAAAATCGAGCTCCCACATACATGTACACTGGAAAACTGCGTGCGATGTGGTCTTGATGGTGCATGATGCGGTCAAACTCGCAGACGCCATAACTGAATTGCCGTCCAGAGAACATGGGGTAAGCACCGGCCGGGCTTGGCGCGAGTGGCGGAACCCCTGTGGGTGAGTAGGTCGGGACCCCTGAAATCGCGCTGTTTTGTTGAATTGGGATATCCTCTTTTGCCATGGAGGTCTTCTCCCGTATACCAGGATAAAAAACTTCACGCTTTGTGGTGAACGGATGTATGTACCTAGTGGTGTTGCGAGTCAATATGGGGGGCAAGGGCACGAGATGGGGGCTACCGCAAATCCGGGGAACCGCTGAATACTGATCACCTGCCGTTAACTGCCTGGCTTAAAGTTTGCCATGGTTATGATGCTGCTTCCTTCCAGGTTGCGGGGGTTGAAGTGCAGAAACCGCCACCAGTTCGTTCGTTTCCGCTCACTCGTGGCTTCGGCCGATGTATGTGCACGCCCAATGCCAATTTCCGGTGTCCGATCTGCGAATTCTCATGTTCATGGATGGACCCGCCGCAGCGGCGGGAAGTCAAGGGGAGGTCCAGCTAACCAAAGACGAGATAATAATTAGTGGGAGAGTCCCACCATGCCCGCCCAGTGTGTTTGGCCGGTCCGGTCTTGGTCTTGACTTTGGCCTGAATAGCTCCTCCCTTCTTTTTGGCAACCACAGACGCTTCATATCGTGCTTTTCTTGCCTCTCTTCTTTCCAGACGTGTACGGGGCAATCACCGAACTGTAGCAAGGGTGGCATTAGTATCGTGAGACAGGGTCCTTAATGAGCAGGTCGCCTCCCCCGCCATAACCCCGTTGCATCTCCCACCTCATCTGGATCGGTGCAGCACTACATTCTCATTACTGCGCCAACCTCTTCCACCAGTGATACCTTCCGCTTCACCGCAAAGGTGAGCTCAGCCACTTCTGCCCGTGCCTCGCACTCTTAGGGTTTGGAGAAACGGTCACGCATACGGGAAACACTGAGGCGGGAGTGATTTCATTTGGCACGCACGCGAACCACCACAAATCATTTCCAATCCGCTCAGCTCGGCGCCGCCCTTTCTGGTCAGCAGTGAAAGACGGCCGGGCCGCCACCACCACCACCACCTTAGCTCATCCTCACCTCACCTTCCTACCGGATCACCTCGACCTTCTCTTGTCCTACCGTGGTTGCGCACTCGAGGCTATTGACGACGACGACCAACTCTACTACTGGACATTTGCTGGAATACACTACCTGGACTATGGCAGCCTCCCATGTCATGACTGGCAACTGGACTTCGTGACGGACGGAACACCGCGACAAAGGAAAAAGCACGACGTCGTTCCAAGAGAGACTTTAGACCGCGATAGCACCGGACCAGACATTGAACCGATCATCTTTCTCTATCTTCTCTCTACTTTTCGTCCTTATCGCCTTCCTTCCCGTCATCACACCTTTTACACACCAAGGAGGACATTCCGAGCTACACCACTTACACCTGATTTACCTGGGAGAATCGACGAAGATACAGGAATGCAATAGTAAGAAAGGAAATCAACCCTCAAGACAATATGGAGCACATACATAGTGTCGATGTCAGTTGGATGACCCACGGGAATCCTAAAGGTTCGTGCACAGTTGACCCTTAACGACCTGCACATGCACGATGCATGGTTTTGGATAGGAATCATTTAGCTAACAGCAAGTTATCTTTGATCCTCTTTCCAGACAGACCCGTGAGACAACTACTCGGCCGTCAAAGATCACTCTCCAACCCAGCCCCTTTGGACTCGCCCTCCTCCGCAACGACAACCAATGGCCATGGTAGAAGCGATAGCGTTCAGGCGGCACAAAGCACACCAAACGTAGGACCAAGTCCAAGCCGACCGGTGG
This sequence comes from Triangularia setosa, assembly GCA_033296915.1. NCBI lineage: Eukaryota > Fungi > Ascomycota > Sordariomycetes > Sordariales > Podosporaceae > Triangularia > Triangularia setosa. The sequence goes on along the minus strand of MU866108.1, from coordinate 38,507 downwards.
TTGGTACAAGGACAAGCTCAGACGAAAAGCGGCCAGCCCAACCTGCTGTACCCCATCCTCCTCAACGGAGGGGCTCTTGGTTCTCCAATATCTCTCAGAAATTCAGCTCCGGCAACGGTGCGACACAAAGCCCTCCGGTGGCCAATACTGCCTCGCCCAAGCCCGCCGAGTTCTCTGTTCCAAAAGCCAACCCAGCCAAGCAGGCTGTTCTACAGCATGTGGCGAAACCAGAGGGCGAGGGCCCCTATACGCCTGCTCCACCGCGAGGCTCTCAGACGAACGGGCTCCTGCACGTCTTCCGGAGATTATCGGCTTCAACCTCGAGCGGAAGTCTCAACCCAACCTTCAAAGCTCATAACCATGGACTGGTGGAAAGGCAGGTACTAAATGTGGACCGGAATCGGGAGCGTTGCGCCATCTCTGGGTTAAATCAGGCCAAGTTACGGAGGGTGGCGTTTTGCGTTGACGTGGAGATTGCGCCAATGCCAAAATACATCGACGAGATGGACGAGCGAAAAGCAAAGGATAAGGCAGTCAAGGAAATGAAAAAGAAGCTGAAGGAAAAGGGTGGGCCAGAAGCTCTCAAGAACCCCAAGGCGGTGGAATGTCAGAAAGAAATGGACGGCTTCATCAAGGCCACGGGCGAAGAGGTACCGAAAGAACCCGCCACAGAGAGCACATCTTCAGCTTCGGGCACACCTACAACACCAGCTCCAGCCTCACCAATACCAATATCTACTGCTGCTTCAGCATCTGACGCAAGAAAGAAAGAGAAGAAGAAGAAAAGCGAAGAAGACCGCAAGGCCCGCAAGGAGCGGAAACGGCGGCAGGCAGAGGCCAATGGAACTGTTCCTATGGAGCTCTACTACAACTCCGATTCTGATTCCTCAGTTTCTGCCCACGGTGGGAGTTATCGACCTGAAATTCCTGCGGGACTTGCCAATCCACCCCAGACTATGCCCACCACCAACCCAGTTAGAATATACCGCCGGTGCTGCCAGCTGCGGGAGACTCATATTCTTAAGAAGATAACCGAGCAGCTGATGGATCCGGCCAACTTTTCTGCTGAGACGGGCATGGTCGAGAAGCTGGATCTGACGGGGTACTACATGGCGCTGCCCGACTTAGTGACCTTGGGTGACTACCTCGCGGTTGTGCCCGTAAGGGAGCTTATTTTGGTAGACTGTTCTTTAGCGGATGAAGGGCTAAGAGTTATTCTAGCTGGCTTGCTAGCAGCGAGGAAAACCAAGGCCCTTTCACCATTGAAACGGAGGCGACAGCTGCAACTACAGCAGAAATCCTCGAACGGCGCCGTCGATGGGCTTATTGAGCAAGGCGGTGTCATTGAGCGGCTGGTGCTTAGCAATAATAGGATCGGCCCAGAGGGATGGAGGCACATATGCTTGTTTATTTACCTGTGCAGGACGCTCAAGGTGCTGGACCTGAGCGGGATTCAGTTCCCACGGCATGTCTGCACCCCCATGCCAGAAGGCCAACAGCCACCCCCGCAGGCCTTGTGCTCGCTTTTTGCGAAATCGCTAGGGGAGAGATTGGGAGGGTCGACGCTTACCTTGCTCAGTATGGCGCAGACAGGACTGTCAACTCCTCAGCTGGCGGCTGTGATTGATGGGGCCATTAGATGTGGCATCAAGAGGCTGAATCTGGCACATAACGATATTGACTCGGAGGGGCTGGCCCATGTGGCAAGATTCCTGAAGAGCAACCAGTGTGAGGGGCTTGATTTAGGAGGAAATGATCTCAGAGACAAGCTGGGAATACTGGCTGATTCGCTTGAGGTGGAAACTTGCCCGCTTTGGGCGCTCAGTTTGGCTGACTGCAACTTGGAGCCGTCGAGCTTGTGCAAGCTGTTCCCTACGCTGGTGAAGCTGGAGCATTTGAGGTTTATTGATTTGAGCCATAATCATGAGTTGTTTAGCTCGGATCCGAGTGCGGTGGCTGTTTTGAGGAGGTGTGTTGCTTTGACAATTTCGAAGTTGAATGATGTGGCTAACAAGATGATAGATATCTTCCCAAATTTGCTTGCCTCAAACGAATCCATTTGGCGGATTGCACACTTAGTGCTGAGCAAGCTATCGCACTAGCAGAAATCCTGCCAGAGGTTACTGGTTTGGCTCATATCAGCTTCTTGCAGAACAAAGAGCTTGTCGAGCTCACGACGAGTGCAAATTCCGAGGAGAAACAAGAGGAGGCATGTGCGCTGTTCGCCTCACTCCTTGCCGCCGCTAGGGTTTCGACTAGTCTGGTGGCGGTTGATATTGAGGTCCCCAGCGAGCAATCCAGTGATTTGGTTAAGGCTATGGCTAAGCAGGTCGTCGCTTATGGGTTGAGGAACATGGAGCTTGCCACTGCTTTGCAGACCAGCACATCAACAGCCGCCCCAACAGCTGAGGAAGGCTTGCTGTCTGGTAGCTACAAGGGCGAGCCCGAATATCCCGATGTCCTGCAACGTCTGGTTGGACATGACATCATGCTTTCTTCGGATGCTGATGCGGATGTTGACGCCGCTCCAGACAATGACTATGTCATCGGCGGCACTGGAGTCGTTAAGGCTCTGGCCTGCTGTCTCAAGAACAGAGGCGACGATATCTCTTCGCATTCTGTCCCCGAATTACTGGCGGGTGAGGTGGACCAGGTTTCCTTGGGAGACGGCGAGAAAGAGCCAACGACTGCGGTGGCCAAGGCCAAGGAAACTAGCAAGCACCTGCTGCTCAGTGCTCGCAAGATTCGATTGAGGCTCCAGCCTGCTATCGTCAAGGCCAAGATGGCGGCAAACGATAGCCATACTTATCGTATGTCTCCTTTTTCCACCCCCCTGAAATGATAATGATATGCTAACAAGAATCCCAGACCGCCTCATGTTCTTGGATAACACCCTGCATGGTATCATCAAACGCTTTGAAGACGAGTTTCCTGACACCCGCCTGTCGACGGCTGATGACTCTGGCGTAGACACAAACAGCACCATTGCCGGCAACGACAAGACTGACGCCGCCTCTCTCTCTTCTCTTGACAATGCCAACGGCAAATCACCCAACTTGGCGTCAGGCCCGACTCCCCTTCTACCGACTGACTCGGACCTCTCGGCAAGCTACACGGCCGCCATCATTTCCGACGCTGAAGACGATGCCCTTACCCAATCCCGCGAGTCCCGCAAGGCCCTCTCCCGCTCCAACTCCATCATTTCCTTGTCCTCAAAAGCCCTCGCGGATGAAGAAGCTCGCGTTCTCAGGGCAGGCCACAAATTCCGTGCTGGGATTGTGGCTCTTCGCCCAGAACATTACAATGCTGCGCTTTTAAGTTCAGGGGTGGAGGAAGTCGGGGCGGATCCGAATCATGCTAGGCTTTTGCATGAGTTGCTGGATGAGATGGGTGATGCAGACCTAAAAAAGGAGGCGGAGGAGAGGGGTGTGGTTCAGGTGTTCCAGGAGAGGAGGCAATACATCTTGAAGAGGCTGAGGGAGGCTGATCCGCAGCACTGGGATAGCTTTGTTGAGAGTCAGGTTATGGCGAGGAAGAACGTGGGCCTACCTGGGCCGGAGGAGAACAAGGCCAAGGAACAGGCGGTTATTGACGAGGAGGCGGTTGAGGATTAAAGTTTCTATCAAGTTTTGAAGAAGCATAGCATTGGTTTCGAGTTGATTATATTCTTCTGTTTGGGGAGTGCGACATGGCATAACAAAGCATGGAATGGCAAGCGATTAGGCAAGGGAGTGTTGATGTGTTATTGTGCGATTATGATTGTGGACTGTTTGGCTACAGCTTACATGTAATATGTGTACCAACCTCCGTTTCTCGTTTGCCTCTGCTTTCATCACTTACTACCTTGACCAAATTGGTCTTCAATACACGAGGGTTGTTACTTGAGTAAGGTTAGACATGGTTTTAGAAGAAGCGAATATGTATGTTAAGTTCACAAGGCAATGATACATGTCATATATTTGAAAAGACACGGTCATATTTACTTTGGGCTGCACTGACCTTCGGTTCCGCACCAACTGTGGGAAAAGGCAGAAACAAACACGGCGAAACGGATTTGTGGTCATAAACATATCATTTTAGCACACGAAACACCCATAGCTCTACTGCCACTGCTCCAAAAATAAAACATGTCCCCTTTCCACCTCACCAATTCATCGTGACATGGATTCCCTCTCAGGTGACATGCAAGTCTCTCCTCTTCAGATCTTCTTCCACGGCGGCTTAGTCTTGGTCCAGGATCCGCCACCTCGCTTACCTGGACTACCTTTCGCAGTCTTCTTGCCAGGGCTCGCACTCCTGCCACCTTGTCTCCCCACTTGTCCAACAGGCGTAACAGGCGTCTTGCCGCCACTTCTTTCCCCTTTCCCTCGCACATCTACCATCTTCCTTTCTTCTTCTTCCCTCCTATCTCCCCACTTCGGATTCTTACCCCCAGATTCCTAAGCTCTAGATGCAGAAAACGACACGTTCGCATTGTTGCCAACATTGCTCCCCTGCTGTTGTCTCTCCTGCCCTGACAAATTACTCCCCACATTACTCCCCCCACCCCCAGCAGCACTCTTCGCGCTCTTCCTCCTAACCGGCTGATACACATCATTAAAGTTCATCGACACCCCCAGGAAGCGCATGTCCACGTCGGGCTGGTACGCCAGGTCCCCCAGCAATATCTGGAGCCGTGTTCTAAAACTCACCCCCAATTGCTTCAGCCTCTCCTGCAAGGCCGGGAATTCGCTCTTAATATTCCCCCCAGTACCGGCTGAGAAAAAAGGGTCGTCTGGACCGACCGAGTTTTCCATTGACTCGGAAGTAGGCCGGTGTTTACGCAGCAAAGAGGCGGTATCGACTTCTTGCCTGCGGGTGAAATCTGATACTGACCAAGAGTAAAGACCATCGACACTGTCGCGGTAGTCGAGCATGTTTCGGAGCAGCAAGGAGAGCTGCACCATGTACGAGTTGCGGTCTTCCAGCTCGGAAGCATCCCGCCCGAGGGCGGCGGCTTCCTTTTGGGCATCGTGGTGCTGTCTCCTTCTCGCGCCTAAGAGTCCCTTGTGGGTGATGGAGGTCAAGTATTTGGTGTGGGCGGTGATCAAGTCGTCCAGCGTGCAGTCCTCCTTCCGGATGTTCTTCTGCAGCTCCCCCCAGCTGGACTCGATGACCTCAAAGAGGATGTAATACTGGAGTTGGCCGACAAAGTGGATCATTTCCGCGAGGGTGCCGCGGGTGGATTTCCAGGTTTGGAGGACGACTTCGTCGTTAGACTGGAGGACGCCCCGGGCGCCGGTCATGCATTTGCGCCAGGTGGAGGCGAGGCCGAATTCGACTCGCTTAATCCGCCAGAGGAAGTTGAAGACTTTGAGATATTGGCGGTTGCCCCACTCGGTGACGACCACGTCGACGGGGGCGTCGATTTTGTATTCTAGGGTAAAACAGTCCCAGCCGATGTCGCCGTGGCTCAGTTGAAGCATCCGGGCGTCAAGGCGGCGGAGGACTTCGTCCGAGTCGTACTGGGCGTTGGAGCCGCGGATGGCGTGTTCGAGCTGGGCAGTTAGGGTGTGGCGGTATTGAGCGCCGGCTGGGCGGTCGAGGTTGGCGGCGAGGGATTCCATCAAAAGAGCGATGAAGTCTCCTTGGCCGAGGAGGACGTAGTTCTTGAGGGCTTGGAGGTGGTCAAACAGGCGGAAGCGGGTGTTCATTAGCATCATGAGACGTTGCATGGTGGTCTTGTAGGCATCGTCGATCCATTTTTCGAGGGTGGCCGTGTCCCCGTACTTGAGCTCTTTTGATGAGGTCTTGCTGTAGGCATCGACCCATTGACTGTCACCGCAGCTGTGACGGATGAAGTTCAAGGACTTGCCGATTAGGAACACCTTTTGCGCAAAGTCGGCTGTCATGATGCTGGGCACCATGGCATCGACCACTTCGTACTTGGAGTTCCAGACACTAGCTTGGCCTTTGGCCTTGACCTCGTTTTGCTTTTCATTATTTGGGTTTTGCTCGCGAACAAAAAACTCCAGATGGGGGTCTGACAGCTCTCCGTCGTAGATCCAGTGCCGAAGAATATCGTAAAACGGCCGGGTGACGTCGGCAAGCAGTCGCTCAGCAAACGCGGCTACCACTGGGTCGCCGTGCGAGGTGGAAAAGCCGTGAATCAGACTAATCAGTTGTCCGCCTTGTTTACTATAACTCTCCTCTGATATCAGAGACATCAGTCGTAAACCCATGGTCGCCTCTCTTGTCCAAACAACGCATCTCTTCAGGGTGACACCGGCTTTCCCTATGCCGCCTCGTGGTGCTGCCTCGTCAAGGGAGGACAGTGCCCGCCGAATCTGCGCCTCGAGCGTTGCCACGAGAGTGAGATATGACCGAAGCTCATTGTTAATGGCTGCCCGTAAGCTCTGGCCGAGTAACCCCTTTGCGGGCGATTTTACGAAATTCGCAAGGCCTCGATACAGTAATGAAGGCTCGGCCAGTGTATGTAGCAGAGATACTATTGGCAATGGTAATGTTGGCGGTAATTTCAGAACGGTATCCTTGGTGAATGGGAGAGTCGTTGATGATAGTCCCTGAAGAGTGAAAGGAAGGTCTCTCAGCAGCCCCATCTCAGAAGGCTCAAACTCCAGCGAGTTGTCTGCGAGCAGGGTTGACTTGATAGATACATCCCTTGTGCTCTTCTTCGCAGAACCATCTACCGTACCAGGCTGTGAGTGGGTTTCCTCGGTAGTAGTGTTTCGTCTTGGCCTTTCGGTTGGGAGCTTCTTTAAGCCGCCTGGGGCAAATGCATTGTTTACCGCTTCTTCTTCTGATGCTGGTGGTGGTGCGGGCGTCGACGTCTTTGATTCTGCAGTCACCGTCGACCGTCCCGTAGTTCGCTGTGCTACTGATTCACGGAAGCTTGGCTCGCGAGAGGCTGGCTCTCGAAAGCTTTCTGCCTCGGCCTGTTCCCGGAAGCTTTCTGCTTGACGTTCTCGCTCTCGGAAGCTTGGCTCTCGTGATGTCAGTCCATGTGGTACCGCCGGTTGCCTCGCTGGTGGAGGCTCGTTTGGGTCAGGTGAGTCGGAGAGCTGGTATAGCAGATATAATATGGCCCATTTTTGGTTCAACACTGGCAGTGACAAAAGTCGGGTGTAGAGGTTGGAGAAGCGCAGGGCTTGGCTGGGGTTGCTCTGTATGAGCTTCCTCTTGATGAGGTCCGAAGCATGGTTTACGTCGGCCGATATTGAAGGAGAGCCAGGCCTATTGCTTCCCAGTTAGCCTTGTGCAAGCCGAAGAATATCACAGAAAGCTCACCGCTCAAAGATGACCCTAACAAGCTCAAAGCAAGCATCATGCCTTTCTTGAGCTGTCTGCTCGTCGTCGTTGGGGCTGCTGGGCACCAGGTGGGTGATCAGGCTGTCGATTGCATTCGAGATTCGATTGCGCGGGGCGTGAGACATGGTTGCATTGTGTCAACCTAACGCCGTCGCAATCAAGCTCTTTTGTGTCGATATTCTCAATGTTGCATGCTTTGCTGCATTATTGACCCTTGAATGAAGGGGATATGCGGACGCGTCGCCAAGAAAAATACAAAGCCGGCCCTGGAATCAGGAACATGAAAAAGGTACCTCTCGGGACAATTTTGCGGTCAGGTACCTACCTCTACCCCACGACTGACAGGTCTTACAGGGCCTTGCAGGCACCCTCAGCAACTCTGTTACTGCAAAGTTCAACCACACCCAGCAACCGACGACTGACCACACGACTGACCACACGACCGACGACAATACCATCCATTTGCCGGCGACACCATGCCAAGTCCATCACTCTGACTGCAGATCCGTGATCGCATGAGTCTGGCCTTCATTTTGATGCGCAAATGACTGCAGCTTCACGTCGCAACGACTGTGCATTTCGCGCGCGACGACGCTGACGCTGCTCTTTCTCTTTCGCATTTCCGGATCTAGATTAATCCAGAATATCTAGACCTCCAAGGCTGGCCACGACACCATGGTCGATATCGACCCCGCCGCCCTGAGCCGGCCTTCCATCAGCGTCTCTACCCCCATCCTCGCCAATAAATCCATCAATGTCTCGGCCCCGTCGCTGCACAAGACCCCCAAGACGAGCCAGCTTATACCCGCCCGCATAGACCTCGAGCCGATATATACACAGCTAAAGTCCACCATTGGCCCCGAACAATGGGTCATTTACAAAGAAACCATCACCAACTTCCTAATCGGTATGCGCCAGTGGTTCTGGACCACATTCCGGGCCTCACTTGCTGACCATGCTTACATACAGGCCGCCTCAACCAAGCCGAGTTCAGCGAGCGCATAGACCCAATATTGGCTTCCCCCGACGGACAAAGAGAACACCTCCACAACCAGCTCATTGCCGCCATCTATGGAAATGTCACGAGAGAGATGCCCGACCAGGGCCTTGCACCCTGGGTCAGTGCTAATGACAAGCCGTCCACTACGGCTGGCAACAAGCCCGTGTCTGGCGATGCTGCTGAAAGGAGGTTAAAGGGGGAGGTCATGCAGCTGCCAGCGCGAGACAGGCGGAGGATTAAGGACATTGTACAAAACGATGTGAGCTTTGCTACGACCGCGGGAATCTACATTAGAGTTACTGACCATCATCTAGTTCGATCCATTCGACTCTTTGGCAAATGTATTTACAGACCAAAGCCGTATAAAACCTGCCAAGACCGCCGAGGTCCCAGCAAGCGCAGCAGGGGGTCTAAGTCGCATGAGTATGTGCTCCTTTCCCACCCCCTTTTTCACTGTTTGCTAACGGTTTGTAGACTTTGACCTTGAGATCCGAAAACGCTTCGCTCAACCTCTCGCCGTCGAGTCTGGTGAATTCCCCGACGTATCGAGTATTGAAGCCCGCATGCTACCCTTCTGTTACGAGTCTGGCCTTGTCTCTGGCCACGTCTCAGACGCCGCCCAGTTCATGTCTATCGCCACTGACACCTTTATCAAAGAAGTTCTCACCCAGGTATTTAGTCGCACACGCAGCAACGGACCTGGCGACTCTGGAAACGCTGGTTTTGGCCCAGGAAGCGCATGGGTACAGACGCACAAGTACAAGAAGCGACTCGCGAGGGAAGAAGAAGCCTTCCAAAGGGGAGAGCTGACGAGGGATAAGAGCGGGTTATTGCCTATTGAAGCAAAGGCCGCTAGTGAGAGAGGGCCCCTGGGGATGACGGATCTGAGGTTAGCGTTGGATATCGGCGACTGTGGAATGGCGAATTTCCCAACAATTGTGAAGACGATAGTCAACGACTATCGAGAAGGCGAGTTGGAGGACTGGGAATCTTACACGTATATTAAGAAGGAAGGGGGAAGGATATTAGGAGAAGTGGACAATGAGGATGTTGAAATGGGCGGGACGGCAACGCTGGTGAATGGAATACCGTCATCATTACCAGCAGCAGCTGGCGGCAACAAAGTACCGACGACGACGACGATAAATCCACCACCGCTCACAAATGGAATTGTTGGGCATGGTCACGGGGCGGATGCGATGGATATTGACAATGAGATTTGGTGGGAGGGAGCGGACTCTGCAGATGGCGATTTCCTGAATTCGGTATTGGATTCAACGTTGGCTGTGGGGTGAGACTTGCAAGACCTTGACTGTCATTGCTCCTGGGTGGACGACTATGCTTTTACGAGCCTTCTCATTTGTTTCTGTGCTTTCAGATTCCCCGGGGTTTTGTACTCGTTTGTCGGCCAGACAAGGGCATGGATTCTTCTTTGTTTTGGTTTTTTGGTTTATCAGGGGCAGGAAGGTGGGTATTATCTGTCTTATGGATGGCACTCCTGACTGGCGTTTGCTTTCTGGCGAGAGCGACCTATGCGATCATTGGCGAATATGGCGTACATGGGTCAGAAGCAAGCGGACATTTTGCTTTGCGCTTATACCTGGAGTTATGGGATTGTATTCAATGTTCTTGCTTCACTTCATTTTCTTGTATATTCTGTTTGATATTGTAGAAGACGGCCTGATGGAGGATGGGGTGCTTGAACAAAGTTGAGAAGATGGGAGTTCTTTTTCTAATGTTGCGACAGGAGAAGCAGATAGGGGGTTCTTGAAGGGTAAGTGCATGCAATCAGGGTAGATCAAAAGAGAGAGAGCATTTCTACTGCCGACTGTGGTCCTCGCCTTAGGCAGAGGGCTACTTGTATTTTATGAACGATACCCAAATGAGATAGCCCAAGAGGAATGGACTTGCAATATATTCAAGTGGCCCCCTGATGAACGTCTTTGTGTTAAGGGGTGATGGCTCAGGTTGACGGGGAGGATACCGAGGTGATCGCTTTTGGGGCAAGAGTTCTTGAATCTTTCCCTAAGGGCAGAAACAACGAGTACCTCTGACGGATGCCGGTAGGTAACCACGTTGTGGACAAAAGAAATAGAGACCGCTAGTTACAACAGAGACCTTAAACAATAATCGAAAAGTACTAAAAGATAGTAAGTATACATCTAAGCTATCCCAAAGGCCTATAGACAATCTTCGAAGGTCTATCGACCATCTTTTATCGCCTGCAGTTTATATAGCAATCTCTATTCTTCTGTCCACGACATGTGCTAACCAAGCTACTCTGCACGATCAACACCAACGGTTCCAGCGACGAGAATACTGGACGGACACCAATGGGCGCACAACACAGGACTCCGAAGGCTATCGCTGGCGAGAGCGAGGGCTCTTGAATCACCCCGTGAGGGGTGAGGCGAAGAATATCCCCAACAGATGTCGGTAGATAACCAAACAACTCACCAGATCAGCACCAATGGTTCCAACGAGCTGAGAGGTTCCAGCCCGAGCGGGCGAACGCAAGTAGGCGTGCACAAGCGGGCAACACGACCGCAAGCAAGCGAGAAGACGGGAGCTGAGAAGAGAGGAGCTGAGAAGACAGGAGATGAGAAAACGGGATCTGGGGAGACAGGTGGCGAGGCGAGGTAAAAGTACAACAGAGAGACCAGACTAGATTCCGCACAAAACCTCCCTTCTTTTCCTACCCCTGAACCATCTTGCACCTACCTCCTATGCTAATCGGTATAAGGGCCACTCCAGGCACAAGGTAGCGTGCATGAAACTCCGCTTCATTTGATGTAGGAAGGAGCTCTAAGCCGCTGGACAATGATGTTTTGCATAAGTTTCTAGAGCCAACTAACGAACTTTCAGAATGCCGGACGAGGCTCGGATTCCGAGTACTACCTATCGTAGCAATAAGACTGCCCCGGCGGCCCAAGTCAACGCCTAGTGTGAGGCCCACCGGCGATGGTTGGCCCTCACATTAACACTTGAGTGTTGAGGAGAGTTCCTGCCGCAACTAGGATAAGTCAAAGTGTGTCTCCGCTACCATAGATGTTGTAATATTTCAGGTATAGCGGTCTGAATCGCTGTGCATCACGGTGCCGTATAGATTGGGAAGGGGCTATGAGAACTACATCTCAAGTAATTGGAAGACTGGGCTAGCTTACATGCTGCAGAAGATAGATCGGGTAATATAACGAGAACTAATTACCGAATAACTGTCGAGTGTGAAGAGAAAAAAGGGGGAAATAAGGGTGCAGATCCTCCCCAAGATGGAATTGAGTTGTGACTCGTTGCTTATAGTATGGGGTTGATAATCTCAGTTGGTCTTCGTGATTTCTTAGCTGGGAAAGGGAGTCGTCGTCCGAACGTCAAAAACTCACGTTCACAGACGTGAATGAGTAAATCACCTCAGGTACCTAGGGAGGTTATCTGTCAGTGGGTTTTCGACTTCCCGAATTTATAAACTATATATGGCTGAATATCCCGTCGTGGGTTATCATTTGCCACGGTGAACAATGGGCCTTTTCATGTCTGACAGGAGAAGAAAACGGGCAAGTTATTTGGTCAGGTTTGACTACAAGGTCAAGCCTGTACACTACGGGCGTTTGAATATAATGTCAGGACCGTCTTCCTCCTGCTCGGTTGTTATACAAGTATCTGACGGTTACGCAACAGCCATGTCTGGTGGTAGTCTCTGCTGCAGATCGGCTCAGTTGTCTGGCCTGGACATTACTCAAGACATGGTCTATTAAGAGCATCCGGAAAGTCTTTCGGGGGCATATGGGGCTATCAGCCTGTATCTTTTGACATACCGCTCCCAAAGAAAGCAATCAAAGTCTACCTACCTACCTATCTAAACAGCACCTTGAGAATGTAACAGGGGAAAATATGAACTGGCCACTCCGGGTTCCAACCAGAGTACTTCTCCTCGGCAGCCACGGCCAGGGTTTGACTTTGATGACATTTGTCGCCAAGTTGAGATTATATTTCGCTGGCCTCGGGGCAGACCTAATTGACAAGCTTCGGCTTGGCCTCGGCATTGTTAGAGGTAGCCTGGTCGTGGTGTTGTCCCAATCAAACATCAGAATGAAAGAGAGAGCAGTAGTATGCCCTGACGAAGTTCTGATACGACATGACTCCCCAGTACAATACCCCTTCGATCTTAGAGGCTACTAGCCAACTTGTAGACGGTAGTATTGCTTGTACTCCCAGTTATGCTTACCCTCTTCCCCGAAATCGTTGTTTTTAGTACTGGCTTCGACGTAGACCTGTTTGACAGGCTTCTGCTTGGTCTTAACCTCATTTGTCGCTGGCAGACCTAGACCTGTAGTTAGAAAAAGTGGACTGTGAAGAACAAGTCTGTTGATATAATATTCGTATGGTTGCTGAGTGCAACATGGAGATAGGCGACCGCGTCATGGACAGAAAAATAGAGACTGCGAAACTAAACACGGGTCTCAAAAGATAGTTAAAATGTCTCCCAAACTATCCCGAAGACCTGTAAATATATTTTAAAGCCTATTAACCATCATTCGAGATCGAATAGCTATGCTTTAATACCCATCGGCTATCTTTTGAGGTCTCTATCTCAAATAGCAGTCTCCATTTTTTTTGTCCACAACATGGTCAGGGATGTCGCGTAAAAAGTACGTCAGGAATCGCGTAAAGTAGCCAGCCATTAAACGGGACGCGTCTTCTCCACTTACGTGTACCGCCCTCCCCTTGGTTTCTTCCTCGACCACACCACACCACACCATCCTCTCCACCGATTGACCCGTTTTGAACTTCTTGTCGAGCAGTTCTAAGGGTATGCTTTGGAATCTAGCCTTTTACTTATAATTTCACGCCAAATTCACATCTTATTCGGCGATACACTTCACGATGCATTCCTCTCCCGCCGTTTCGAGGCAAAGCGGCAGCGCGACGCCCTCCGCCAGCCCCGCCACCACGCGTATTCGCAGCGATAATCGATTTCTCAACTTTGCAGGTGACAGCAGCAGCAGTGAGGGAGAAGATGACGAGGAGATTCTGCGACCAAGGGGCAAATTGGCCGCGAGAATGCTGGGCGGAAACACCGAGCCCACAGAAGACTCAGAGTCAGAGAAAAGCAGCCCAAACTCTCCTTCACTAAAGAAGACTAGCGAGGTACAAGAGGCCGAAAATGACGACGATGATGAAGACGAAATTATCACTACGCGCCCCAGAAAGCTAAAGGCGCGTCGCCCACGGAGCACGACATCAGAACCACAACCCAGAGCCACAAGGCCCCGATCTCCATCACCAGAAAAGAGCAGCAGCCCAGCGCCACAAGAACTATTTGTTTCACCTTCCAAGCCCACAGGGGAGGCTGAGAGCGATGACAAGGACCTCCTGAGCCCCTCTCGTCTAGCCAGGAACGCGAAGTTCGAGACATTGGTTGCAAAAAAGAGGGCAGAAAGACTCGCTCGGGAAGCAGAGGAGGCGCGCAAAAAGGCTGAGCGGAATGTCAGCGCTATGATTGCCGATGATGAAAATCCCGAGGATTTTACGGATGATGAAGGTGGCCAGAAGCTCACACAAGACGGCGCCAAGTCACGGCCTTCCGCTCGCAAGGCTAGCAAGAAGGCGCTGGAGGAGATGAACAGAGAGACACAGCGGATGACAAGAGCCTTGCAACTTGCGCATGAGGCCAAGGTCAAGAAGAAGATCCCGAAGTCGATGTTGTTTGAAAGGTTCAACTTTAAGCCTGCCGGTGCTGCTGCTTCGACAGAAGCCCCTAAGGAGGAAGCTGCGCCGGTCAGCTCTAGCAGGGCGGGCACCCCAGCTTCCGTTCAGCAGAGTGATGCTGAGCCCAAGGAGGATGGCACACCTCCTAGCTCCCCTCCCGAGGGTGAGAAGGAGAAGGCCGCGCCGGTATCTCAGACGATACTCGAGGACAGCAACGATGATGGGCTCCTCACAGCCGATGAGATGGCTGCCTTAGCAGCTGCTGCTCCCAAGAAACTCGTCAAGGGCAAAGGCGAAGCCACTGCCGCTGATTTTGAAGCTGAAGACAAGGAGGCTAAAGAACAACAACACCTTGCCCGCGTAAAGTGTAATCTCCGCGTCAAGTTCCCACAGCTCCCTGTGCAAGCCAACACAGCAACCGTGATCCTCGATGATGAAGACGACGATGACCTCCGAATCCAAAAACCCTCCAAGATCGATGAGATTCTGTCTCGTGTCAATCCTAACCAAAACAAAGAACCCAAAGCCCTCCACAACCTCCGCCGTCTGGCTCAACTAGATGACCCAGATAAAAAGGCTGGACCAGTACCGACCAAGCAAAAGTTCCAGCAACATCAGAAATCTGCCATGACGGTGGGTGAGCTGCAGATGAATCTAATGCAGCGCGCCAAAGCGCAAGCTAAGCTTGAGAGGGAGAGACATCTCGAGACTCTCCGGGCCAAGGGCATCGTCGTTATGACTGCCGAGGAGAGAGAAAAGGAGGAGCAAGAAGTTGAGGATATCGTTGCCAAGGCGCGGAGAGAGGCCGAGGAAATAATGGCAAGGGAAAGGGAGGATGCCAAGCAAGAAAGAAGGAAGAAGCGGCTGGAAAACGGCGAGGATCCGCTGGATTGGGATGATAGTGATTACGATGGAGACAGCTGGATTGGCGAGGATGAGGAGGAGCCCGAGATTGAGCTTTCTGGTAGTGAAGAGGAGAATGGGGAAGAGGACGAGGAGATGGAGGAGGGTGGCGTCTTGATTGATGGTGCTGCCGAGGATTCTGCTGATGAGGAGGCTGAGGAGGCCAAGGTTCCCAACTCGGATGACGAGAACGGTCTTCCAACAGGCAGTTCCAAGCAGACTCATCGCAGGGCGAGGAAGCAGACTGTTGTTTTGTCCGATGATGAGGAGGAAGTTGATGAGGGTGTTGTCAAGGCTACGCCTAATCCTAAGAAGATTCTAGCCAAGTCACCCTCTGTCCGCCAACACACGTCCCCCAGTGTCCCGACCTCGGTTTTGCGCTCAGCCACCAAGACATTCATCCCTGGACTTCCGGTCGCCGGCCCTGCTGGCCTAGGTCTGACTCAAATCTTCCAGGGCACAATGGACGACAGTCAGATGGGCTCGGCTCTTGCCGATTCACCTTCTCAGCCCAGGCCTACTTTCGACATGGGTGTCTTCCCTGATTCCCAGTTCTCACAGTCTGTTGAAGAGCCAGCAGAGGATGTCATCATGAACAGCCAGCCTGCTGCTGGTGAGCAAGACGCCGAGACACAAGGCATCCAGATCCAGTTCTCTCAGTCTCAAGTCCACGGCTTCGACTCGTTCCTCCGGGATGACACCTTTGAAGCTACCCAGGGCTCAGAGCTGATTGAGCCAACCCAAGACTCTGGCTTCAAGAATTTCTCCCCTCTTCGTCGAAGCTTCGTTGAAGAACCTACCTCTACCGTAGAAACTCTCCCCGCGGACCAGAGCAGCCAGGTTGCTGACTCGCCTTTGGTGCGGCGGACGGGTAAGCTGCGTCGGAGAGCTGAAGTTGCGGTTTCTGAGAATGAGGATGCAGATGAGACCATGGAGGACAACCTCGAGACTGGCGCTGCCTCTGCAAGCAATGCCTTTTCCGCCATGAAGGAAGCTGCCCGCAAAGAAAAGGAGCGCAAGAAAAAGGAGGCATTTGACAAGAAGAAGAGCAAGGCCCGTGAGATGGTTGAGGAGCAAGCTGAGGAATCTGAGGATGAGTATGCCGGTTTGGGTGGTGCGGATGGTGAAGACAGTGACGACGAGGACGCACAGTCGGTGCAGGAGATGATTGATGATGAGACAACCGACAAGGCGGAGGATGAGCGCAAGTTGGCTGCTTTCTATGCGTATGTCTTCTCCTTTAAGACTTGTAATTTGATTTGTACTAACATGTCCTCAGTGACCGTGAACGCGCCTCAGACGAAAAGCAAGTCAACAAGCTCTTCCACGACATCACCACCGGTCTCCTCCGCCGCAAGCGCGCCGGCAACTGGGATGAACTCGACGACGAGGACGATGGTGGCGAGACCCTCCGTCGCATGAAGCGCCGTCAGTTCGCCAAGATGCAGCGTGCCTTGTTTGCCGACGAGCGCATCAGCAAGGTTGCTGAGAATCCTCGTAACCAAGCCTTCCTCAAGACTATCGAGGATAGGGGTTCAGATGACGAAATGGACTTCATCTGGGCTCCTCCCCCTGCCGCGCCAGGGCTCGACTCTCAGCATTCTACCACGGGCGGTGACTCCTCTAATGAAGCGGTCACCATCCCCGACAGCCAGTCCCAGCCACAGCAGCAGTCCACCAACCCGAGACGCACAAAGCCAGGCCTGACAAACAAGAAGAAGCCCGCCAACATTGGCGAGATCCGCGAGTCTCTTTCAAACCTGCTAGACGATGGGCCGCGCTACAACTCCTCCTCCGCCATCCCCGCCACCATTCTCGACTCCGACTCCGAAGGTGAAGAAGCACCCCCTCCCTCCTCTGCCTCTTCCAACAAAGAGAACAGCAAGCCCCAGATTGTGGACCGCATCTCTCTCAAACGCACCTCATCCAACACCTCCACTTCCCGGTTCGCGTTTGCCGGCTCATCAGATCGATCGTCCTCCTTCAAGATCCCCCCTCTCCTCCGCCGCGCCACTACCAACTCTTCGACTCTCTCTGCCTCCTCTATGGGTATGTCTTCTACCGGTGTCACGACTTCAAATCTGCAACAAGTCAGGGCAGAAGATGGAGGTATCAAGATCAAGCAGACCGCCTCCAAGAAGTCGGGTGTTAGTTACCTCGCTAGAGGCAACGAGAGGCTTGCTTCTCTTGCCGAGAAGGAGAAGAGGAGAGAGGAGAAGAAGTTCAAGGGGGCGATGGCGGGGGAAAGGAAGAAGGCTCTTGGTGGGATGTTTGGTGGTGGGAGGTTTGAGTAGCTTTTTTTATGGTGTTGCTTCTACGATTTATCGCGAGGGGTTTACATCAGATTTGGTTAGGATATGGCGGGGCAAGGATTATGATTGGGTTAGCTGTACTGGATAATAAGTTATGGGTAAGGATAACGGGTGGGAGGTCATAAAGCAAAGGTATTGGGCTCATGGCGTTAGTTTCTACTTTCTAACTTCAGGTCTATATGTGAGAATCAACTTTCAGAACTGACATGGAACAAAACAACATTGCATTGGACACTCGTGTTTCCTCCTCGCTATCTAGTTGTCTGTATCGCAGCAAGAAAAATCAACTCCAACAGCTCAAATTGTATTACCAAAACGCTCTCACTTGATGGCCAACAACCGAACGCCCCCAGTAACAAAATATGAGGAAAGAAGGGGAGAAGTCATGGTCCTTTAACTCTTGAAAGATTTAGAAGGCTTGGGTGCTTTGGGAGCTTTGCAAAAACCTTCAGGGGCTTCGGAGCGTTCAGTGGCTTTGGGCTTTCTGGTAACTTTGGAACCTCTGGGAGGTTTGGCAGGATTTCCCCGAACTGCCATGTGAGAGATGATTGTCACCGTTCGGCTCATCCTCCCCACAATGGCTGACCAAATTCAATTGCCCCGCCTTGTTTTTGGCATTTCCTCCGCGCACACACGTTCCTGTCCCAGAGAGTGAATTGATCAGGTCGCTAGCCTCCTGTGCCGAACGCGTGCTTCAGCTTCAGCTGACCCCATAACTTCTCACAAAACTCCTGGTCTGAATACTTACCGACGTTTTCCTCCTCCTCTTCGTGAATGCTCACACTTTCGTCCACTACTTCAGTTATATTGATACTTCCCTTGGATAGCTCCTGGTGTAATCCTTCGACACAAGCTGCTACCCTCCTGGTACACGCAGCAGGACTCGTCCTGATAGCCACCAGTTCGCACTCCCAGTGGCATCGGCAACAGTGTGCGCAAGCTTCCCCTCGACTTCCCGCAGATAAGAGCTCCATGAAGGTCGTGTAAAGCCCGACCCAGTATATATTCCTTCTTCCTCGGTGATGTGCCACTTGTGACCCGCAGGGTAATCCGTCAAGTGTTGACAGATGCTCGCAAGCTCCCTGATGACCGCAAGCATACGGCGGTGTACCTCACCAAAGGTCTCGAGCACCCACTCGTCTTTAAGGTACTCCATCAGGACCTCGGCCTGGAGAATCGCAAGAAAAACTTCTTCTTTCGTGAGCTAGGGTATTAGTGCGTTGCCTTTGGGGTAAGCATCCACTGTCGGGGCCGGGGTCCTATCCAGCTCCCCTTTGACGATCGCGTGGACGGACCCGATGAAGAGCGAAAGTGTCTGTACCTCATAAATGTGTTCTGTCACGAAGCTCACTGTCGGGAGGTTAGGGGTTGAGCTGGACGTGATACAAGCATTTATACTGGTTCAAAGAACTAGCAGGTCCTTGTAGTACTGCTTTATATCGACGGGCTGCATCCGTTCAGCCATCGCACCAGTGCGGGCGAGATCCCATCATGACAGCCACCAAGCAGTTTTTAATACTGCCTTGAGACGAGGCCTTATTGGCTGTTGTTGCCCAAAATATGTTCGTGCGTTGCAATGCTGTGATTTGGGGGCCTGGCGAGATAGGCCTCCCATGCCGCTCACTCCGCATACCGACTCCCACTTTCAAACACCACTGTGTGAGACTAACTTTCAAGACAATCTAGTCTCCTTCACAAAATGCAGCTACAAAATCACTAAAATACAGATGGTTCACAAAGTTGTACAAATATCTTGTTCAGTACGTATCTAGTATACACCCCCCTTCTCCTTTCACAAGAAGAGATGCCAAGATGCTATATGCTATACCACAGCTACATCCCATCCACCTCCCTTTTCTCCTAAACTATGTAAAAATGTATCAACAAAGGAAAAAACACATGTTATTAAGTAGGTCCAACAAGAACTACAAAGGTATGGTATTGCCCCCCTTTTCTCTCTCCTCCCTTAAATCCCAGTGTTGTCTGTTTCATCGTTTCGTTTCGTTCCCCTTCCCCTTCTTCTTCCGTATCGTAACATCGTGATTCCCACGCGCGCCCTTCTCCTTCCAAACGACATGAAACCGATGATGCGTATAATATCGCGCCAACCCCAGAAAAGAAAAAAGAACCAGACCATATTTTGGTAAAAACCCGGTCAGCAATGCTCCAAAACCCTTGCAGTACATAAACTCTAGACATGTAATGTGGTGGGGTATGTGTAGTCGGTGTGCCGAGTTCGCCCATCGTACATCAAATCGTTATGTCCCTCAACCAGAAGCGGTCAAAAAGTCAGGTCCCTCAGAGCCGGTGCTTTTGTAACAAAATGACTCCTGCGCATCCACGGCTCTGACCGTCTTCCCCCAGAAACATGTCTTCCAAAACCCCAAGAACTCCAGAAATGTAACGTATTCCCAGTAATGAGGTTCCGCCAGATAGTGCACAGTGAGCAAAAGCAAACGCCTGTTCCCCGCTCCAGTACGCCCTCCAAGTCAAATAGGTATAAATAACACCCCTTCATGCGAAAGGAACCCAAATGATAGTACTACGCCGCCCCCTCCCCCCCCGAATCGGTGCTGAATTGTCCGCAGCTACCGTGATGCTTTTTCCGGTCAAGCCAGAAAACTCCGAGAAATGAGTATGTTAATTTTTTTTTGGTGGTTTTTGTGGTTTTCGTGTATTTTGTTTGAGTGTACAAAGAAATTGACGTTGGTCGCTGAATGAGTGGCTAGTTAAAATGGTGGTGGTAAAAATGCCGCCTGGTTGTCGAACCCTTGGGTGAAGCTGTATTCTGGACTGGCGTGACATGATAGGATCCACGATCAAGCTCCAACTGATATCCCCAACAAAGACACGTACATCCTCCAGTATTAGCGGAGTCCAAATGGTTCCGATATCTCATCCATCATCGATCGGATATCCAGCTCTGCTAGCTGACCAATTCTGTTATTGTTTACACACACAATATGCTTCTGGTCATGCCACGCCAAAAGTGGCGCTGTATCCAGCTGGTGAACGATATAGAGACAGAGAACTTAGATCAATGGCTCCAAGATCAGTGAGAATGGCAAGTGCTGTCACACATCGGTCATTTCCGTGTCGACGTCGTTGATGAGCTCCTCAACGGAGGGGCCGACTTGGGGACCCCAGTTGCCTTCGTAAACAGTGGCGCCCCCGGCGCGGCGGTTGGCGACCCAGGATACCGGCTCCGATGCAAGAATCTGCTGGGCGGTAGGTCGATTATTGGGTTCTGGCTGAATCATCCAAGCGACAATCTTGTCGAGAGAATGAGGGTCCTCGCTGTCCATCATGAACGAGGGAGGTTCCGACAACTCGGTCCGCTTTGTTGGGCTGAAAAGGTTCTTGGGGTCGTGCGTCATGCCCTCAAAGGGGAAATTCCCGTTCTGTTGATCCTCCTGAACAGGTGACAGATGCTCAATCGGTACGCCGTTTGCGTCCCGAATGATAGAGCCAGCTTCAGGGGATGTAAGACTGGGAACGGCGGACAGGTCGGCAATTCGAAGGGCCTGCCATGTCGGGCCGTTATCGGGGAGGAAGACGTTGCATGCGATCTCAAGAATGATGAGACCGAGCGCAAAGATGTCGGCAGGCTGCTCGAATCGACCACGCAGAATTTCTGGGCCGATATACTCCCGGTCGCCCTCACCTTCGATCCCTGGAGGAGCTGGGCTCGTTGTGGCCATGCCAAAGTCGGCAATCTTGAGATAGCCGTCGAAGGTGATCAAGACATTAGCGGGCTTGATGTCCAGGTGAATGAACCCGGCTTTATGGATAGCAGCCAAACCCTACGGCAAATTAGTGATCCAATGCTGGCTGTTAAAGAAGAAACGCGCTTCTCTTACCTGAGCGGTCTCCAGCAAAATCTTCCAGATGCGGAAATCATCCAGTCGACCAGTTTGGCCGATGTCCTTGAGGAAGATATCCAAACTACCCTCGGTGCAGAACTCGGTTTGGATGTACAGGTGATTGTTCCACTCCCAACTGTCAATGTACTGTACAACCTTGCTCGAATGGGTCAGAGATCTCAAAATGTGCACCTCTTGGTACTTCCTCTCCCTCTCCCTGCCACCACTGATGGGAACACGAAGCTTCTTAACAGCATAGACTCGGCCAGAATCGGGGCTCGAAGGAGTTCGTGGGGTTGTGGAGATACCCATCGTCATGAATGACGATGTTGGAGAGGTAAGCTTGGTAACCCGATAAACAGTCGAGAACTCGCCACTACCAATAACCTCCGATTTGTCAAATCGACCAACCAAAGACTCGTCGACCTCGCTTGGACCACGTCCATTGCGGGGAGTGATGCTCATGCGACGGTCAGGAAGGCCCCCAAACAGTGAGGACCGCTCGTGAGTAGAGGGGGTGGCAGGGGGCCCAGTTGATTTTCCTCCAGGAGGCGGCATTGAATTCCGTATGGAGTCGCCGGGGGTGCGAGGTGAATCTGTTTTCATCGCGAGAGGGCTGCCTGAGTTATCCTGATTGGGGAGGATATATTGGTTAGATGCACTGCCGGCTGTCTGAAACACAAGCGGCGTAGTTCTGGTTCTCGGAGCAGGCGTTGCGAATAAGGTAGCAGATGTATGGCTTTCGTTAACCACAGGAACACTGGCGCTCAAGAATGGGGTGGAGGGGCGAGCAATGGGCTCAGTGGCCTGGTGATCATCTTCCTGATCTTGAGGCGCACCCGGCGGGGTGAACGACGGCGCACCAGGGGGAGTAAATGAGGGGGTGGTGGTTTGGGGCGCACCTGGCGGGGTGAAGGAAGGGGTGGTTGTTTGCGCCGGTGTTCTTGCAGAGTTCAAATTGAAAGGAACTGCAGGCGTCGCAAAGCCGGGGGTGCCAAAGGGTGTCCGGGCGCTCGCCGCCGAAGATGTGAGACTCTTGAAAATGTTCTTCGTCGGCGTTGGCGGTGGGAAGTCATCTTGAGATGCAGTGAGCTCATCACCATCCAGGCTCAACAAGCTCGACTTCCTCATATGTCCAGCACGGACTTGCTGGAAGAATATGTTGCCACTCGTAGGAGGACCGCCGTTGGAGCCGAATGGCGTTGAAGGGCTGCCAAACGACTTCCGCGATTGCCGTCGCCCAGCACTGAGATTGGGTGGATACGTAGCGGAGCTGTACTGCTTCTTGCAGGGAGTATCTGGCATCATGTTGACCTTTGCTCCGGGGTGCTTTGGTGGGCCAAGTTCGGGGTTGCGGTTCATCTTCGACACCAAGCCTGTCGACATGAAGGCGGCTTGGAACGGCTTGGCTTGCTTGTAGTTGGGAGTCGCAACATCGCCCGAATCTTTTGTAGGTGGCCGAGCGCCAGGTGGGAGCGACTTGGAAAAATTGAGAGGAACGCGAGCTTTTTCGCCAAACTGGATAGGGATATGAGTGGGAGAGTCATCCGGCAGGCTCGAGTTCGAAGACGACTGGGTCAATGAGCGCGAGAGAGGATGGGGTTGGAACTGCTCCCTCGTCTTGTGCGCAAGGAAATGCGCCGAAGCAGGCGGAAGAGAACCTTGGTGAGTGAAAGGGCTCTCGGTCGCAACAGGCACATAGTGGTCCAGTGACAGCCTAGGTCTGCTGCGAGCCGCCATTGGCGACGCGGCTTCGATGGTCATCTGCGCCTTCTCTCCGGCGCGCCGGCCCCAAGATGATCGACTATCTCCGTGACGCTGCTGCAGAGTACTTCTTCGCAGCGAATTCGATCGATGCTGCACCGAAGACGGAGTGGGTGAGGCCAATGGGTCCGGGGTAAGCGACTCGCTCGACCCAGTCAATTCGTACTCGAGATTGGCGTCTTCGTGAATGTCGAAGCCCTGCTGTTGCGACTCTTGCGCAGCCGGAGTCTGGTCGAATATGGTGGACGCGTTGTTCATGCTGGAGATTCCATGTAGACTGCGGCGCTTTGCGACTGGACTCCCAAATGCGGTCTGGCCCAGGCTCATGGTCGCGTCGCTCCGTTTGAGCGGACTCACTGAAATTGCTGGAAACGAGTCGTGATTGTGGAATTTCGCGACTCCTGCTTTGGACGACCCGGAGATGTCGAGGTGCACCGAGTGACGCGTAGGCTTCTCAAGATTGCGACGCGACGTGGGGCTCAACGCGAGCGCAAACTCTCTGAAGCTCTTGTTTTCTTGGCCGCGGGCCTCTGGCGCGGAAAAAGAGGTTGGAAGTAAGTTGAGGGAATCGGTAGAGGGACCAAAAACGCGCTTGAGAGGGCTCTTTGGCGACCCTCGAGATCTGGAGAGGGGCCGAGTCAACGGCTTCGACCTCGTGGAGCGCACCGAGAGCTTGATGTTTGGTTTGTTGACAAAAGGGTTACCCGCAATACCCTGCTGGGGTGCGGAAAAAGAAGTGGGCGAGGAAGGCCCCGCCAGAGCCGCTGGTGTCGCAGGGATTGGGGTGGATGCTGGATGCTCAAGATGCGCCGACCTTGATGGGGTCGGAGACTGCCGAAAGCTGGCAGGAGCTGCTGGTGTGGGAGATACGGCCCCAGAGAATCGGAATTTTGATGGTGATCTAGAAAGCGACCTTCTGAGAGATCGAACTGCGGAGCTGACGTCGTGGTGGACATGTGTGGGAGAGGGCAGAGTAAGTGCCCCCCCGCAATCGTTGGTGAACGACATCACCAGCTCTCTGTGTGCCTCGCTGCCTTTTTGGAACTTCCAAGAGCTCTCAAATTCCAACACAGCTTGTTCTTAATCACCCCCACAAACAATAAGACAATGTATTTTCCCGTTCAACACCCTGCTATCCTGTGCAAGGTGAAGCTGAAAACTGGTGCAGAAAGTCGAAGAGGAGACCGAACCCTGCGGCGACGGGGACGGGGTGGTGAAGACGGGAAGCTGGCAGAAGTCGAAGACGACACGATCGGGAACAGATGAGATGCGAACCACCGATGGACACAGGGTGCTGATTCAAAATCGCGCAGCTTTTGGGGCGATGGCGCAGCAAGCGCAAACTTAAATCTAACCAAGGCGACAAGCACAGCGGGGTGCCAGGTGCGAGGTGTGTGAGGTGTGAGGTGTGAGGTGTGGGCAGTCGTCGAGGACGAGATGGTGTGGGGGATCGAGAGTGAGAGCGAAACCGGTCGGCTGTCGAATGTCGATAGAATAATAAAATCGGATTGGTTACTATTGTTTGTGCGTGTTGTGCGTGTTGTGCTGAGGGCATTCGCTCTCGTGGGAGCAAGGCGAATGAATGGGTTCTTGCCAGTGGGACCTATGAGTAAATGGGAAAACGCGTGGGCACCAGACACGTCAGATGGGTCAGGCGCCAGTATTAGGCATCTTCGGATCGAACTCCTCCTTCTCGGGGTTTCCTTTGCTGCTTCCACTTGGGAATGCCTCCTTCTGGGCTCAAGCTTCCAGTCAGTCCAGGCATATGCCGCAGGCAGTTATTCAGGACGGGAATGGTTGATAAGTAAGGTAAGGGGAGGAGCGGGGGAAAAGTGGTTTGCGACGCGCTGATAGGGAATGGTGGGGTTATGATGGAAGTAGTGCTTTTTGGGCGATTCTGGGAGGCCAAAAGCTCAGTCGGATCTCGCTGAAAGTATCCTCCTCTGTCAGAGAGACAGTCGATCTTCTTCCTCTCTGTTCACTGAGGGCTGATCACGGGGCGATAGGACACAAACCGGGGAAGATGGGATTGCTGGGTTGTACATAAACAAACTACCTACTTGAACGCGTCTCCGCGTCTGCATTGGAAGCCGCGTTGACAGGGGGGGCTGGTCTTGGAGCCATCAGACCCACTCGGACGGCCCAGACAGTGGCGTGGTGGCTGCAGCTCCTTCTCCCGTTCGTCTTGTTCCCCAGAAGAAGCAGAAGCAACGAGAGATGGCACAGGTGCTCCTGGTCCAGCTGCCCACAGACCACAGACTACGGCAAAGACGTCAACTGAGATTTGTCCTCGATGTCCGCCATCCAGCTTCACGCCAGAACCACCGCCCAAGTTCTGCCACTCACACCCGACCTGACTAAGTGAAAACCACACCGCCTATCTTTGACGGCCATTCTATCGAACGCAAGAGCCTAGAGAGGAAGCTCTGAGAGTCTTTGTTGGAGCCAGACCTCTAGGATCTTTGTACAGGGGCCGTGACCGATGGGGTGGAGATATGCTAGATAGATTCACACCGCTTTGGAGAACCGACCGTTTTGCTTATGCGATGCCACCATGCAACCTGCAAAGGGAGCCTGCCTTTTGCTCCTTGGCGCCTTTTGTGCATGTGTGCCTGTGTCTGACTGTCTGTGTGCGTCGCAGCTTTCACCATCAGAAAGAAAAGAGTTGGCCAGCTGCGACAGCCCCCAAACGCCTTGAAAGAATGCAGCTTCACAAAACGCTGCCCTTGAAACATGTGTCTGCCACCACCACATGCCAAAGATAGCCATTGGGTAGGACAAGGCCTCTGTTGTGCCTCCAAAGGGCACAAAAAAAGACCTGGTTCTGACCACCTTGAGAGGGCCATTGCATGCCTCAATACACCCCATGATGTCAATATTGATTTTGGCACTTTGGGCATCCAACTGTCGGGTCGCCTCCGCCACTGCCATCACTCGCCACCTTTGCCAAAAGCCGAAACTGTCATCACTGACATAATTCAGGAACATGGTATCATGCTATGGCCCCAGGTTAGGTATAGTGTACAGAGAGTACGTGTCGAAGATGTGAGATGACCTTTGTTTTGTTTACTTTGTGGCTCAAATAAACCCAAAACAAAACAAACCGCCGCCAATTTCCGTACCTGCACTCCCATCTCATCTCTTGTTGAGAACGAGCCAGAAATACCCGCACATCACCGCGTAATCCGAGAAAAAGAAATTTACCAGTTTATGCCCCGTCCCGTGTGTCTTTCTCTTCCTCGGGGTTGTGGGTGGTTGCGCTTGTAGTTGTGTTGAAGGAGGCCCCCCCACACGCGCACAAGCCAACTTTTATTGGAAGATCTTCAGGGTTCCCCTCCTCCAGCACGCGTCACCGTCGCTTCTGCCCCTGGCTAGTCCACCATTCAAGCCTTTTTCAAGTTCTCACCGCAGGACTCCATCGGCACCCGCACGAGCCATTCTCTCCTATCTTGATCATCTGAAAAAATCCGACTGGCTCCTGTCAGAGAAGGCTCCATAACAAAACCCTTGAATCCTTGCCCACCAAAAAACTGCAACGCTTTTCTTTCAGGGTAGGCCTTTGTTTTCTTTTCGGCCTT
The DNA here is from genome assembly GCA_033296915.1 of Triangularia setosa. Classification (NCBI taxonomy): domain Eukaryota; kingdom Fungi; phylum Ascomycota; class Sordariomycetes; order Sordariales; family Podosporaceae; genus Triangularia; species Triangularia setosa. Next base: position 12,073 of record MU866108.1, on the reverse strand, counting down.
GGCCGTTTACCAATACGATACGGACCTCGGACAGAGTACGTAAAGAAACAAAAGAAAATTTCTTCGTGATTAATAACAAAAAAACAAAGAAAAAAAAGCAAGACAAAAAAAACCCCACCAATGGTTCGGTATTCCCATCGATTATTAGTTCTAGCTTCCTCCTTCCCTGCATATCTACGACCTGTGAAAAGGCAGCGATGTCGCTTTCTGTTTTGCCTTTCCCGCGGGAAGCTCGTAGCTCTCTTGTATTCCCCGACCGAAGGAGCTTTGACAATTGTCTCAATTCCGACCGACCCGACCGAGATCTGTTTGCCCAATCTTTCCGAGTGGTCGAATGGTCCGTCCGTCTCCCCCCAAAACTCCGTTCCATTGTAAGTGACATTCAGGGTCACAGTTGCATCGCCATTGTCCATTGGGATTCAACCTGGTCCTGGTCACTAGTGCTATGACGGGGGCGATCATTGGGTCTTGGTTCCAGGTTTCTTATCAATCTTTCTTCAAGTCACTGCAATCTCTCAGCTTCTTCAGCATCTCCACAACAAAACCATGTTTGATGATGGCTTCAAATTAGATGAACTTATGCTTTTATGCTTGACTGCACATCAATGGCACAACTCAATGCGATCAGAGAAGAAAACTATCCCCTTCTCGTACATGACGGAATAGTAAGCACAGGTGACATATGCAAGTATGTCTCACAACATAGCTATCCCGCAGAGGCGCTCCATTTTGCATCTAGGTATGCATACACCATCACATCACACGCATGCATAAAGACCGATTATATGCCGAGATTGTTATGATTGTGACATAAGCAGTTCAGCACATACAAACGTCGGGGAAACAGGAATTGCCCAGTACACATCACATCAGCATGAATCTCAAAGTAAGGGAGCAAGCAGAGTCAGAAAATAATAATGGTTCACGCACATTTAAAACCCTACGACTCAATAAGGCAGAGGTATCAAAAGAAACAACAGGTGTTTCGCAGAGTAGATAGCCACCTACAACCTAGGAGGTCGAGCGCAAGGGAGTAACAACATAATACCATGTACATCAATTAAAAGGAAGCTACAGACTCAAGGACGAATAATGCTGTTTCAGTTTGCTGCAAATACCAGAAATGTTTGATGACAAAAAAATAGGAGGGGGGGGATTGGGGGTGTTGATGACCGCTTTGTTTACTTTGCCACTTTTTTGCTATCGTCATTTGCTGCTACACATCTACATACCTCACCACTTCGTGGATAAAAAAAATAGAGACTACGGTAAGAAATAAAGATAGGAAATAAGCCTCTCGACTATCTTTGAAGGCCTGTCGATCATTATTTAAGGCCTATTAACGATGCTTAAATGCCTATCGACTATCTTTTAAGACTTTCTTCTAAGTAGGTAGCAATCTCCATTTTCCATCCACGACGTGCTCACCCGCTGAATACAATGTCAGCAAGAACCATAGTCTGAGGCAAAATCTATCACAAGGCAGTCGAGTAAAGTTTCACCACGAAACAACATAGTTGAGGCCGAGCCCACCTCAAGAATGGACTCCCGGACAAGCTGTTCCGGCCGAGTTGGAATGTGGCACCCAACAATGACTTGACTGATTGTAAAATGCCGGGAAAGAGGGGTATCATGGGAAAATGACAACATATTCGTTATATTGTGAGACTTGGTTGAGACCCCTTCGGGATGTCATGTGAAGTCTCAGGTAGCCTATCGTCCATGCCAGTTTCGATACGTGACTACTTACACGTCACAGGGGGGGGGGGGGGCAAGGGGAGAATGTCAAAAGAGGGGGCAAAGGGATCATATTCTTGGCTCCAAGTTCACATTGTCAAAGAGACCTCAGGAGACAACGCATCAAATGCAGATGAGGCCTAAAGTATGCTTCTAACATGCTATCTACACAATGTCTTCAGGGCACATCTACACAAGGCCATCAACGACTACTTGGGTAGACGAACAAGACTTAGGTGGTAGAGTATTTTTCGCATGAGACCCAGCTCTAGCATTGCAACTAGTGACGTTTGGGAGAGATTATGTGCTTGATTATGTCTTCCTAATGATTGACACGCAATGTATCTTACATATGACTCGGGAGCCTTTATACCCTTTACACCTTTAGCAGATCGCCACATCACCCTTTTACCACATTACCCCTTTTCACTTTTTCACCCTCAACTTCAAGAAAAAAATTGCCCTGAATGTCAAGACTAGAATATCACCAGTCGTCTTCAAGGAGAAAGAGCCACTTTATAGGTATCCGGACTCTAATGCATCATCATGTCTATATGCACATCATCACCACAGCCCCAAATCTCAAACTGTATCTTATATTTCCCGCATATCTGAGGTATTCAATCCATCCAACTGCCTTCCTTCTATCTACCCTTATCCCTCCCCCCTTCCCCCAATCTCACCTCAACTCAACCTTGATATTCCCTCTTTTCCCCTCATTACCATCCAACTCAGGACACCCCGTCCTCTGCCGGCACGAGTAAGTAGTCTCGCAGCACTCAACAAAAGACTGGGCAGTAAAGAGAGGCATCTTAGTACAGTGCTTTTTTTTACCGAGTTTGCACAGTCAGCATGATACGTAGCTACACAGGGGATATAACAGGTACTGGCAGGTAAGATAAGGTTAAAACACATACACCGCTCTCATCAGTTACCCCTCCAGCATCTGCACAGCATAGCGAGGATTGGTCGCTGTGGCAGAAGCAGTCGTATTTGCAGTGATCGGTGCTGTTGACGATCTCATCTTCATAGATAGTGGAAGCCAGGACCGTGGTAGACAAAGCTAGGAAGAAGAAGATGGCGATGGGGTGCATCTTGCCGCTTTGGTCTCGTTCTGCCACCGGAAGGGAGTTTCTGGATGCCGCTCTTTCCACCTTTTCTTTTTGCAGTTGCTCTTTCCTGTGCAAGGTGGATGGAAGTGGCGCTTTCCTTTGGACGAAGGGGGCCGATGGACGGGAAGGCCTGACCTTGGAAGGCTTAGAGTCGCTCTTTCCGTGTCACTTTCTATCGTGAGTTTGATAACAGATGAAAACCTTCCTTCTTCAACGAAGTGTTTCCAAGAAATTGACGTTAACCCTCAAAATCTCCCGGAATGGAGAGTTGAGAATATCGGGGGTGGCTGGGCTCGAAAGGCAAGATGCCGGACTTTTATTTTATTTTATTTTTTTTAAAAAGAAAAAAAAAAAGAAGGAAAAGGTGTAGCTAGGTATGAAGAACAAGAGAAGGCTCGTGTGACTTGTATGAGCTGTTTGTTTGACCTCCGGATTGTAGGAACTAGGGGGTCTCGAATGTTAGACAGCACTATTTCGATCTTCGTCCTAATGTAGCAGGGGGCAAAAAATGCTCTAGCGAAGCCACTGTGGGACCCGAACTATTTATGTTAGCCAGGGGTATCTTTACCGCTATGTGGTTTGTACCCCGTGCAGGGTCCAGATGTCAATGTTGGACGACGGCAGAAGACGACTCGGGACATATGATTCTTCAGACCAGACCGGTTTTGTTTACAGTCTGGTTCGGGACGTCAGCAGTACACACAGCTATACATCTGGTGCAAAAATTAGTCCATCTCATGAGCTGAGCACGCCCTCAAGAATAACCGTCATCCTCGGCTGAGTGACTGTTGCCGAACGTCTTTTGAGGTAATCGTGACAGGCATTCAAGTAACAAGTTGGCCACTGAGGGAATTTCTGGTGCTCAACTAGCGGTCATACAGAGACCTTACGTTTGGCAGAGAGCAAGCTCGATGGCACCAACGAGGGGAGCAGACACCAGAAGCCAGATTCTCGAGATCCAACAACATTACTCAAACACATCATGGCGATGACGAATCTCCATGAATTCGTACCAATATTAGTAAATGATTCCTCGAAGACATACAAGCAACAGTTACTGGTACCAACTGCAACACTCTTTTCGACCCAACTTCTTCAACGGCCGTCCTCTTCAGGGCATATGTTTGCCGAATGTACTTTTGTCTGCAGCACCCAGGTGGTGACGCGGCCCGTACCAACTCAACAACAGTAATGATTTTCGGAAAAAATAAAAAATAAAAAACCTTTTTAAAGAGAAGAAGCATTGGACTTTCAAAGAAAAGATGCTCCGTCCAAGGCCTCACAGTAAACAAACGCTTTCATGAAATCATAACCAAAACTCCCTTCACCCTCTTCCTCACCACCCATCCCTTATCCCCCTCTCCTCCTCCCACTCCCTCCTCTCACAATCAACATCAACCCACCACTGACTCGTCACCCTATCCTCCGCCCTCTTACTCCCCGCCACCACCCGCCCCTTCTCATCCACCTCCTCCTCCCACGGCTTCGGCGTCAAGATGTAATGCACATTTTTCACTTTCTCATCCTCCCATGTCATCTTGTCGTCGTGAACCCCCCTCCACCTCATAGTCTTTAGCGCATTGTACTCCCACCCCAGCGGCACCCATCTGTTTCTAAAACACCCAGCGAGCACGCTCTGATCCGCAAACGAGAGGTCAATCCCCGGTTTGTTCATGTATTCCACCAGCTCCCTATACAGCCTCAAATCCGGCTTCACAACCTGTAGCCCACCGTTCAGGTACTCCCTCCCTATACTGTCGGGGTTGTTATAGTAGCAGTTTTGGGGAGTGAAGTAACTTGGGTAGTGGGAAAAGTGGCAGGGATTGCACAGGCAGGCGTGAGCTGCTGCGAATACCCTCTTGTCATTGTCAAGTTCGATATCGAACAACTCGTCGATGCTTTTAAGTATCAACATATCGGAGTCGAGCTGAATGATGCGGGAGTATTGGACCATGGAAAAGGGGATGAGCTTGGTGAAACATTCCCTAAACCTTGGGTCGTGGGAATACAATGGCGAGGTGGAGGTTGAGGGTGACAAGGGGGTGATGAGCTGACAGGGGATGTTGCGGCGCCGGAGGACTTCGAGGCCGGAGGGGGGAAAGGAGGAGGTGTAGAGGGCGATGAGGGGATATTTGGATCGAGAGCGATGAACGAGGGAGTAGTGGAGGGCTAGGAGGCCGGGGAGGTAGGAGAGTGAGGTTATGAGGGTTGTGTAGACTGTTTAAGCTTGTTAGCTTTAACTCAGGTGATGGGAAAAGGAGGTGGTGGGGGGCATACCTCTGTCAGAGTCGACGACTTTTGTTCCATCTGACATTTTGACTTCGTTTTGGGGTCGAGTCAGTTCATCTGAGGTTCTTTCGGAACGGCGAGTGTTTTGGGTGGTCGTGAAGGTGCTTCACCTCAAAACAATCCTGAAGACACAAGGTGAGCAAGTATAATTCTTGTGTTGTCATCCATATCTTTGGTATTTCACTAACCGTTTCCCGAACTTCTGAATATTTCAACTGGCTTGCTTGGCTCTTCCCGTCTGGCGATACCCGCCGTCGGCCAAAGTTCATATATGCGCCTCCTTTTGGGTCGAGTCGTCTCAGGGCTAAGCAAGTCGCAGTCACTCAACACTTTTGGGCAACAGAGACTGGTCCAAGGGCGTGAATACCAAAATAATCTTTCGACACAAACTTAGCTTTCGATTCTGAACGGATATGGCACTGGCTTACATCGACGTATCTACCTTATATTATCGCCTTGCGCTGAATCGGCTCCAAACTGCCAAGAAGGTCCTACCTTGTCTCAACCCCATTTTGCTCAGGCCCGAGGCGACACGTTTTACCTAATGTGTATGTATTCCCCTCGGTCGATATCAAAACCCACGATGAATCGGGGTCGTTTCATCCCGCGAGTGCACCCGAACCGGTGGACGCCTTTGTTCCGTCATTGGGGCGCCGAGAGAATGGGTCCTGACGTCACTGTCCGATCTCGAGATACTAAAACCGTGGAGACTAGACCCTGGACCCTAACAAGAACAAGCATGTTTCTGGAGAACGGGTGATAGACACGGCAATGTTTTGAGTGGCTGTCTGTGTACGGGCAACAAGGTTGCTAGACGCGGTTCCGTCAGATGATGGAATCCAAGACCACTCAAATTACAGGATATTAGCATCAACCACCCAATAATTGTCCAAGAAATAGCAATGTGAACTAATCGCTGGCAAATCTATCGCTCTGAAAAAAAATATGCCCGTGTTTTTTACACTCCATGCGTCCTCTCCCCGTATCACCAGCGCCTTCTGATAAAAGCGGCAATGCTTTGAATCCAGCTGCGGCTTCTCCGCCAGAAGATTACACCCCTGACACCCGTGATCGTGGTCAAGGCCAACGGCCTCCTTCCCCAATCCTAAAGAGAGTAAAGCTTGCCCCCTGTGCCATCCGGACCTCTGCCGTCCAACACCACCGGCTCTACTTCCTCTTCCTCACCTTCCTCCAAAAACTTTTCACTCAAAGCTGCCGGAGCGTCCGGCTTCCTCCACCCAGGCGGCACAAAAACTCCATCCACAACCGCCCAGCCCTCTCCCTTCATCTGCTCCCACTTCTCCATGACCTTCAGCCTGACCAGCTCTCCAGCGGCCCTGGCATCCTCGCCACTGTCATGACCCTGCATGTCATTGGTCTCGACCTGGATGGCCCTGTTGAGCTGCGTCTCCATAAGCATCTTCAAACTATGTCGCATGGGTAAGCCGCGCTTGTGAGGGAAAAGCAGTGCCGTGTCAATAATGGTAGGGTGAACAATGCGGACCGCGTTCAAGTCGTTCTCCAGAGCGTGCCCAATAAGCGGAGTGTTTGGGGAAATCAGTGAGAACAGTAGCTCTCGCGCCACCATAGGGGAGGGAACAATGGTCATGTGCTTCTTCTTGGTGCGCCCAGTGTCCGAAGACTCGACAACGGCGGTAAGGGGCTTGCCCGGTGACCATTCCTCCGCGTTGGCAATATCTTCGGGCCAAACACCCGAGTAGCGCGAGTTGAGGTCGAGAACCTCGCCAATAGGGCGGACAAGCACGTCCAGTAGTTCCTTGCCATCTGGCCAGCTGGTGGCTGTCAGCCGGATCAGCTCCATTCCGCGAGCAGTGTAGCCCATCTCGCAGTCAAAGCAAACAGCGCGGTCCTTGGGTACCGACGGATTGGGTGGTGTCTCCATAAACGGCATCAACGCAGCCAGTCGAGACGGAGCGGAGGCCTTGAAGACATGGCTACCACCCTTGGTGCACCCAGTAGAGTCACCCACTGTTTCCTGGCAGCAGCGGTATCGCTTCGCCGGCCGGTCGACGGTGCCCAGAACTCGCTCGGGGAAGTAGGCTCGACCGCTGTGATGGGTGCAGGTTCCACCCGACGTGAGTGCACCATCTTCCTCCCGTCTCCCTGGGAATACTTGAAATCTAGTGCTGCAACGGTCACACACCTCCCACCCCAAGGACGCTTCCTCGCCATCACGGGCCTTTCTGATTTCCTCGTCGCTAGGCGGTGTGATGACATAACCATGACCGGCAAGCTGGGTGATGGGGGTATGTAGGTGAACTAGGAAATCGACCTCTTCCTGGGGAGTCAGGCCGGTCTTGACCTCCTTGGGCGGGCCGAGTATCGGCTTCTTGACCGGGGTCTTGGGTGGCTCGTTCTTCTTCTTCCACTCCGCAAGTCGCTCGTCTCTCCACTGGCCAGGGACCTTCTTCTTGTACGACATGATGTGATTCTTAATGACGTTGCTATAGATGAGGGGCTTCTCTGTTGCCATCTTTTGCTCTTCATCCAGGACCAACCAGATGAGCTCCTGTTCTGTGAGCACAAGTTTCTTTTCGTCTTCCTTGGCGTCCCTCTTTACTTCATCGTTGAGTCGCTTGAACTGCTCATGAAGCATCTTAACGGCCTTGAACCGGAATTCATGGGTGGCCGGGGCGGCAGAGCTGAGATGGCGCGGGTTGAGCGTTTCTGGTTTGCGTGGCGTGACTTGTTGCTTTGGGGCAGTGATCTGTTTGGTGGCGGTTTGCTTCGATGTAGTGCTGGAGCTAGCGCTGATCGAAGCAGATGCTCTGGTGGGAGGTATTAAAGCTGCGGGAGCTGTGGCAGTTGGCCGTTGTACCTTGCTGGCTGGAGCAGGCAAGGCTGAGTGCTCAGGTGCTTTGCGCTTCAGTGGAGGGGGAGAGATAGTTTTGGTAGCAATGGTAATATCAGTCGTGGACCCAGCTTGGGACGAGATTCTACGTCGTTTCCGCGGGCCGTCAACGTCCTGGGCTGGGGTATCGTCTTCCTTCGTGACCGACGCAGGTGATGCTGTTGAAGCAGCTGGTGGAGGGTTCCTATCCCAACTGTGCTGCCACTGACATGAGGGCTTAGCACATGTGTCGCCGTCCGGGCAGGGAATCTGCTTAAAATTGCGAAGAACTGCCTCCATAGCGTCCATGGTGGAAGGTGAGTCGGTATCGTGCACGTAAATAGAAGGGTGACGATTTCGACAACAGATCTATTCATCATCAGCGGAAGGTGGTCACAATAAGAGTGGGCATATACCCACATTTGGGATCTCGAGTCAATGGCGTGGTCCTGTGGCTGCTCCTCGTCGATGATGTAGTGGGTAAACGGGCGCAAGTGACACTGGTTTTAGAAACGGCTGACGAGCAAAACCAGAAGAGCAACCGATTTTCCCAAGGCAGGAGCGTAATGACCGGCTCACGAAAAACCTCTTGGTCATTAGACTGATGAGTTGTCCCAGATAACTATGCGATGGAAGTGATAAGGAATCTCCAGAATGAGACTCAATTGGCAAGTAATCCAGATATGGCGTCCACCGGTAAAATGATATGACCCGTGTCCAAAAAAGTCGGATTCTCAATTGATCGTGGGGTCCTGCAAGTCGCGGAGGAATATGGAAGATGATTTACCAAAGTGAAGGATCAGGTTTGAAATTAGAAGCTGGAAATTTGATCTATGTTCAATGGAAAAGGCAGGTCCCAGGTTGCAGTTCAGTTTACGCTCGGCAGTCGTGGACCTGGAACGGGGCGCGCCAAGGCCTAGTAAGGCTGGAGCTGAAGCGCGCTGACATGCTGAACACCCCCTGCGGACCCACTGCCTGCCCGCTACTGTCGTTGTGTAACCAAGAAACCTAGGTAGACTCGGGGTTGAGAGTTTGGTGTCTGCACCGGATTCCATCACAAATCTCCAGGGCCGATGGTTCTCTTGAAAATAGACATGTGCCTTGTTTGAAACCACCCGAGACTCTCATGACTGTGTCACCATGGTTTAAATATACATGGACAAGTTTGATTGATTCAAGTGCTCATTCTCATGACATTCCGAGAGGGGAATATATCCATACATAGTATACACAGCCTCGGCCTTTTCATCATCGCACCTTCAAATCGCTTCTCACGCCCGCCCAACGTTCATCAACAGATTCGTCCCCTTGCCACCGCCCGGCAGATAGGCCACATTGGGGTTGGCAGCCAGCGTCTGCGCAATCTCTCTGCTGGCCTCGATCTTACGCACTTGAATAAGACCATCGCCAGCCTTGGCAATTGCCTTGCTGATAGCCTCAGCACTCTCAGCTTCACCCTCAGCCCGGATGACGTTGGCTTGGCGCTCCTGCTCAGCACGCTCGACGATGAAGCGCGCCCTCTCGGCATCCTGCTGCGCAATCTGCTTCTGCTCGACGGCCTTGGTGAACTCCTTGCCGAAGGTCATGTGCGTGATGGACACATCCTCTAGCGCAATGTTGAACTCGCGGGCACGCTTCATGAGGTCGGTCCGGATCCGGTTGGAGACAGCCTCACGCTGAGTGATGAGCTCAGCGGCATCGAACTGGGCGACAATCGACTTGAGGACTTCGTTACCGATGGAGGGGAGCACACGCTCGTCGTAGTCTTGACCGAGTTGCTACAGAGCAGGGAGTCAGCATTTGGCCTGGCATTTTTTTTTATGATATACATGCAAAGACTTACCTGGTAGATCTTGGGAAGGGCCTGAACATCGGGCCTGTGGAGTACTCTGAGCGTCAAGCTGACCATCTGCAAATCCTTGGAGCCGGTGGTGGTGCCGATAATACGAGGCTTGGTCCGTACATCGAAGATGATGGCCTTTTGCAGCCAGGGAATAAGGAAATGTGTGCCTTCGCTAACGACCTGCTCCTTTACACCAGACAACCTGTCGAAGATGACAGCTCTGGAACCGCCCTTGACATCGTAGAGGGCCGACTGGAGAAAGCTGACGCCAACCACTGCGGGGAGTGCGGCCGCATAGACGAACCCGAGACCTCTGGCCGCCATTGTGTGTAGAGAGGCGCTGTTGACCTCGACTGTGTCGGTTGGGTGGGTGTGGGTATCGTTAAAACTAAGCAGAACCGAGCTTGGGTCGTAGTCTGCACCTCTTTTTGCGATGGTGATGGCGATGGGAATGGATGGAGCTTCTTCTGAAGTGGGGACAGGAAGCTCTGCATGCCTCGCGGCTCAAAAGACCAGCCCACTGAAGGTGGTCCGGGCGCATCCGGGGGGTCGGCACGGGCGAGCTTTTTTCAGGTTACGTTCCAACAGGGCGCTAATCCGCTTTGGGGATTTGGTTCTCGGCTTCTGTCGACTGATTTCAACTTCGAAGCTGCCGCGAGCTATTCCGACCTTCGCTTGTGTCGTCTACGATTCGATTGACTCCCCCCACGCGCCCATCTCGACACCCCTCAATTCAAAATGCAGCCTACTCAGGTCCGTCTCGGCGGTGGCAGCAATGCCCCCATCGGCCGCCACAACAAGTGAGTGCGCCCAAAGCGATGCAATTGAGGCCATGATGCGCCTTTTCCCACTCGACCCCTCGCCGAGTCCATGCTCGATACGCTGGTCATGTGGTCTGAAAATACCTGCTGACAATGTCTATAGCTTCATCGGTAACTGGGGTAACTTTGGTGAGTGAACCCACGACGACACGATTTCTGGAGGACCTTTTGAATGGTCTGGATTGGGGGCGTTCGGGATGCCGGAAAATGTTGATATGGGATTGGAATGGCCGACAGCGAACAACATACGACTACTGGGGGAAACATTTTCAAGGCAAAAGCTGGGCATCTGGTCTGACTCGGGATTTTCAACAGGTGGCATGAAGCAGAAGGGCATTGTCTCTTACGGTATCGCCCCTAACCGCCAGAAGCCCCTCGCCGGTGCTTTCCACGACGCCATTTTCAACACCTGGAGACGGTTCAGCACACAGGTCGTTTACTGGGCTCCTCCTATGATTGCCGGATACTACGTCATGAACTGGGCTATCGAGCGGTATGGCTTTCCGTCGACAGCTTCAGCTCGACTCAACGATGGCTAACGGATACACAGGAATGAGTACCTCAACTCGAAGGCCGGCCGCGCCGAGTTCGCCGCCGAGGAGGAGTAAGCTGGAGTAGATGGGCTAAAGAAGTGAACCAAGAGGGCGTGTGTGATAAAATAGACGAACCTGTATATCAACTAACCCGGCGGTGTTGAATTGGAGTCGAGGATAGAACTCACTTTTGGTGTTGACTTGTCATTCCATTGTGCTTTATACCAAGCAATTCATTGCGTCGTCAATTTTCTACCACTGTGCTGAGTGCTCTGAGGTGCCGTATCTTTTCAACTACATGCCTGATAAGGGTGCTCACTGCTTTATCTCGGCCTTCTTACCACTAGACCTGGGAATAAGTGGACAATGGGCAATCGCATGGAATGGAACCAGTCAGCGAAAGCCGAGAGCTTAGAAGAACCGAGCACAACGAATAACTAAACCAAGAACTCAATATATTGTCCCCAACAAACCAGCTATTAAGCCAGCAATGTACTGAATTGCTGAGAAACAACAGTGCCCTCATAGGTTGTCGGTAAGAAACTGTTTCACTTGAGTTCCCACTTCGGTTGCAAGCCAGTGGAGATAAGTGAGCTTGTTGTTGGCACATGCCCCCAAACCATCGACGTCTACCAAGACGGGAGGCTTGCTTGAGCCAAAAATTTTGAAAAATTTCCATCTTAATGTATCAAGGCTATCTGACGCTACTGCTGTCTTACTTTCAGTTTGAGCTTCCTATCTTGGTACCAGCTTTATTCTTGGGGGGGGGGGGGGGGGGGAAAACCACACCTTCCCCCCCAAAATTTAAACGATGCATGGCTTTAACGGGGCCTGGCATTGGCAAATTAACCATTTTAAAAATGTAACAGGAAAACGGAAGAGCAAAC
>MU866107.1:0-179902 GCA_033296915.1 Triangularia setosa | reverse complement strand
CTCCATTTTTAAATTGGGGGAAAATTATTCCATTTCCAAAATTTTTTCACCCCCCGGGGTCCCCCCCCCCCGGGTTTTTTTTCCCCCCCCCCCCGTTTTTTTTTTTTTTTGGGGGGTTCCCCCCCCCCCCCCCCCCCCCCAAAAAAAAGAAGGAGGGGTAGCTTTTGCTTGCTTTGGTTGGTGATAGGTAAAGTTGGTTTGAATTGTGGGAGGGAGTGCACAGCCACCAGCCTCGTCCGAAAGGTATGTGTGTGTGTGGTTTGTTCACCTTCAAAGTTGGAGCTCACCTTGGGAGTTGGTGCGGGGGCTATGGTATGATAAAGTGTGGTGGGTATGATGGTGTGCTGTTGCTTCTTTCCCCCTCCCCCCTTCTGGTCCTTTTGGAGGCCGTTGAGTAGTATACGTTTGAAATCAATGACGCTGGTGTGAGGTGGTGTGTCAACAGTGGCCAGGGTTCAGATGCTGAACATCATCTCCAAAGGTCCGCATATCGTTCGCCCGATCAACCTGCAATTCATACCGGCCAGCATTCCAGATGATTATGCATGAAAATAGAAACAAGGCAAAGGGGATGGGTAAGGGGAATGGTTATATCATACATAAGCGAGCTGTTGTTGCACACTGGTTTCTGTCGCTTCTATCGATTCCCATGTGCAAGTGCCGCACGGATAGCGAGGTATGCAAGTCGGGCAGCGGCGTAAACAATCATCCAATGGATCTGCGAGAGAAACGACCACAGGAAACGGACGACTTACCCGGCTGTTGCATGCCACTCTCCTCTTCCTCTTTTGATTTCCGTGCCGCAATGCTCGAAACGCCGTGTAAAGAATGTACAAAACCCCCGCGTGAGTCTTTGAGCTCAAACTCCAGACCTACCAAGCTGCGGCCTCCCGTGCCCAGCATTGCCCGGCTGGTGTCTGTAGAACAACGATACGAGAATCATCATTGGCCACTTGATATTGAGCAAGACACACACACCGAGGGTCCTACAGATCATATATCAAGTATTGGTAAATGTGGCTGGCGTTAGAGTCTTGATAGGGCAACCTTGTGTCTTCCGTGGCTTCTGTGCCATGTCGTACATCACCCGTTTCCCCGGCCTAATACCACCATGAAGAGCGCTTCAGGCCCCCTTCCAGATTGTCTTGGGGACTAACCCGCATTTCTTCATGCGCCCGTATGTGTGGGCGCCCCGGCGGCTTGCGTAAGTGGCCTCTTCTGTGTATCAGCTTTCGGGGAGATATGCTGCATCGTTTCCAAGCATGGCAGAGAATCCTCGCCAGTGAATTGGAAATTCGGGATGGATGCTCTCAAGACTCCGAAGTTTCGTAAGGCAGACCCAAATCTCATGGTTCGCATTGAGAACCCATGGATTGATCACCAGGATTCGGGAGGTTGGCTATCACCCAGGCTCTGGCTAGCGAGGTGGTTATATTGAGAAGAGCTTGTCCAGGTTCTGCACCTTCTTCTGCCAGTTAGCTCTCTTTGCTTCCTCAACCATACTTTCCCTTCATTCTTGTTCACATATCCTTCGCCCTTCACACAGCCTAGCTGTAACGGGGCAACAGTTTCTGCACGTATGCTTAGCCTTGCTCTGTCTTTTGATCAAGACTCACCACTGAGATACCGCTCTCCATAATGCTCCCCATGAACTCCTCTACACAACCGAGTAGTTGGGCCGGCCAGGTTGCCGGGGCAACACTTGCTATACATCCTCCGCCCCCAGCTGCCTCTTTCCCTCCTACACCGCCACACATCACTTTCGAGAACCAGGACGAAAGCGACAGCACCGAGTTTGATGACTTCAACAGCAGTGTAGATGGTGAATCTGACACAGAGGCAAGCCCGGTTGAGGCTATCAAACCCAAGGTGGCCAACCCCTTGGGAGCAGAAAAGCCTCGGGTTCCGCCTTTAAGCGTACCGCAGGCAAACGTTGGCTTCCAGAGAGCTCAAACTCCTATAGAATCAACCACACCGACAAGAATGATTGAAGAACTTTTTAGCAAGGTATCAAAACTGGAAACGGAGTGTATGTGACCACACGAAGCTGTCTATGCCAAACTTACTGATGACTGTATAGTGGATAATATCCGAGTCACCACATCGGCCCCGAACCACCAAGATCGTCCCGTCAGGGTGTCGCCTTTGAGTACACTAGATATTCGACTCCAACCGCCCACGCACCTCAGAGCACCTTCTCCTCGACAGAATTCCCCTCGGATAGTCACCAATCAAACAACCTCAGCGTTTCCGGAGCTAACACCTCGGTCGCCTGCTGGTGTTCAATTCAGTCCTTCGGCGCCAACGTTTTCCGCAGGAGGTCATCCTACGAGTCCATTTTCGGGTGTGAAGACACCCGTGATTGAGATCTCGGCAGTCGATCTCAAATGGGGCCCCTTGTTTGACGAAAAGGGGGCGCCGACCAAAAGATGGGAGCAAGTGCAGAGAGGTCTCGGCCAATACATTGTATGTTGAGGAAGCCGATGCTCAATATAAAACATACTGACGTTTTCTTTGCTGTAGCTCGATGAGTTTATGCCACAAAAGACCCTCATCATAACTCCGCAAAAAATGGGAGCTTTCTACTCCCAGCACAAGCTCGAAGTAGAGGCATTTCCGTTTCTAGGTTTGTTCAGCGATATCTCTTCTCGATGGCCGAGACTGACCTTCGCACAGAAATATTCCGCAGCCGTAATCAAGATGCCCATATCAAATTGTCAGACCTATATGATCAGCTCGGGTTTGAATATCATTTAGTTTCGTCAGCACCTGGATGTAGGCCGACGGTGCCTGGCCTGACCCTCCATGGATGGACCCAGTGGATGACGCTCGCATTGAGGGCGTGTCCAGATGAAGAGGCTCGCCGGTTCGCCAAAGTAATCACGGCGCTGCCCATCAATGCCGAGAGTCCACTTGACGGCAAGCTCGAAAGGCTCCCAAAGCAGATATCCCGTCACCTCCTACTGGAGAAGGCCGACCCCGCATCCCGTGGGAAGCTTAGCAGAGCTCTTCGAACAGTCATGGAGGCCCTGGAACTGCTGCCTCCGGCACCCAAGCCGAGTCTCCATGAACGGCGGCCATCTCAGTCGCGTGCCATCAGCCCTCGATCACGATATAAACCTTCATCAGTCGGAATGCCGTCGCCTCCCTCTTCAGTGTCTGGGGTAGCCCTGGATGATGATTACAGGAGAGGTGATCGTGACCGTGAGCGAGAGCGAAGCTACCGTGACCTTTCAGGAAGGTCGTACGAAAGTAACGGCTCTGCGAGACGAGATCCTCCATTGACGAGGTCAACAACAGGACTTGGGGTACCCAATCGCCCTCCCTCGCGTACCGGACCTCCTTCGACGACGAGTTCTCGGCGACGCAGCTCCCCCCCTCCATACCACAGAAGCTCCGTATCAGGGGCAAGTGGGAGAGAAGAGAGAGGATATCAGGGAGTGTTCTCGAGGTCATCGTCGGATGCCACCATCTACCCCAATCGGTCAGACCATCGAGGCCGAGACCGTGAGCGCGAGCGGGACAGAGATCGCGAAAGAGATAGGGACCGCGAGCGAGAGCGGGACCGCGACAGAGAGAGAGACAATCGAGACCCCAAAGCCCGAGGAAGAGACAAGGAGGCGGACAGGAGGGACAGAGGCAGCAGAAGATCGGCCTCTGTGGTAAGCAACTCTGACCGAAAAGGAGGCATCGGGCGGCCGAGTCGAAGGGGCTCAGTGGTCGTTCAAGATGATCGAGCTGGCAACTTGGGACGGGCCCCAACGTGGGGTGATTTCTTTATAGGCAAGTCAGCGATGGCCTGAGTGTGATGGAATGGTACGTTGCTGTTGGTGCCTGTTTAGTCTTTGTCTGGGTTTCCTTCGCATACTCGCAGCAACTCGTTTTTTTGGACATCGTCTGCACCGTGTAAGCTTTTGTTGCAACAAATTGAAAAGTATCAACATGCCACTTGGTCAATCGATGATGAACTATGATTGACCCTGATCAATATGGTGATTGGCTCTCCCGGTCGCAACTTCCTTCCAGTCCATTGAGCCTCTCACCGACTCTTGAACGCTCTGTTTTGGGAAGGAGCTCGTGGTTTGAGTGAGCCGACTTGGAAAAGCTTGAACTGACTTTGGGCAAGAGCCAACGACATCAACCCCCGCGGTCGACATCATCATCGGCCATGCAACCCCAGCTCACCACCACCTCCCATCCTGCCGATCCTCAATCCTACCAAGAACATGTTCGTCGCAACTTACATCCGCAGCACTTTGCATCGAAAGGAAACAGAGGCTATCGCCGTGTGCCTGTACCATGTGGCCGCCGAATGACGTAGTTGCCATCCCGTCATCTGACATCCCGCCCAGTACCGGACCCGAACTTCTAATTGACAGCCTGGCGGTAACGAGCCGACTTTCCGAATATACGCTCTGTGCGAATGACACCTACACACGGAACCGTGTAGCCCAATCTTTGTCCGAAGTGCCATCAATTCTGGTTGCATGATGAGCGGCTCGGACGGCCATCCCGTGACTACTATGTCATAGGTGAATCCAAGTCCCGAGACTGAGATATCTAGAGGGTAGCACGGTAAGATATAGGATGGCTTCTCTCCTCGTCAGCCCCTGCCATCTATTTTGACCACTTCTGACCCAGCTTCACATCTTTTCCCTAGAGCTATGTATTGATGAGTCGCAATGGCCGCCGACAACGAGAAGGCCCACAACCGCTCCAACTCAACCACCTCCAAAGCCTCGTATGCCCATCATGACGGCGAGCGGGAAGTCCTGGACCGTGAGACAACCCACAAGTGGTCAAACCCTCGTATGTTTTACTGGGTGATTGCTATCTGCTCTCTCTGTGCTACTGTTCAGGGCATGGACGAGACAGTTGTCAATGGCGCCCAAATCTTCTACAAGAAAGCTTTTGTATTGCTGAAAATACATGGTTGATTGGGCTCACTAACGGCAAACCGTATTTATGCCGTGCCATTATAGGATGCTGGGTGACCGAGCCTATGAATAAGAGGTTCGGCAGAAGGGGCACAATCTTTATCTCGTGTGCTATTTTTGGCGCTGGCATGCTTTTGGCAAGCATTCACAAACACTTGGTGGCATATGTTTATTGCTCGGTTTTTCTTGGGGTTCGGAATCGGACCAAAGAGCGCGACGACACCGATTTTCGCAGCGGAGTGCTCCCCGCCAAGGTTGAGAGGAGCGCTGGTTATGGCGAGTTGCCCCTTTTACCCCTGGATTCTTGGCATCCCCCCTTTGGTATCCCCTGAAGCCATCATCTTCATCGACTAAACAAATCTTGCTGACATTGAACAACAACAGCAATGGCAAATGTGGACAGCCTTCAGGAACAAACGACAGCCAGCATCGGGACACGCAAGCGCATCAAAGAGGTATTCACCATCAGGTGCAACAGAAACGCAATGATTGCCTCCGAGATTGTCATGTTTATGCAGCAGTTTTGCGGCGTGAATGTCATTGCATACTTTTCGAGCGAGATCTTCAGGGAAGCAGGTTACATTGAGGTGGAGGCACTGGCGACGAGCTTGGGGTTTGGAGTTATTAACTTTTTGTTCGCACTTCCGGCCTTCTACACTATCGACACATACGGCTGTCGAAATCTACTTCTCACAACATTCCCACTGGTGGCAATCTTCATGTTCTTTACCGGTTTCAGCTTTTGGATACCCGAGGATAGCCCAGCACATATCGGGTGTATAGCGCTGGGTATTTATCTATTTGGTATAGTCAGTGTACAGCCCCGGAGAGGGCCCCGTGCCATTTACGTACTCGGCCGAGGCGTATCCGCTGTATATCCGCGCAATAGGGATGAGCTTCGCGACGGCAACGACGTGGTTTTTCAACTTTGTGCTCGCGCTGACCTGGCCGAGTATGCTCGAGGCGTTCAAGCCTCAAGGAGCGTTTGGTTGGTACGCCGGATGGAATATTATTGGGTTGGATGGGAGTGAGATTGAGGGAGTTTTTGGGGGAGAGGAAGGAGATTGTGGGGGTTCTAGATGGGACTAAGAGGGTCTAGAGTTTAGAGGCTATATCGAATAAATAAGGCGGAAAGTGGGTGTTTGGGGTAATTGTTGAGTTGGTTTTTGTTAAGGGTGGTTGAGGATTGTAAGACTACCTATCGCTGAAGGAAAAGCCCCATAGTATGCAAGCCTAAAATCTCTCATCAAGCCAGCCAGATGTGTGCGCATGCTGAAACTGAGGGATGCCATTGCTGCTATGCAAGAAATATTAAAGGTCAACTTTATTTCAGCAAAGAAAGGCAGCTGAGTTAAAGAAGAGTTTTGATAGTCTAGATCAGAAATATATCCAAACTGGCCGCTAAGCAATTGTCCCGTGTTAGTCGATATCTGAATTTTTTTCCGGATATAAACGAGGCTGGACATTCAAGATCACAAACCATGACTTGAAGTAAAACTTATGTGAGTTTGGACAGTCAAAGTGAAAGACTTCCACAGCCAAGACGGAATACTACCTGCGTCTCTACCTCGGTCACGAATCATACAGTCAACTGTCCACCGGCAAGCAATTATTTTGAGACGTATTCTCATCACCGTCAGCCACAATATCTAGGCGAAGAAGAGGGATGAACATGCTTGCACCATCACAACATTTTGCAGATCCGGCAGGCACTCATATGCTACCTACCACACCTCACTCAGGTCTATCAAGTGCTGGGTAGCGCAACCGGGGCTCTGCCCACTGGGAAAGCCCTCCCAATTCCTCACACTCGCAACGACCAACTTCGCCAGTTCGGCCGTCTCTGCTCCTGTTCGTCACCAACCGACAACAGCCATCCGATACTACTCATGGGGGTCATTTCGTGTGTGCAAGCAAAGCCTTGTTCGGAGGCTTGGTCCGAGCTTGGGCAGAAAAAAGAAAAGGCCTGATGACTGAAAGTAGATGATTTGTCATATGCGGGCGATGTGGCGGGCTGCTGGTCCAAGTCTGTGATGATGTTGTTGTTGTTTGGTCAAAAGTTGGATCATGCTGTTTATGTATAATTCTAATTTAGACTCAATCAATAGCAGCATACGTTAGTGAGTAGTGACCCTAAAGACAATTAAAAGGATGGGAATGATAGGGGATAGGTACATGTGAGTGGGCGAGGATGGGGAGTGAAAAGAGCAGATGGTATATCGTCAGTGTAGGCAACAACAACATTAGGTGACAGTGGAGACACGAAGTGGTTCCTCAACATTCACGCAGGTATCGTAAACATATTTTTAATTTCAATATATTTCCACAATCCCCACTGAAAACTCAACTCAACGTTAAAACTCCATACTTGCTTGCTCACACAGGGTATCACATACAAAACAATCTTCCCCCCTTCCATTGCACCATATAAAAATCACAACCCCCTCCCCAAACTCCCCGCAATCTCCCCCATAAACCCCGCCAAACTAGTCAACGTACTCTCCCCTTCCTCCTCCCCATTCCCATCACCCCCATCTTCACCATCCCCCAACCCCATCTCCCTCCTCATCAACCTCCTCCTCCTCTCCTTCCTCCCCCTCTTCCTCTCCAAAATCTTCTCCCTCACCAGCGCCCAATCCGCCTTCCAGTTCGCAATGCTCTGAAACAAGTCCGGATCCGTCTCGTCTGGGTCGACAAACTCGTTCACCAGCGTCTCCACCGCCCTCAGCTTCAGCCTCAGGTGCCGGAGTTCCGACTCGGACGAAGCGAGGTCGTCCTCTAGGTCGGAGAGCTCCTTTTCAAGGTCGAGGATACGCTCGGCGGCTGCTTCGGCGCGTTGGATAAGGAGGGTGTGGATGTGCTAGGGGGGGAAGGGTCAACTACTTGGAGGAAGGAAGGGCGTAAAAAGAATAGGGGGCAAAGAAGAGGACCTGGGGTGAACATACGTCTGTTTCCTCTCGCCGGGCCTGGAGCTTTGATATGACGGTGGCGAGATCTTTGCGGAGTTGGTCGGCTTCAGCGGCGATGCGCTCTGTCATCTCCGAGTGTGCTCGGGCGGCTTCTTTGGCTGCTTCGAGGGCCTCGTTGGTGGCTTCGGCTGCGGCGTCGAGTTCGGGTTGGGTTGGGGAGGACATGGTGGCGGAGAAGATTTCGAAGGATTTGATAGGTGATGATGCTGACGGCAGGAGCCAGGGGGGTGGGGTGGTTGCGAGGGCTGGTGGGAGGACGATGGATCTTCGTAATCTTTCGAGAGAGGCTGACGGGGAGAGAGTATCTGGCATCGACTCAGACATGGAGTGGTTGAGGCTGATACCTGGCTGGGTGAAGGACTGGTTAACGCTTTCTTGGGTGACCGACTGGTTATCGATGTCCTGGGTGATCGACTGGTTATCGGTGCCCTGGGTGAACGACTGGTTGGCACTCCCTTGAGTGAAGGTTTGAGAGGGTTGAAGTATTTCCGGCATCCTCCTTCTGGCTATGCCTGGTCTTGCAGGCGAGGTGGCTTCTAGGACTCTTTCCATTTCGTCTACTTTGGCGTGCAGGACGTCGATGGTGTCGAGGTCAGTTTTTGGACTTGAAGATGCTAATCGGTGCAGCAAGTCTTCTAGGCGGTTGAGCAAGATCGCTTTGCTGCTTTGGGTGATTTCGTCGGTTGGTTGGTCGTGGTCATAGGTGAGATAATGTCGGAGTCCATCGGTTCCTTGACCATGGTCATAAATAAGACTCTGTAGTTGGAGGCTGCCAGTTTCCTGACCGTAAGAAAGACTCTGCCTGTTCATGACTTGTCCGTCCGTATCATCCCCATTTTGTCCCTGATCATAGGCAAGGTTTTGCCTGTTCATGACTTGCCCGTCGGTGCCATCCTCACCTTCATCGTCGGTTTCTTGACCATAAACAGGGTTTTGTCTATTCACAACTTCTTGTTCACTCGTATCATCTTCATCCTCATCATCAGCTCCCTTGCCATAGACGAGGCTCTGCCTGCTCATAATTTTTTGCTCATCCCTCTCGTTCTCATCTTCACCATCAGCTTTGTGGCCGAAAATAAGACTCAGTCTCTTCATGACATCTTGTTCATCCCTCATATCTTGCTGGTCTTCCTGATCTTCATCGCCGGCCGTTTGGTCATAGATGAGACTCTGCCTGTTCATGACTTCTCGCTCATTCCTGTCGTCGTCCTCGTCCTCATCATCGGCATCATGAGTGATACTCGTTTCCTCCTTAATAACCTCCTCATGATGACTGGATGACATCCAAGACTGGTCTTTGTGGTGAAGCGGCGATAGCGGCATTGGCGGGCCAATTCCAAGGTGATGAAGGCCTAACCCCAATCTGCTCAGCTGCAAGGGCGATGGCTGAGTTGGTGTTTGGTGAAGGTCATGCATTGAGCGGGTGGTTGATGGCGGGGATGGTGTGAGATCGAGGGGTGTTTTGGCCCTTTTGGGGCGTGGAGTGGCAGGTGTGTGAGATGGGGCATCTCCTGGACCATCGTGCTTGCCATGAAAACTAGGGCCCGAATCATGAGCTAAATGGTCGTTGTTAAGAAGCAGAAAGGACAAAGCGGGTGAAGAAAACGGCGAAAGCGATGAAAGCGATGGTATGGGTTCCCACTCGCTGGTGTCCTCGTCGCCTGACATGTTGCGCCTTTGTTTACAAAAATGGGGTAGCAGGGTTTGTTAAGTCGTAAAGTCGTCAATCGTCGCAATGAAATGGAAAAGGCAGTCAAGACATTAGTAACACTTAAAACTATCCTCCTCTCAGTAACCATAAACAGCTGGATATGATAGATTCACATTGAGTCCACATTTGTAGGCCGTCGGGTGTCAAGTCATTCTAGGTTGTAAGAGGTGACAGAGAGTGCACAGCGTACACCAGCCACAGCAACAAGAGCGATGGCGAGCCAAGCCAAGATCGTGAGATTGAGAGCCTCCAAACGGGCTGCCCCACTTTACTGATACTGGGCCAAGCGAGGCCAAGGTGAGCGGCCAAGGTGATGTGACCAAGGTGAGTGATCACGGTGAGTGGCCGCGGTGAGCTCTGTGTGTTACCAGCACAATCCAACAGGACAGCCCTTTCAGCTGATGAGGCTGGCTGTCGCCCAGCTCTTCCGCATGCCCGGGGATGCAGGACCTCATCTACCGAGCCGTTCGGATGTCGAAATGCGACGGAACAGCGACATATCTCCGACTTGTCGTCTGATGCCAGCTCAACAAGACACCATCAGCTGTTCATCTTGTGAGATATCAACGCCCGAGTTATTGAGCCAAGATCGTGAGGTCAACCGTCCGGAGAAGAGCTGGTCTGGGAGATTGGATGAAACGCTCTTCAACTCCCTCGTTGAGTTGATAATTGTAGATTGATCGATCCACCGCCAGGCACAGGGGTGGCTCGAAAGACTGTCTGACAGCAGTTACTGCTGGCGAGGACCGCAGATGCAACGGCTGCGGGTAGCCGGTGAGGCGCCGGGCGACAGGAATGAGGCCCCAAGACAGAACCGTTGCAGGGTCCTGGCACTGGCCGTTATGTTGATTCACATTCTGCCTTTTCATTTGCAGAAAATTGCAGATAGAACCCGAGACTTGTCAGAAGTTACTACGCTTATATGTAATCCAATGGCCATAGCAGACAGTGCCATCCATGGATCGTGAAGAATAGCCAAGAAGGGGAAATACACATGCCCCGCAGACGGGAGCTTTCAAGCTCGTGTGGGGTACAGCAGTGCCGCAGGCCTTTTCTGGACTTGAATGGTCACAAATCCGGCTCTGCATCGTCACCAGCAGTCCATTATTCAGCTAGCGGGGCGCCACAAACCCATCGAGTCACTGTCCCACCCGCCAAAACCCTGGAACGGCTTCTGCACCACAGCGGATATGTCCCAGGAAAAGCACATGAACCTTCATCTGACACCCCTCCCCCCTTACTAACCTCTTTCTCCTAACTCTCCTCTACTCCTACTCTACTCGGACAGATTGTAGCTCTCTCCTCACCTCTCTATCCGCATCCGTGACGGACACACATCTCTAGCGGTGGTTACATCATTGAGAGCCACTGAAGCCCACTCACTGAACCGAAAGCCTTCGGCACACTGGTGCGCTGCGTCATTGGGGACAGCCGGATCCGCTTGCCTCGGTTGTAGCAAAGTCACAGAAGCCTCGCTGCCCCGGACCCGTCCCGAACACTCAAAACTCCACGCAAAGGAGGAGCCGAGAAAGCCGTTGTTGCCCGCCAGAGTCCACTCATGCTCTTTGCCTTGCGAGCCACAATCCAGCGCCCCTACTACGTCGTTGCGAAAGCCTCATGCTGCACCGCCCACCACGCAGCCAGCCCAGCTAGTCGAGACACCACACCCCGCCATCACCAATTGGCCCTGTCTAAGCTGTCATGATGTCGTGGAAGAAGAGCGAGAAGTTGATGGACACCATCAGGCACTATGCGAGCTTCCCTGCCACGGGAGTAAGCTTGCGCCAGATGGTCCAGTTCGGCGAGAAGCCATCCAGTGGTAAGTTTGTTGAAGCCCATAAACTCTGTCTTTGTTGTTAGAGTGCTCCCATATGCTAACTACCACTGCCCCTTTGCGCAGGTACCCTGTTCCGCGCCTCACAGTTTCTTGCCGAAGAGCTCCCCATACGGCTCGCCCACCGTGTCCAGGAGCTTGAGACGTTACCCGATGGCCTCAATGAGATGCCCTCGGTGAGGAAGGTGGCGGATTGGTATGCGCAGTCGTTTGAGGTATGTTATGGTGGCGTGTTGTTTTGTATTCTGGGTAGACCGCGTGGGAGACTGGATGACTCACCGGAATCTTGGTGCAGGAGATCACAACACTACCAAGGCCGAACCTGGCCAGAGATGTACGAGAAAGGTTAATGAAGCCGGCACAAATCACTGGAGGGAAAGGGAACCAATGGCTGAGCGAAGCAACACCGAATCCAAGTATTGAGGAGGGCCAGTACAACTCGTGGACGCCAGTGTCGCAACAACACGCCGTCAACAATGGTTGGTCAAAGGGGAAATTCCCCGCGACAAGGAGGTACTTCGCCATGGTCGATGACACTGGAGACTGGCCACCTGAGTTGCAGCTCTACAACAAGCGATTTGCGCAGACACTGCACCGGATCAAGAGGAGACACGATAGCGTCGTGACGACCATGGCACAGGGCATCCTCGAGTGGAAGCGCAAGCGGCAAAGGATGCAGATCGATAACAACATTCAATCATTCCTCGATCGATTCTATATGTCACGTATCGGCATTCGTATGCTCATTGGACAGCACATTGCCCTGACCGACCAGAGCCATTACCGCGACCCGTCATATGTGGGTATTATCTGCACCAAGACGTACGTCAAGGATCTGGCCCAGGAAGCCATCGAAAACGCGCGTTTCGTCTGCGAGGACCATTACGGCCTGTTTGAGGCGCCCAAGATCCAGCTCGTCTGTAATCCCAACCTGAACTTCATGTACGTGCCAGGGCATCTGTCGCACATGCTGTTCGAAACACTCAAGAACTCGCTGCGCGCCGTCGTTGAGACACACGGCCAAGACAAGCAAGAGTTTCCTGTCACGAAGGTGATTGTGGCCGAAGGCAAGGAAGACATCACGATCAAGGTTTCCGATGAAGGTGGTGGCATACCACGTAGCTCGATCCCGCTCGTCTGGACGTATATGTACACCACGGTAGACAGGACGCCTAACCTGGACCCTGATTTCGACAAGAGCGACTTCAAGGCGCCCATGGCCGGGTTTGGCTATGGGTTACCCATCAGTCGTCTGTACGCGAGGTATTTCGGTGGCGACCTTAAGCTGATCAGCATGGAAGGGTACGTTTCTGCCTTTCTCTCCAAATCCAACTTGGTGGTGGCTAATATTGTCAAAACAGCTACGGCACAGACGTCTACCTCCACCTCAACCGCCTCAGTAGCTCATCGGAGCCACTCCAATAGCAACCAGTCGTCATGAGGGGTGCTGCCACCAACAAGGCATCATCTCAAGGACTGACGCTGCCGATGCGGTATATCATGCGCAAGCGTCTCAAGAGCCCAGAGCAGCTGGAGGTGACAGAGCGCAGGCAGGTCGGTGACGTCGAGGCTACCGTTAACCCGAGTAGCGGCGTCGGCGACAATGCTTTTGTGAGCGGACGGGGCAGCGACAGCGAGCTTTAGGTGATTCTCGTTCTTGTGTAACCATGTCTGCTGTCTCTCATCTCTCTTGTCCGGGACAGAAACAGAGGAGGGAAAGCATGATCATTATTTTTGGGTAAAAGGGATTTTCAAATCTTTATGAAATGGGGTGGGGGCGTTATATGGTGGGACATTATAACACATTATTTTTATGCCATGCATGGAAGGGAGTTGAAGCATATCAACACCAAACATACACACACCAACGAAGGGGAAGATCAGTAAGAAGGAAGGAGCATAAAGGATGGGGCAAAAAAAATTCTATATAAGCCCACCTACTATTGGTGGAAGGGGAAAGGGAGGAAGCAAGGGCGAAAGCCCAATTTGTCTCTTTTTGTCAAAGTTTATTGTTTGTGGTGGTGGACAAAGTCACTCGCTCATCAGTAATCGAGTGTGCAAGAGAGAGAGCGGCACGAGTAGGAAGTTCGAAGGGGGAAGGAAGAGAGAATTAGAATACCCCCTTTTCATCTTATGGTCAGAGTTTGGATTAAGTTGGCACACAAGCAGCAAAGGTAGTAGTTAGAGAGAAATATAAAGCAAAATATGACAAAGATAATCTTGGGGGCTCAAGGCCGATCGTATATACTTCTAGGCTATGCAAGGTTATTCCCCAGAGCTGAAACCAGGTAAAATGTACACTAAAACCAACCAACCCCTATTTACTCAACTGCACGCTCCTTGTGAATTATAAACATCAAAGCATAAAACACACACACACACATACATATATGTATATATAACCGCTTATGCCACCTCTTCCCGAGCTTTCGAACTCTGTAAAATTGTTCACAATGGCAAAGTGTTAGGGGGGGGGGGGGGGGGGTGTGTGTGTCAGATGGAAAGAAGATGAGTTCTCGTGAAAATGCTCCAAATATTGTTCGTGCATAGTTCTTTCGTTAGCACTCACTATCAGCGATATTGCCTATCCAGCAGACAAGACCTGCTTCTTTTCCTGTTCCCATTACACCCCCACCCGCTGATAGCCAAGAATGTCAAGCAGGAATGTCAAGCAGGACTGTGAGTGAAGAATTAGCAACATCATTTTATGCCCTTTTACAACATGAGTAGACTATATTTACCCCAAAGAAACATACAATCCCCCCCCTATCATAATAAATACAAAAAACAAAAAAAAACTGCTTCCAGTTTCTTTTCGCTTGTCTCTCTTCTTCCAATAAACTATCTGTCATAATAACCCAGCCAAATCCCTCCCACTAACCATACTTTCACAACACTGCTTTACATACTTTCCAGTGTCAGTGTCTAGGCCTTGTACAAAATATCCAAAAACCCCCTCGCCAAATCCACCACCACGCTCTTGTTCGGCAAGCTCCCCGCAACCCCATACAGCGCCGCGCTATCCCCCACCTCCTTCCCTTTAGCCCCCTTCCCCTCCGCCACCCTCGCCCGTTCCTTTTCCTTCTCCTGCTCCACCACCGCCTCCAAATCCCCCGCCAGCTTCTCCCACACCTTGACAATTGGCAGCGTCAACGCCACGTGAATAGCCGGCGGGTTCTGCAGCGCGTTCAGATGCCACCCCTTTGCGCTCATCCCGTCGGCAATGTCATAGATATTCAACGTCTTTGACTTGAACGCCACGACGCTGACCAAGGGGTTGCCCAAGATTTCGAGCTCTTGAGCGAGCACCGGAGAGGTGGTGGTGATGTGAGAAATCAATTTCTTGGTGGCGCCGACGATTTCGATGCAGGATTGAAGGTAGCCGTCTTCTCCCGTGGACATGAGACTCGCCCAGCAGCCGGCAATGAGGGCGCCAGGGCGGGAGCCGGCAATGCCCGGGGAGGCGTAGACGCCGCCGGACCAGGCGGGGTCGACGTAGTATTGGTATGACCTGAGCTGCTGGGTGCGGTAGAGAACAGTACTGTTGCCCTTGGGGGCAAAACCATACTTGTGGGTGTCGCACGAGATGGAAGTTACGCCCTTGAGGCGGAAGTCAAAGGGTTGGGTCTCGAATCCGGCACGGGAGAGAAAGGGCACGAGGAACGAGCCGAGGCAGCAGTCGACGTGAAGGGGGATGGATTTCTTGACTGCGATTTTGGAGAGGCCGGCAATGTCGTCAATGATGCCGTGGGGGAAATTGGGCGCGGAGCCAACCAAGAGGATGGTGTTGGAGTTAATGAGGCGAGAAATGGCGCGGGTGTCGGCTTGGTAGGTGGGCGCTGGGCACGCGACGAGGTGGGTTTTGATCTTGAAGTATAACCCGGCTTTGCGGAAGGCGACGTGGGCTGTTTCAGGGAGGATCCTGAAATAGGTGTTAATAAGGGGGGGGGGGTGGTAAATAGGGTGAGTAGGGGTTGGGGCACATACATCTCAGGCTCAGTGATACCACGCTCAACATAGGCCTTCTGACGGGCACTCAAGCAAGCCATGAGGATAGACTCCGTTCCACCACTCGTGCTAACACCAGCCGCCCCAGGAGGAGCATTAAACAATCCCAAAACCATCGCAACAACCTCAGCCTCCATCTTCCTCACACCAGGGAACACATCTGGGTGGATCGGGTTCGCAACCGTAAACTTTCCATAAGCTTCCGTCTGGAGCTTCAAGAGCTCGTCCTCGCCGTGGTAGACAGCACCAGAAACGAACCCGTCTTCCCAGCGGGTGTGGTCCATATTAGCCAGCGTCTCCAGCTCCTTGCGCACGGCATCCTGGTCCCATCCTTCTTTCGGCAGAGTAAGGTAACGCGTCGCGTTGAGCGGTACGAGTTTCGTTTGGAGTTTTCCTACGGCTTCCTCAACTTGCTTCTTGACTTGGTTCCGCACGCCGGGCATTTGGAGGAAGTAGCCGTAGAGGATGCGGCGGACGTCAATATAGACCTCAACGATGGTGCCGATGAGGCCACGGCCTTTGAGCTTCCATAGCGCGCGGCGGGTCCAGCGGAGGACAAAAAGGAAGAATACCAGGTTACGGACTCTGTTATATATGGTGTGTTAGTTTGCAAGTTCTTCAAATGCTCTGGCGGTCGCAATGGGGTAGGCGGAATAGACAGGCGCATGCTACCCCCAAGGCTGGTTGGAGGCTGAGCTTGGCAACTCTATGCGCGGCTTGTATCATGTAGAGGGCAGATAGAGCTCCTATATCGACCAATTCTCATGATATAACTGCTTGGGAGAAAGGAAATGCCACTGGAAAAGGAAAAAAAAAGACACTGACAAATCCAAATTCAACACACCCAACGCCAACGGGCTGCCTGCCCTCGACCGATTCCTGACATTGTTGAAGCCCTCTCGCAGGCTTACCGGCATGCGCGAGGTGCCGGGCATTTTGAGAATCGCCGAGTCTGGTCTTGTTGTTTACCAATCACAATTATTCGAGATTTGACCGCTGTTTTCCTTCTAATAACAAAGAAACAAACAAAAAAAATACCGAAATGACTGGAAACAGACGGGGTTGTAAGATGAGTCCGATCCGAGCCTCTTACTTACGTAGGTGAAAGTGGGATGATGGCAGGAATGTCCGGGGAAGTCTTCTGGGGCTTGCCTTAGCGGGTGACGCTGGGAACAAAAGAGCCCGCGGCAGCGGAGGCTGGCTTCTCCAACAGGGCCAATTAGCGGTGCCGCGGGAGGGCAGCCCTGCTGCTGACCTCGATGTGTAAGACCCGCGGCTCCTGGTGTGTGCGGGTTAGCTTCGGCGGTCGGTGGAGGTGGCATGTAACCCCACAACATGCTGCTGGACATTTGGAGAGAGCCAGCCGCTGTCAGGTAGGTAGGTACCCCTCTCTCCCCGCAAGAAACTACGTTGGTCAAGTACAATCACATGCTGGGGCTCTTTCCAGGTGCTATCCCGTTCGAACACAAGCTTCATCCTCCTCCAATATTTACCTATCTCTACTGGATGAACAGCTGTGTCACTGTTGTCAAAGGCCACAAAACAGGAAGAGAACCCCCCTCTTCCAAAGCTACCCTCCCCCGCCTCGTCACCGTCTCAAGATAGCAAAAGCTCCGGGGCATGGTTACGAAATCTGGAAAAAGCTGACCATCTGATGCAATCGTGGCATCTGCTTTTGGCTTGCGCATCTTCTTGGCGCATGCGCGCTACTGCCTGACCGTTACGTTCAACTTCGCGAAGCGAGTAGCTCGCCTGTGGTGGTGACTGGTGATAACTTGATAAGTCGCAAACCCCGGCGCCTTGAGAGTTTGTTGTCATATTGTGGAGGAAATAAAAATAGAGACTGCTATATGAACCACAGGCCCCAAAAGGTAGTCGACAGGTATTAGAAGATAGTCGATGGGTCTTCGGAATGGTTTAGAAGCCTGTTTGCAATCCTTCAATACCTTCGGTTATCTTGTAAGGTCTCTGTTGTAATTAGCAGTCTCTAGTTTTTTGTTCACAACGTGGTTGTGTACCTGTTGGTATCTGACTGATAGCTCGTTTTAAAGCAACGAAGCATGAAGCAACAAAACATCAAGCCAAAATGCAGTGATCATCTTATTGATCCTCCTTCCTGGTCATGCTTGATATACAAAATTTCCTCTTCCCTCTCTCTCCACCCCCGTCGGCACTCTTTATTTTACAGCCAGTGTGATTTGTGTAGAAACAGCCAGCAATATCACATTCATTGCCCGCATGATTACCGACGTCATCCTCATGTCTGTTTCTCCTTCGCCGCCGCCTTTTTCTACCGGTGCCCTGGCCATGCCTATCCCAGCCAGCACACAGAGAAAGAAAAGAAAAAAGCCACTGGCTTCTCCTTGCTCTCTCGCAACCCCACGTCCAAAAGGCCACGCCAAAAATAAAAAATAAAAACCCAACGCCGGTATTGACTGTTTCAACCGAGTCCCATGGTATGAGTCAAAAATGATTTAACGCCTGCAGTGATGATGTTGATGATGGCGCGTGCATAATCCTGCTCTGTAAGTTTCAGTGTTATAGGCTTCCATTTTCACGCCTGGGAAAAAGATAGGGGTCTGGTTCGGAATTCGTATCTCATCCGTCGTCATCGTGCCGCTGCTGAAGTAAGTCTGTTATCTTTGTAGTAGTCGAATCCTCGGATGCCCATCTCTTTCGCTAGGACTTGCCAAACGAGGTCCGCCATTGTTGCGTAAATCTTTGGGACTCGGTTTCGCAGGCCTGGGCGCCGGCTGATACGCAGTCAACAAGTCTGACGGCAATGTCTCCGTCCTGGTACTGATCGCCCTTGTTTCCTTGGCTGTAGGAATTGAGAAGCCGCTGATCAATAATAGCAAGACGGGCGAGTATTGTGGGATGCCACTGAACAATGTGCTCCTGTAAGAGGTCAGCAAGTCTGGTCGTCTGGAGGTTCGGGTAGAATAGGACTCACCAAGGCATGTGTCTCGGCCTTCTGAAAGTTGTAGCTCCTGTAAATGGGATCAAACCAAGTGTCCAAGAAGAACTCGCCCCATTCTCCGTTGCGAACAATAAAACTACCAACAGACAATCCCTCCTTGTCCTGAGTCAGAGCAAAGTCAACATCCTGCCCGGTAAGATGGGCAAAGGTCTTGATGATGCTGTCTGGTGGGACAACGGGGTGATCCTTTTTCATGAGGTCGGTCAACTTGGCCGTCTTCATGATGTGGTCCTCAATCTTCAACAGCGGGTTCATAACAAAGGCGTTCTGGTCCAGATACCAGAGAAAGTGGCACTCGGGATACTTGGTGAGGGCATGGCGCATCGCCACCACCTTGGTCCAGGATCCCGGCGCACCCTTCAAATCATAGTCACCAATGTTGGCAAAGAATGTTTGATATCCTGTACACCCCTATTAGCATCGGCTGTGGTTGGTTTCATAGTGCCATGAACATACCGTGCTTCTCAGCATACTTTATTCTGTTCTCCTTGATGGTGTCGATATACCCCTTGCCGTACTTGGCCTCGTCGAACACGGTCACCACCACCACTGGCGGGTTACCAGTCGGCATGCGCTTCCTGAGTTTTGGATGCCCATTGCCGCGAGTGAGCAAGTATATTACCGTCAGGAAGAAGAGTCCGGTGACCACGATAAGCTTTAGGCGGCTTCTCCGTAAGGTCGGGAGACGGTTCGATCGAGGCATGTATGGCGGAGGGTTCGACGTCTTTCGTGGGGGCAGTGCGAAATGCATCTTGTCTGGCTGTGGCCTGGGTTTTCCCAAGGCTTAGATCCGATTCCACCCAATCTTTCAAGAAATACCAGTCGGGTTGCTTGTCAGGAGGGGGTCTTGTGCCACAGCGAGCTGCTAGAAACCCTTCAAGTGTGTTGCGCTGCGTGCGTGTTACGTGTGTTTAAAAAGGCCTGAGTCCGTAGGACTTGGTGTGGGCAATCGCCGCGTTCTCGAGGGTGAGATTGCTCGTGGTCGGTATATGAGATTATCGGCGCGGTCAGGTCGTCTGGAGGAAGACTGACAGTCGAGATCGATGGCTATGAGGAGCGCCGCAAATTCTGGAAGGGTTGGTCGCACATGGATCAAGATCTAGACATTTGGCGAGATTGGCTGGCCTCGTACAGGAATCATCGGGCAGATAAGAGCTTAGGACAAAGACATTGAAAAGACGACACTGCTGGGAATCCTCAAACTGCCTCCTCGCTCAACAAGACGACGAGAACCTGGATGTCCCTGGCGCGCGCCTTGGAAATTATTTCCACCTGACAAGTGTCAGCTCGTTGCAGGCCAGCCACTGCCTCGACTGCCGTTGCCGGTCCCACATTTTAGAATTCAGGGGCCCGGCAATGACGCTAGCAGCCCGGCAGCTTATCGCAGTTCTTATCTGCAGCAAATCCCCTGGCGTGTCGCCATCACCAACAGACTCCAAAGCGCACCATGGCCAACGAAGGATTCTCAAGGAAGGGTTCTCAAGGAAGGGTTCTCAAATAAAAGGATAATCGTATATATAAAAGACTAAATCTTATATAAACTAATGGCATAAAATGTACCAATCCCGTCAGTCACTCCAACCCATATCGTAAGCCAGCAGAAGCTGAGGAGGAAGCAACATAGTGAGTGAGCTCCGAAGAGGCCCTCGAAATGACCAACAGGACTGCCGCATTCGCAAAGCCAAGCATGAACAGGACAAGACGCCCAGATTCCACCAGCTATTGCAAAGCTTGATCTTTGCACACAGACTAGTAAACTACAGCATGGAAGAGCAGCTGTGGAAACTTAAGAGTGTGCAGTAAAGACGGGCGGAAACTCTGGGGGAAACTGCGGAGAACTGGAAACTCTTGAACTCAAACAATGAGTGACATTACTGAATGCTTAGCACACACCAATCTCTGCCGGTTGCCATCACCTGTCTTTTCTCGACTCCTCGGTGGCACCGTTCTGTGGTACCAGACCATCACCTTCTGCGTTCTCGTCTTCTTCGTCATCTTCAGGCTCGGTCCCTTGAACATCCACAACACGGTCGCTGAGCTTCTCTAGAAACTTTGCACTGAAGTGACTGACGGCTTTCCAAGTTGCCTAAGGATGGTCAGTATTGTCAACTTGAATGAGAACGGATGAATATGCCACTTACTGCCAAGAATGTAACAACTCCAACAAGCACAACAAACCAACTGATACCCTCAGTCCCACCTCTTCTTCTTCGACGGCCGCCGCCAGCCCGCATATTGAAAATCTGAAACGGCGAAATAGCCAGCATTGACTTGATAAAGCCCAATAAACCAAGGGATAGGAAGCCCTTGAGAAAGTGCATATACCAGTTGTCTGCCTCGAGTTCCTCTACAAGAGGCTGCACTGGTAGGTCAAACTCTTCGTCGAACTCCTCCAATAGAGAACCGGCGATGGTGCCCAGAGGGTCGGCGCCATATCTGATGATGGGATCGGCAATGAATCCAAGCAGGAAGACCGTGATAATCATCACCAAGATTGTGATGCCTGCCCGCAGTGTCTTGCTTGACAACCATCGACTCCATCGTAAACGCCCCATACGATACTCAAACTTGCAAGTCGGGCATCGCCAGTAGTTCCTCTCCGACATTGGTGCGGCATTTCTCCAGGCCTGCAGGCATCCCTCGTGAACATACTTCTGTGAGCCTTTGCAGTTGCAAGGGCTCATGAGCCGACCAAGCTCGGGATCCTCCGAAACATATCGCACGCGAGCTTTTGACGCAAAGACACGACCGGCGAGCGTATCGTCAAGCTCCGTCGATGGTTGGACAACCTCCAGGCAGATGCGACAGGTACGTGGTTTGTAGCGTGGCCTAGGTGGTTCTGAAGGTGTTGGTTCTGGCGCCGTGCCAGTGGCCTGAGGTGTATCCGAGGCGGGCGCCGGAGGTGTTGTCGTCCCATCGCTATCTTGGTACGGATATTCAGGAAACGAACGGACTTCGTCGGGCCATGACCACTGTTGTCCCAAAGAATCAGTAGTCATAATTGTTGATCGAGCCTAGTATCCAACAAAAGTAGTGATGCGGTCATCCAAAAAGAAACTGCGGGGGGGGGGAGGGGATGTTTGAATAAGAATAAGGCGAAGCCGAGAGGAAGCTTGGGGAAGAGCTCGGAACTGTAAAAGCAGCCAGGTGGTCTCAAAACTGCGCCAACTGGCATGGGCAATTGATTTCCCCAAGAAGGAGCTCATGATGGAGAAACTCTCACGTCTCTCGTCGGATACAAGCTGTCTCAAAAGACAGTTAGTTGTTCTTACCTTTGCCCATTAGCCATGAGGTGATTTCCGAGCTTCTCTGTGAAAACGCAGAGCGAGAATCAAAGGGAAAGCTCTTCACAATCTGCAGGAAACTTTTTTATGTTTCAACCCACCACTTCCATAATCAGTTTAGGCCCTCCTGCCGGTGGAGTCTCGAGACAGCTAGGTCCCAGGCTGCTTCCTCGCCCCACTCTCAGCCATTGCTTGGACCAATGAGGACTAAGTGGCCCAAGCTCTCTCTCTCTGCGGCAGGCTCTCAATGCTGGGGGCTGTCGAACGCGCAACTTCACCGTGCCTGGGGGAGCTTTGGACGACCGACATCAGCAGCCTCGCAACGCCAACCTGGGACAGGACATTGGAAGACAACCACCTCTCCCACAAATTACCACCCATCAGCCTCTAATATTCAACCCATTCCATAGTCATTCCAGCCCGGCACCATGGCGGACAGATACTCATTCTCTCTTACAACTTTCTCTCCCAGGTATGTTGGGCCGCTTGGCTGCCGGAAGCTCTGAACATGGTACATCGCTGACATCGCAAAATAGCGGCAAGCTGGTACAGATCGGTTCGTCGCCCTCTCAGCCCTTCCTAACAATAAGAAGGTTATATTCTGCGGAAACGGACAATCGTGTCTAACAGAGCCTAGAATATGCCCTCAACGCCGTCAACCAAGGTGTAACAGCCCTAGGCATCAAGGGTAAGCTACTGCCCCTTCCGGCCAACATCACCAACACCCACCATCGGGGGATCTCCCACCATTCTTTGTAACCCTAATGCCAAATCCAACTCGGTAACTAATCTCTGTAACCTCTGAACAGCCACAAATGGCATCGTCCTTGCCACAGAAAAGAAATCCTCCTCCCCCCTCGCCGACCCCTCCTCCCTCTCCAAAATCAGCCTCATCACCCCCAACATCGGCATGGTCTATTCGGGCATGGGTCCTGATTACCGAGTCCTCGTCGACCGCGCCCGCAAAGTCTCCCACACCGGCTACAAGCGTATTTACAACGAATACCCCCCCACCCGCATCCTAGTCCAAGACGTCGCCCGCGTCATGCAAGAAGCCACACAGTCCGGTGGTGTCCGTCCTTACGGCGTTTCTCTCCTCATTGCTGGCTGGGATGAGGGTATTCTTCCTGAGGAGGAAATCGAGGCGAAGGAGGGTGAGGAGGGCAAGAAGCTCAGCGGGAAGACGGGCGGCATCTTGAAAGGCGGGCCGATGTTGTATCAGGTTGATCCGTCGGGGAGTTACTTCCCTTGGAAGGCGACAGCGATTGGGAAGAGTGCGACAACGGCGAAGACGTTTTTGGAGAAGAGGTATACCGAGGGGTTGGAGCTGGAGGATGCGGTGCACATTGCGCTGTTGACACTGAAGGAGACGATTGAGGGGGAGATGAATGGGGAGACCATTGAGATTGGTGGGTTTTTGTTTCCTGCCCGTCATGCTATATCAAGACCATTATTTACTGACACATTTGTGACTACAGGTATTGTTGGACCCCCAGCACACCATCTGCTCGGCGTCGAGGGCGTCGAAGGGGCGGTGGGACCCCGCTTCCGGAAGCTCACCCCCCAAGAGATTGAGGATTATCTTACGAATCTATGATTTGGGATAGTTGTTTTTCTCTCTTGACGATGAATGATAAAGGAAGCGCGTTCTTTGAGGGTTCTCTGCGGGCATGTTTGTACACTAGACAGGAGACAGGGAAGAAAAGAAACGAACAATACAACCAAACGCGGAATAGAACAGGCATCAGCAGGTGCGGTGCATGTTTTCTTGTTGTTATTAACATTATGATCAAGGCTCAACAAACAGAAAAGAAGTCCTTTCCCCTGCCCACACCCCTTTAATCTTTTGTTTCCCCCCATTTTTATCAAAGACCTCCCTCAACCTCGTCCACTCTTTTACCGCTTTGGTCTCCTTCCCCAGGCCTAGCTGCCCACTACTGTTATCCCCCCTCCCCCAAAGTTCGTTATCGATAGTCAATACCAGTATATGCGCCTGTCCCACAGCAACATCTTTGATGTCTTTTCCTGCCTCGTCACCAATAACAGCAGGTTCAGGACGGTCAGACAAGTCAGGAAACCACTCCGCGCACCGGCCGGCGTGGCCCCAGATATAGAGATCGTTTCCCAGGGTCAAGGCAGCGAGGAGGTAACCTGACGAGCAGGATGATATTTTTATTACTGGGCCGGTGGGGAGGGAGGAGAGGTCGGGGATGGGGGAGGGGGATTCTGCTTGGGAGGTGGGGGAAGGATGGCGGGCCAGGCAAGGGGTAAAGCGGGGGTCGCCCCAGGAGTAGACTTGGGGATCTGGGAAGGGGGTGGCAAGGGCGATGAAGCCTGTTGCGTAGGGGGATAACTGGGAGATTTGAAAAAAGGGGTAGGAGATGGGTTGAAAAGGGAGAGGAGAGCTCAGGAGGTCGGTGAGGAGATGGGGAAGGGAGGGATATTGGAGGGGGTGAGGGCTGGTTGGGTGGTTTGGGATGACGACGGTGTCGTTGTAGGCTTCGGCGAAGTGGAGGTAGTGGTGAGGGTTGTAACGGGAGAGCTTTTGGTGGGATTTTGGGACGAGGCCGGAGGTGTGGGTTGGTGTGAGGGGTTGGGAGGTTGTGTAGACTTGGGGGAGGGAGGGTTAGGAATCGGCATTGAAAGAAGTGCAGTTTTGGGGTCGGATTTACCTAGAGTATATGATGGGAATGGACGAATATGGCTTATGTTCTTGTCCTTGAGAAGGCAGGTGAAGGTGAAGATGTCATCTGGTTCTTGATCGTTTTGGTTTCTGCCGAAGTCTAATTGGTTCCAGGCGTTGAGGCCTGTTGCGTAGAGTGCCATGGTGATGATTGGCTGTGATTTATGTGTGTAAATAATTCAATGAGAGAGAGGAGTGTTTGTTCCTGTGTAACTTGTGCTTTGGTTGCCCATCAGAGTAGGTGTAAGCAGACCAATGAGGAAAGACCGCATCCACTTAAACGTTGCGATCCCCACCTCAATGCAAGGCGGCCTGCTAAGCCGCCGCGCTCAGTTTCGAGATCGCTGGCTGTAGGCCTCACCAAACACTCGTTGTTTGCATGGTTTCGTGTATATTAACACACTCAGGTATACATATCATCAGTCCTACAAGTGAGATGCAGATCTTGACCTCTCTCTCGAATCTCAACGTCACTGCTTCTATCTACCCAGCCAACTGACCATGCTCAGCAAGGTCACGACGGTTTGACAATCAACCTTCAAGTGTAAATGAATGGGTAAGATTCAAGCGGTATGTTATCACCAGTGCAGCCTTGTGTGGGCCTCCACACATCAGTACTACCATTCTCCATCCCTAGTGAGGCCTGCTGTGGCTTACTGGCAATCCAGTCTATTTCATCTCAACTTGGCTCGGCACTACTTTGGAAAATGGGAACAAAAAAGCCTTGAGACCTCTTTTTTTGCTTTGCGAGGCCACCGGAGTTTATTGCTGCCGCCACTTTGCTCAAACGTCCAGCTACGCCACAAGTCCTCTTTCTGCTTCAACTCAACGCCAGCCACAGAGTCTAGCAAGGACACCATGAATCCGATAGCAGACGATCTCGAGACCTCCTCTTCCGATGAAGATGGATTTCAAGAGAGGGAAGAGGCCCCTGAGGCGGAGGTTCCGCTAGGAAATACTTTCCAGGAATCCGAAGACACCAAAGACACGAGCGGCAGCCAGACGCCATCAGAAGTCAAGACTCCTCCCGAGGTGGTCATGACGGCAAGGGCATATCAAGTCGAGATGTTTCAAGAGAGCCTTCAGCGGAATATTATAGTCGCAGTAAGATATGCTGCAGAAAATAAACGCCAGAAGCAAAGCTGACTCTGGCACTTACAGATGGACACGGGCAGTGGAAAGACACAAGTGTGAGCTGGGCCTCGTACTCCATCTTTGTGGACAATACTAACCTCTCGACTCAGGGCTATACTTCGGATTCAGGAAGAGCTCGGAAGAAGTCCCAAGGTAGGTACCTAGACTGCTCAAGCAACAGCTGGATCCATCAGATGAAATCCGTTTCGGGACATGGACTGACGAAAATATCTAGCTTATTTGGTTTCTTGCTCCTACCGTTCAGCTTGCCGCACAACAGTTCGAAGTCATCGAAAAGCAGATACCAGGTGTCCAATCAAGATTCATCTGCGGTGCTGATAACGTGCAGGCTTGGAAATACAAGTCTGGTGTCTGGGATGCGGTTCTCACCAATGTTCGGATAGTCGTGTCCACATATCAGATCTTGTTTGATGCTGCTGTATCACACGCTTTCGTGCCATTGGAGTCCATTAGTCTGCTCGTTATCGATGAAGGTGAGATGTTCCCTTGCTCTACTGAACTCCCGAGCGTGGTCCAGGCCTGATAGTAAGCAGCACATAACTGTATTCGGATGAACCCTGTGGCCAGACTTATGAGAGAGTCATACGCCAAACTCAAAGAGCAAGGCCGGCCTGTTCCTCACATTCTGGGTCTCACCGCTAGCCCCTTGATGCGGTCGAACCTCGCCGACATAGAAACACTGGAACAAACCCTTGATGCAATCTGCAGAACTCCGAGCAGGCATCGCGACGAGCTTCTGGCTCAGGTGAATCGCCCAGAGATGAAGGCATACATATATAGCAACCTGGCCGAGCCTCAAAACACCCCCTCGACAGCCTCGAATATGACCAAGCTCATAGTGGCCATACGACAGATGGACCTCACTGCCGATCCTCATATAATACGTCTTCGTGAGGAAAATACCGAACGTAGCCGAGAGGCCTTAAAAAGGGCAATCATGTCTCGCGACACCCAGTCACAGAAGCAGATGAGGGCATTGTTTGCGAGGGCAAGAGAGATGATGAACAATCTTGGGCCGTGGGCGACAGAATACTACATCAACAGAGTCGTCACCGAAGTCCTCAAGTCTGGCAATTCCCCCGCCTCCCTGGTTAATAACCTTCGGGACGAGGAGAAAGCCTATCTTTCAGCTACGCTCCGGCGCATAACGCCTGAAGCACCGCCCAGCGTGCCAGATAACCTTTCTCGCAAAGTTCAAGGTTTGCTCGAAATTCTTACCTCCCACAAAGGTAACCCCGTCGGAATTATCTTTGTCACCGAGAGGGCAACAACTTCTGTCCTGTCACACATTCTTTCCGTTCATCCCTCTCTCCAGTCTCGCTACTCGGTGGAGTCTATGGTTGGCACATCAAAGCTCCCTGGAGGCAAACACAGCTTTCTCGATCTGACTCGGAAGGAAGACATCGAATCTCTGCAGAAGTTCAGGAAGGGTAAGATTAATCTGCTGGTGGCCACGAGCGTGCTCGAGGAAGGGATTGACGTGCCTGTGTGCAACTTGGTCATCTGCTTCGACAAGCCCAACAATCTCAAGTCCTTCATCCAGAGACGAGGGAGGGCACGGATGACAGAGTCGGAACTCTGGCTCCTCTTTGAGAACGAGCAAGACCAGTCATTGGAGGAGTGGAAGGTACTCGAGCAGGAAATGAAGTGCAAATACGAAGACGACATGCGTGAGATTGCAACATTCGAGGAGATGGAGGAATCCGAGGCGAGCGATTATCCGGTACTGAAAGATGAGACGACAGGGGCCCAGATCACCATTCACGATGCGAAGCAGCATCTCGAGCACTTCTGCTCGACGCTCTCCACCAGGAAGTTTGTCAGTTGGGCTCCATTTTATATTATCCACGATTTAGAGGGAAACCCTATCGATGCTCGCAAACCTGGCCTGCGAACAGCCACCGTCAACCTGCCCGTCTCATTGTCACCAAGCCTGCGTCGTGCCGAAAGCTTGCGACCCTGGCCTTCGGAGGCATTTGCCTGCAAAGACGCCGCTTTCCAGGCTTACAAGAAGCTCTATGAGGCTGGTTTGGTCAACCAGAACATGCTGCCGCTCAGAGAGACGCCCGCTCTGCAGGAAGTAGAGGCTCGCGAGGGACTGACCAGGGTTGATTTGCAATACAATCCCTGGCCTGATGTGGCAAAGGCTTGGGAAAGCAGTACCAAGCTGTTCAGCCGGCGTGTGACGATATCCAGCGATGACGGTACGCACTGGGCACAGCTAGATCTTTCGCTTCCGATCCCTGTCCCTTTGGTGAGGAATCATGCTCTTCATGCGGAGCGCAGATCATCTTGGGCCATCTCAATGGATGATGTTCCTGAGCGAGAGCGTGTGAAGGATGATCGAGACCACTCCTATGCTTTGCTCAACATGGCCTATGGGCACAGGTTTTTGGTGGAGGGGAAGCAATATCCAATCCGCCTGTTCTCTCCTGAGCAGGAGATCACCACCGACCACATGGCGTCCCAAGAATTCCACCGCGAGTCACTGGCCAACTCTTCACAGTCATACCTCATCCGAGACACTAAAAGCGCCAATCACCCCTATTTCTTTCTGGATTGGCTGCCGAAGAAGCCATCTGCGAAGCTGGTGAAGAAGGTATTCAAAGACTTTGACGAGGCGCCCGAGGACGTCCCTTATGTGGTCGCTCAGGCGTTCCCGAAGAAGGCCGGCCAGTTCCGCAGAATTCCAGATGCTTTGGTACAACCGCTGCCCAGCGGGAAACCTTACCCACGAGTGATTCTTGCGAGCCAGGTCAAAGTCGACAGGATCCCGACCGTGTTTGCCCATATAGGACTGATGGTTCCTGCTCTCACGGCCGTCTTGGGCGACTATCTCGTTGCCAGAGACCTGTTGAAGACCGCACTGCGAACAACTGGAATCACAGACTTGAACCTCGTGGTCACAGCCATCACAGCGTCAGGGGCTCGGAGATCAACCGATTATGAGAGAATCGAATTTCTGGGAGATTCCATTCTCAAGTTGTGCACAACCATCAACTGCTCAGCACAGTGTAAGTCTTTCCCACCCTTTTCTGGTATCGTCACTGACAAGCCCCTCAAGATCTTCACTACCCAGAAGGTTTCCTCTCCGCCTCCAAGGACAAGATCGTGTCCAACAACCGGCTTTGCAAAGCTGCCAAAGATTTTGGGCTCGGCCGGTACATCATCAGCAATGGCTATACAACAGACAAATGGCGGCCAGTCTACGTCGAAGACTACCTCGAACGCGCCAACAGCCCTCCCTCCCTTGAAGAACAAAAGAAGGAACCGAAATTTCGTATGATGGCCACCAAGACCCTCGCCGACGTGGTTGAAGCCCTGATAGGCACCTCCCACATCAGCGGCGGGATCACCAAAGCGCTCGCGTGCATCTCTCTTTTCCTTCCAGAAGCCAAGTGGCAAAGCATCGAGCACGGCCGACAGGTTCTCTACGACCAAGCCCCCGACGACGAGGCCCTCCCGGTCACCATGCAGCGCCTGGAAGAACTGATCGGGTACACCTTTTTCAAAAAGTCTTTGTTGGTAGAGGCAATGACGCACCCCTCGTACAACGTCCAGGAAACGCGCGCCTCCCTCGACCGGTTAGAATTCCTTGGTGATGCCATACTGGACTACCTCGTCGTTGAAGCTTTGTTCTCGCTCCGCGACCCCTTGACCGGCTTACCCCTCGAAAACTCCAAACTCCACCTTTTGCGCACCGCTCTCGTCAATGCAGATATTTTGGGGTTTCTGGTGATGGAGTGGGCTATTGAAGAGGAGAGAATCGATGCTGAGGTCGTCATGCCTGACGCCACATCCAGCCCTTATATTTCCCCTTCTAGCATTCCGCCACCGGAAATCAACCTCACCACCTCCACCGCCAAGTTCCCGCTTTGGTCCTTTATGCGGTATGCAAGCCACGACATGGGCGAGCACGTCGTTTCCACCTCTGCCCGGCACGCTGCCCTGCGAGAGGAAATCCTCCAGGGGCTTTGGCATGGGGGGAAATACCCCTGGGCAGCACTCACCCGCCTCCAAGCCCAAAAGTTTTACTCTGACGTTTGTGAAAGCCTCATCGGAGCTGTCTGGGTTGACAGCGGGGATCTGGAAGAGTGTAGGAAACTGCTGGAGAGGATTGGGATCACAGGAGTGATGAGACGGTTGGTGAAGGAGGGGGTGCATTGTTTGCATCCGAAGGAGGAGCTGGGGTCGCTGGCCGGAGGGGGGAGGGTGGAGTACATTGTGCAGGAAATGGAGGATTTAGGGGGGGAGAATGATGTAGAGGGGAAGGGGGAAAGGGGGTATGAGTGCGGAGTTGTGTTCAAGGAGACTGGGGAGGAGGTGGTGAGGGTCAAAGGGGGGAGGACGAAGGAGGAGGCGAGGGTTAGGGGGGCGGAGGGGGCGGTTGCCATCTTGAAAGCACGGAAGGAGGTGGGAGAGGAAGAAAAGAGGAGGGGGTTGTTGGAGGGGTAGTGAGAAAAGAGGTGGTAGAGGTTGATGCGTAGGAAGGGCGAGGGTTGGATATGTCTGTTGTGGTTTTTTTTTTTGGTTTGCTTGAATTTTTTTTCTATTGGGTTACCTGTTTGTGCTTTTCTTGTTTGAAGTGGTTGGATATACGCAAAATACCCATGGAGCGAATTGTTTGAATACCCTGCCAGCATCAGCTATATTTTTTTTTTGGAACAATATACCTTATGCTGGCTGGGTCTTTGAGGGGTTGGCCGCATGTGTTTTGTGTGCTTTTTTTTTCGGAGGGGTGGGGGGCGTTGGTTGAATTCAACATTCACCAATTCTACTTTAATACAACCCTGAAAGAGTTTAGCAAAGTAAATATGGAAATATGAGCCTCGCGCTTTTTTACTGCATTGTATCTTGAATGTGGGTGTTTTTGCTTCGTCTATATCAAGGGTTTGAAACGTATTTCTGAGGTGCATATATGAGAGGTAACAAACAATAGGCATCACGGTTAGACGATGCGGGCCTATTGTCCCAAAACATTTCTGATCAGCAGCATTCCCCCGCCTCAAGCATAGAAGGAAGTTAATACCTCCCGGCTGTTGTGGAGTTACGTCAAGTCCGTTCCAGTCGTCGCTTGCGAATCTTTCCCGGTCTATTTTCGTCGGTGGTGAGTCGCTCGGGATGTGGCCCTGCCCTTGGATTCGTAGAGCTAACTATATATGTCAGTACCTAGTCTATCTGTATTCACAAAGGAAGAAAGAAGAAGAAAAAAGGCAGAAAGCGGGTTAGGTTAAGTGTACCTCTAGGAGAGCCTCGGCAATCAGAGCGGACAGACAGCAGCGGGCCGACCCTTCAATAGCGCTTCGTGTGAAAACATTGGCGTCTGTACATTTCTCCATTCGGCAACTTGCAGAAGGGATCGTGAGGGCTTGGACTTTTTAGTAATGAAGCCGAGGTTAAAGGGTGGGTGATGAAAGGACTGTAGACTGCAGTCGATCCTGCCTTTCCGGTAATAAACCGTAGCCTTTAGATT
Source organism: Triangularia setosa (assembly GCA_033296915.1). NCBI lineage: Eukaryota > Fungi > Ascomycota > Sordariomycetes > Sordariales > Podosporaceae > Triangularia > Triangularia setosa. The sequence goes on along the minus strand of MU866107.1, from coordinate 148,868 downwards.
GTTGCCGTTCGATCCGTCGTTGTAGATCGACGGTGGATGGATAAGTTGGGGAACACGATATACTTGGGCTCATCGAGGGTAAAGTAGGTGAATGATGCTTGGCTGTGCCCCGGCATCACTTCATGTCACATACACTCATGGAGAAACTAACAGGTAGTTGTAGACAGCCACCCCAATGCCGGGCAGCAGTATTATATTTAACTTTAGTTTCCTCCATCCTAGATCGGTAGTCCTCCATGCTGGAAGTCAATTCCTCCCTCTGAGATGTCGAAATATCTCAAATACAAGAAAACGGGTATCAAAAGTGTAACTCCTTCTCTTTTTGGGTTGTCCCTCCTCTCCCGCCCCCACTCCCTCTTTCTCCCCTTCTCCTCATCCCCTTCATTGTCATCATCTGTAGTCATCATCGTTATTTTCATCATCTTTATCCTCCTCTCCACCTCTTAAAACATAACTCCTATATTCCCTTAATTCACCCGCCTGCGCCTTGACTGAAGTAGAGTTATATATGACCCGAATCTTTCGATATGTCCAAAAAGATATAACAAAATTAAAAAGAAAAGAATACATCCCAGAAAGTTGGAGTTCCTCCTTCGCCGATCCAGTAGAATTTGGTATCGGGGGAGGCCTGGGACCGACTCATGGTTGGCCTGGATAGCAGGGGACGAGACAGCAAGTAGACCGTGGGTGTGTGAAAAGCATAGCAAATTCAAGCTACCCTCCGGTTCTCGTGTCCGCCCTTGTCTGATCAATACTGGCTGATCACTGCCCACTATCCATGATGGGCTTTAAAAACATCATGCAAAACACTCGACTGATCGTGATGGTTTGCTTCACAGCTGGTCTAGGTTGTTTCTCCAGCGCTAGCCAGCAGTTTCTCGAGCTCCTTATTCTCCTTCACCAACAGGTCGATCCACTCATGTGTCGCAATAAGGACACCGGCCTTGCTTAGATTCTGGTTGGTGACTGTGGGAACTATTTGGTTCAGCTTTTCGAAACCGAGCTTGATGATGTTGCGGCGCTTCTGCTCGCTCTTGATGTGGTTCTCTCGCTTCTGTGCTTCTGACAAGTTCTCTCGAGGGGGCTTCGCTGCAGTTGACTTCTTCCGTTTCCCGTTGGCGGGAGGGGTGGCGCCTTCATCTACCGCTGAGGCGGCGATGGATGGCTTTCGCCTCTTGGCGCTTGGTGGCGACAAGGCCGATCTAAGTGGTGACGGAACAGAGATAGGAGTCTCTTGAATAACAAAGCGTTCTCGGTCGTCGTCCGAATCGTCCGAATCGGTCAACTTATCGCTTCGTCTTCGCTTTTTCAGGGCGCTGGCTGAACCGTCGCGTAGAGGTGGATTTGGCGACAGGTCGGACGTCTTCAGTTTCAGGGGTGATATTACCCCACTTGTCGTGCTTGGTAGAGGGTGGGATGCTGCCCATGGCTCAGGACTAGGGGCTCGTGTGGGAGCATTGCTGTGATTTCGTTGCAGGCAGCCCAGCGTCGCAAGTTGCTTCGCGGCGATGTGTTCGGTGGATTCCCGCTCATGCCTTGGTACGAAATGCTGCGCGTTATTGAAACTTGGATCGGATCCAAACTGGACTTCAACTCCTCGCGATGGTCTTGCTGATTGAGAATGGGATGGACGAGGGTTTGAACCAAACATATTGAAATTATTGGCGTCTTGGTGCAAGGGTATTGCCATTCCTTGGGAGGGTATAAACTGCAAGTTATTGTGCGAAGAGTGTTGATCAGCCGCCGGGAGCAGAGCTGTTGCAGCATTCAGGACATCGGCCGACGGCTGGCCCATTGGACTAGGAGGGAAGGTGTTGTTGCCGTGAGAGCCATAGTGAGGACGAATTGGAAGCGCCGAGTTGTACTGTTGCATGGGCTCCTGATAGAGCATGTTGTCGGGGTTGACTCCAAAGTTCAGCTCATGGCCAACAAGAAGTTCGTCTGACCATTGCGCCGAATGGAGGCCCAAACCCTCGCCCCATGATGTTCCGAGATTGTCATTCTGAAATCCACCAAAGAATGATTGTAGATAATCGGTGCCATGTTGACCAAGAAGACTCTGGCCCTGGAGTTCAAGATCGCCGGGGTTGGCGAACAAGTCGGGATGGTCTGCTGTTGGGTCTCCGTTTGGGTTGTTGATATCATCTGCAAACATGCTGTTAGCACATCGCCCAGTTCTTATTTGTTCCTCGAACACCTACAGCCGAATAGAAGACCGCCGGGGGGCTGCGTCGGTCCCATCGTTTGCGGGCGCTGGGCCAAGAGCATATCCGCCAGCTGTCAAGATAGAAAAGTGCGTGTGTCAAGACCTCGAAGCCTCTATACTATGCAAACTTCTGCTTCAGTCAAAGCTGCCATAAACCGAAAAGGGGTCGATTGTCATGCAAGCTTGACCGTTGGGTAGTGGCGTTGAATCGTTGGAGGGGATAATGATGGATAGCTGCTGAAGCTTGTAGCGCGGATGAGACACGTCGCTCGCGTATAATCGTGGCAAAGGGGCAATCGTCACGTCGTAGCAGTATATAGCAATACCACTGTAGCAGTGTTGTGTTAGAATGTGGGCGGAGCTGGCACCGATGACGGCGGTGGTGATAGTCTCTGATGCTGATGGTGACGGTCGTTCAGGTGGGGAGCCAGGAGAGAGAGGCACATGCAAAAAAATAAGAGGGCCCAGCTGTGTTCTTCAGGACGTGCAAACAGGGAGACGGAGAGCTGCAGGGGGGTATTTCTCCAGTTTCACGGAGACCACTCTGGCGCTAGCGTTGTGCGGGGGAAAGAACCAGGGGGTCTCTGTTCCCGTCGACGGGCTGGGGTAGGTCCTAATGGTCCTAATGGTCCTGACCTGACGGGGATGATTTGGACAAGGGATGGATCAGGGGAGAGATCGAGGAGGGTGAAAGGTAAACCAAGCACAACCTTGAAAAAGAATAAAATAATTATTAGAAAAACCCAGGCAATGAATACAAGGCTGACAAACTCCTACTGCTGGCTGATGAAATACTGTAGAGAGAGATGGAAGCCTGCTGCTTATGTGTGATGAGATGGAAGGAATCAAACTCAACAGACAGGTTTTTGGTTTGTGGTTACCTAGAAGTTCAGTCCTCTACCAAATACCTGGAAGTAGTTGGCAAAAAGACAGGCATACGGGACGCCTTTGCTGCCACCAACCAAGATGTGATGGGCGTCGTGAAATAGCAGCGCAGGAGTGCAATCTTGAAAAGTTGTGTGGTGGTATGCGGTGGCTTCCCCAGGAGCCTCGGGATCCTCCAAGACAGGCGGGGGCTGCATCACTTGCTTGATTCATGGCTCTAAGCCCAATCCGGAGTACAACCGCTGCGGGGCTCCCCTTTCCGGAAAGGTCTCATTGGCTATTCGAATTGTGCATGGCTTTGATTTGCAATTAAGCAAGGTATGCTTCAGACAGAGAATCACATGTCTTTTTATTTTTTTGTTTTATTTTATGCCCACCAGAGAGTCTTGGCTTGGCCCGATGGAAGCAACGTCTTCTCTGAACAAGAACCGAAAAGCTCCAGAGTAAAGCAAGCCAATACATGATGACCCTCTGTACCAGGCGTGAAAAGATAGGAAACAGGCCTTAATGTCTATCGATTATCTTTTAGAGTCTGTTTTAACCGAGCTGATTATTTCTTGCATTGCCCGTCCTCATCTCGCCCTGCTTGTAGCTTCGGGATTCGTGCCTGATTATCATCGACATCACACTTCGGTAGATCTCGATGGTTTCCAGAAGTGTTCTCCTCCGCGTCTTGGCAGCCCTTTGAATCCGGAGCTTCATCGCTTCGCTGACCGCACATTGGGAGCTTCAGACGCAACGTTCGAGAAGCGTGCTCTAGTTCGTCTGGGCGCTCAATCCTGTCATTAAGGCCACCCCCCAAAACGGTCACAGGGCCGAGATCACGCTGCAAGTCAGCGTCATGCCTTCAGCGAGATCTGCCGACAGGGATTAGTACCTAGGGCAAGCCTCGAATCCCGAACCAAAACACTTCATACGGATATTCTTCTGTCAAACTCTTCCTAGCAATCTCGCCCGTTGTCAGAGACGAGGCGAGGGGCTCTGCGAAAGTGTCCCGCTCTTTCCCGCCATGTCCGCGGGGTCGTGACCGGTGTTCGTAGGGTCGGCCACCCGACCGAGGCTCACGGGAACAGGCTCGACCTCAGGGCGGGTTGCCAGCGTTACATCACCCTCAAACACGCTCTTCATGTGCAAAAAATAGCTTTTGTATTGTATTCAGCTCTCGTCTCTTGTGTTCTTTTGGCCTTATTTGGATGAAACTGGCGACGCTGTGGGTGTGAGACCGAGTCCGGCAATACCAGGTGTCAGCGTGTCACCGTGTCGGATATCTCATCTTCCATCAAAGTCAACCAACACCGGCCGTCTGGATGGCACCGCCAGCAAAATCCTCTCTGCCGGCTTCGCCCGCTGCAGCTCCGTCTCCGTCTCTGATCTCAGGGGCATCTACTTCAGCATCGGCATCAGCACCAACAGCGGCGCAACTGATTCAGTCCCTACCCCCAGGGAAGCGTAGAGGAGGATGGGATGACGGCATTCCCCCTATTCTCCGGCCGCTGGTGCGAGCCTACCTCCTGGGCTATGCGAGTACAGTAGCACCACGACTTGCGACGCTGCTAATCCAGCACCTGACGCGCCTGTTTAAGCAAAACTACGACACACAAAAACAAGCATCATCATCATCAACAACAACAACAACAACACCCTCAACCGACACATTCCTTGCGTCGCTCATACGCACACTCAAGGCCGGCTTTGATTGGCACAGGTTCCCCACATTTTGTGCTCTCCTCGCAGGTGGCAGCACGTTGCTTGAGGTGCGTAACATGCAACCTGCACTCACCTCGGACTGTGACCACACCTTTTCTTAGACATGCATACATTTCGGAGATGTTACCTTGCCTCGACGTAGCTGATTTGGTGAACACCACTAGGTACCATTGAAAGCGGCATTTGACCGTCTTGCCAAGAATCTTTCTGAAGTTGCCAAGAGAAGGCAAGTTTACTTTTGAAAAAGACTTTGATGTCTATCAACTAACAATCGACATCAGACTAGCACGATGGATCGCCTCCTTCACGTCAGCCTACCTCAGCCTCGCCATCCTCCAATCCAAACCCACCAGCTTTTTCACCGCCACTGTCACCTCCCCTGATGGCACCACCACCCAAATCCAGCTCGCCGGCCGCACGTTGGACCTCACCCTCTTCACCCTGACCCGCGCCATCGACGTCGTCGTCGGCACGGTCTGGAACCTCCACCGCCAGCGCCGCCAGTCCGCCGGCAAATGGACTCGTCTCGAATCCCTCCTCTCCCACATCACCGACCCGGCCATCTTCGCCCTCTCCTCCGGAGCGGTAATGTGGTCCTGGTTCTACTACCCCTCCTCCCTGCCCCGGGCCTACAACAAATGGATCAACTCCGCAGCCGCCGTCGACAGCAGGCTCATCCAAGCCTTGCGGCGCTGCCACGAGGGGACCCTCCGGTACGGCGAGGAGACTGGCCAGGCGGACTTGCTCGGGTCCATGTGTAAAGACTTGAACCTCCCTCCTTCATGGGGCGACCCAGCCAAATCCATCCCTTTTCCCTGTGATATTGTCCACATGGGTTGTGGGCCGAGCTGTGAATACCACGCTTTATCCCGCTTTGTCAGGTCGTTCAAGTGGGCCATGACGACGTACTTGCCCCTATCCCTTTTATTGGCCCTTCGCAACCCAAACAAAAAGGCGTTTAAACGGGCGGTTCTCTCCGCGGCGAGGACGTCGACTTTCTTGGGCACGTTTATCACTCTCTTCTATTATGGGGTGTGTTTAGCTAGAACAAGAATCGGGCCGCACATCATTGGACGGGGGCCAAAGCAGAGAAACTTGATTGATGGCGGGGTGTGCGTCGGGACGGGGTGTGTGTTGTGTGGGTGGAGTATCTTGATTGAGAAGGCGGGGAGGAGGAAGGATGGGGGGTTGTTTGTGGCTCCGAGGGCGATGGCTACGTTGCTGCCGAGGAGGTATCCAAAAGCGAGGGAGTGGGTGGAGAGGCTGGTGTTTGCGGGAAGCACGGGGATTGTTTTTACCTGTGTGCTGGAGGACAAGGCGAGGGTGAGGGGGGTGCTGGGGGGTCTGTTGGCTGGGGTGTTGAATCACTGATGGTGTGTGTGAAATCGAGAATTGGATGGGTCTGTGTGATGGAAGTGTGTGTGTATTATTTGTGGATAAAGGAGAGTGGGCATAAAAGCAACGTGTATGATTACTGGTTCTTGAGAAGTGAGATGGCATAATTCATGAAGTGGCGGATAGATTATATCAGTGAGGATTCAGAGTGTTGAATATTGGATGCAGCAATAATTACTCTGACAAATAACCGAACATCAGTTGGCACCCACCCAGGCAACGTGGTTGTGTAATTTTAGAAGCACGACATGGCTGAAGTGAACCCGGTTCTTCTGTCATGTCTGACGAAGCCACCTCAACAGACTTACTCGCCAGGAGATAACAATGTGGAGAGCAACATCATCCCAATCCATACCTACCTTACCCACCAGACCTGTAAGAGCGGAGCAAATAGCCTCAAGATACACCGGCCCCCTTACCCATGAAGGATGTCAGTGGCGCAAACGCCTCTACCGTTCAAATACATTTCTATTTTCATCTGGCGCCCCGCACTGATTCAAACCACCCGGCACATCTCCACCTCTTTGGTCTACAAGTTTTTATTTTGGATTCTATGTTATCTTTTTGACAAACCTGGAGGCTCTCAAACCTAACTTTCCTCAAGCTCATGCCACCGCCCATGAGCCTCCACCGCGAAGATCGGGATAACACATCCGCAGAGCTGACACCGGACGCCACGATCTCGCTCGTCTTCTTCGTCTTCGATCCACTCTTCCGCCTCTTTGTCACTCTCTTCGGCCTCGTGTTTCTCCTCCTCGGCAGCCACCACGTCCTCGTCATCAGCAGACGAGTCGGCAAAGGCAACAGCCCTTATCTCCCCCACCTCCCTCTGCCGCTCAAACGCCTTCATGATATCGCCTCCGCCGCCGCCCTCGTGCCCACCAGACATGTTGGTCACGCAGACATTCAGCAAACCAATCCTCCACTTTTCGGGGTCGGGGTTGAGGCTGTGGAACAGAGGTAATAACGTTCCCTCCACCAGTCTCTCCACAATACTTTCTGGTCCGACGCTGAGGTCGAAGATAAACCTCGGTAAAGGCACAGATTTTGACGCTCGGCTATAATTGTATTCATACTTGTCCCACTCCGAAGGCGGGAAATATGGTCTCGTGGTCAGCCGTAGAGTCTTTGGTTGCGCTAGCCACTTCCTACCACCACCAGGTTTGCTATTTGGCGGCGGCGGTGGTGGTGATGTAGATGATGACACTGGCGGAGTAACCGCCTCACACTCCTCCAGCAAATCAACATGCATACGCCGCAACAAAGACGCTGTAATTTGAGCCAAGCCGGCTTTGATTTGGGGCAGGGAGGTGAGCCCCCGGTAGGTATCCTCAATGCTGATCTGCCTCGGTATATCCCTCGCCAGTTTGACTTCGGTGGCATCAATTCCGTGGAGCAACAACCATACTTTTTGGCCGATGCCCTTCTCCCCCCCATTATTCCCAGCTAACACCCGTTCCAACGCAAACGGGGAGACATTAGGGTGTGTTCTGGCGTCGTGAACCGTCAACTCTCCATCCGCTTTCAGCAAAGTTTTTAAGGCTTGAAAAGTCTTCCCGCCAATACCGGGGATCTTGGCAAGTGGCAACGGGTCAAGGAACGGTATAGGGCTGTGGGAAGACAGCAATGTGGTCTGGTTCCGCGGCTTGTTCTTATCGCCGGCTAACTTGGCAAGAAGTTTATTCGTAGAGATGCCGCAGGCAGAGGTGTACCCTTTGGATTCAATGTGTTGGCGGAGGTAGAAGGCGAGGTGGCTGGCGAGAAGGAGCCGAAGCCTCAGGGTGGTGTCGTTTGTTTCTTCATCTTTGGACTGGGGGTCGTTGGGATCTGGGAGCCAGATACACCCTTTTACTTCCCGGGCGTCAAACTCGAAACCTTTTTCTGGATCTCCCTTCGAGAGACAGAACCAGGACTGTTCCAGGTGGTGATGGTTTAGGAGGCCAAGGTTGTAGCTGACAATATCGGTGACATCTAAAAAAACCTCATCCAGCCCCAGCCGTTCCACTCTCCCGTTCCAAGAATAGGACTTTAGGAGGGAGTAGATCTTCTTGGATACATCCCGGAAAGGTGACAAGTCTTCCCCGTCTGCTAGGATGAGATCAGGGCAGAGCCTCTTGGCCTCCTGAATGCCCATCAGCTTCTTCACCCCGTGCTTCCTAGCAACATAGTTGCAGGTGGCAAGGATGGACTTTTGCTTGATGCCTAGGGGCAGGGTTTTGAGGGAGGGGTTGGCGTTTTCGATGCACTAAGTTTTACACTGTGTTAATGGCAGGTCAGGTCAAAAAAGTTCAAGAAATAAGCAAAAGAACCAATCGGGAATGAAAATGTCTATTATTATTGTATGACAAGGCGGTAGGATATTGAATTGCTAGGTAAAAGTTACATGCCTGTGCGTAGAAACAATCTAGATCCTAGCAAGAGTGAAAGGAGTTAGTGAAGCTCTAAAAAACAAAAATAAAAAAAAGCACCATTTTGATATATATGTCTTGACACCAAAACGGGAAGGACGAAGAACATGTAAGGGGACGGAGAAATTGGTTGAGACTTACAAAATGCAGGATGGCCCGGTCGTCTCCTTTTCGGCGTGGCGCCTTCCTCTTGGAGTCCGGCTTGTCCATGTCCATGTTTTACGGGAGTGACGGGGCACCATGAGGTGTCATCGGGATCGCTGTCCGTTTCGTTGTTTACATTTTCCGAGGATCAATCGAGGTTATCGTCTTGGTAGTTTCAATATTCCCTGAACCGACATGCTGGGACAGCAGACAAGGCCCGGGATGACTGCTGCCGCCCATCCAGCGTGGGGAGACAGGACAGGCGTTCAGCTTCAGGGTTAGGTTGTTCTATTTTAATCCCGCCGCTTTCCCTCTTCAACACTGGCTTGACCTGTCCAACCTCAAAGTGTCCGTGCGCACCTGGAATCTGGAGAAAAGGCGGACACTGCTTCAGCGGAAAGCGGAGCCCGGCTCCACCCAGCGTATGAGCTTAAAGCTTCTTTTAGGACTGAAGGAAAGAAGCAACATGAAAGAAATGGGAACGGAATGTTTGGCTATCCGACCGACTTTTAGAAACATTCTTTTTACAGACCCAGCCGGGTGCCCCGTAGGGCAGGCATAGGCATAGGCATAGGCAGGGCCCGGCTCGGAAGATCAATCAAGTGTTGGGTTTATTTTGGGCATCTTGGCTTCCTTCTAGGGAACACCCTCACAAGAGCACGTGGACGGCGTCAAACTTGGTTCTTTCGTCGAGATCTGTGTGACACACTTTACTGCAGTGTATTGCTGGCTGACAGATTTCGTCGCTGCTGACGAAGACGGATTTACTTGGGTCGTACCTCCAGCTTACGTACTTTACTCCGGTACTTTACGCAGCCCTGTCCTGTGTAAAGGTCGGTCTGGAGAAGGGCAGCCGGCCCAGCACGAGATTCAATGGGGACGGGCGACCCATCCCGCCCGGCCATAACGCGGGAGACCCTGGTGTTTATTTCCATGCCTCGGGAAGGATGGGCTAATTCCAATAGGCAAACAATTTTGGGGCTGTAAAAGAAGAAAGCATTCTAGAAGATTACAAAGTAGTAGAATCCTGAAGGAATTATTGTGTTGGTCATTGACTAGGTAAGGCAAAGACAAGAATCTGGACTCACCGTATGTCCTACATGCTACCCACGAGCTTCCGCGTTCGGGGGCTTCTAAATTCAACTCACTAGCAGGAGAGTCTGGTTCATGAATAGACGCGATGTGACTTGGCCTGCATGCGCTCTGCATGAGGTGTCGACCGCTCTGATTGGGTCGTTGGGCGCTTGCGCCTGCAATATGCATCTGGTGTGCCAACCACTAGCAGCCCATGCTGAGGGAGACACACGGCCAACCAGGCCCAGTTCTCTCATACTACAAAGAGGAGGGATCGCGTCTAAACTTGTGCCCTAATGCCACATGCGCATTAGTCCCGAACAGCCCCGGCCTGGCGCTTCCCCCCTTCGCTTCCCCTCGTTCTCTACCTCTCGCACTTGATGACTGAAAGAGTGTGTACACTATATAGCCGCCCATCTCCCGTCCGCCGACTGAGATCCCGGATCTCTGGCTCACCCAGCTACCGTGTGCGCTTTGATCTCAGATCTGCCGTCCCTTTCCCAGCTGGCTTGGAAGTGGGCATTGTCAAAAGGAATTAATTTGGAGTGTCAAGAAGGACGAGAAGAAAAAAAGACGGCACGATGGCGACATCACCACAAAGCCCACCAAAAAGACCACGCCTCTCTCTTCAGATCACAGCCATCGCCAATGGCCCGAGTGTACGGACATCGAGGAGGGTGGCGGCAGCCGTCGACATGAAGTCACCGACGGCCTTCAACACACTGTCAAACGTCTACGCTACCGCTGTCGACCGGTCAACGCCAATTCAAGAAAACCCACCAACGGCTCTCCTGAGCGGAAGGCCGATACTGCGGCTCCAAACCCAAACCCAAGATGCCGCGCCAGCAACAGCAGCAACCGCCAAAGCCCGGCACACCCCCTATCTAGGTCCATACCTCGACACACCTCTAACGGCGCAACCACCATCCCCCGCCATGGCCATGAACCGGGAGGTCCAATTCCCCAGCGCCATGACCGCCACCCCCCCATTATCCGCCCAAGCCCAAGACGCAAACGCTCGAGTCTTTACCTTTGACAACACTAGCAAACCTGGCCTCCCATCGCAGCACAACCTCTCTCAGCAACGAGAAACCACCACTCTCGCTCCATCTCTCCCCTCCCAATCCCACAAGAGAAGAACCAACACCCTCCCGGCAAACATGACTCCCAAACCCCCCTACACCCATCCCCGTTCCTTACGGTCCATCCTCCGTAACTCTCCCCTTCCCCCCTTAACCACCACCAACCTGTCCCCCTCCTCAGGGCAAACCATCTCCCCCCGGCGCACCTCCCTCCGCCTCCAAGAAAAAGCCGCCAGGCGCGTAGCCTACAACTCACCCCTGGAGCAAACAATAACCACGCATAAATACACCAGATCCCACATCGATTTGCTCGTAGCAGATGATGATATCACCCCCGTCAGCCCGTCCGTCACCTCGGACGAAGGCGACATTGATTACTCTACGGTACTAGATCAAACAATGGCTTACTCCAACTTAACCCGAGACGGAGGGCAGACTCCCGGTCCGTTTGAAGAAATGAGGCGGCGCATGGCGGATATGAGGACTAGTACGCCGACTACTAGCTCTTCGTCAGCATTATCTCCCACCTCAACCGGGGGCATTCGTAAAAAGGGAGGGAAGCGCCGTGAAAAGAAGAGGAGGTGGGTCTGGACGATAGGACAGGACGAAGAGGGGGAGGAAAGCCTACCCTCTTCAACAGCTACACCCGCAACTTTGGTACCGACATTGACAGCGGCTCCAACGAAGAAGCACCCATTAGCAGCCTCAACAACAGTCCCGGTCATCGCTGTCCCGGCCCCACGATCGAGGTCAAAGCAACAAACAAAATTGTCCACCGCAGCAACGATCACAAACAGCAAAGGTCTCTCCGTTGCGGTATCCATCCCCTCCCAACCAACGCCCCAGCAAGATGAGCAAGAGAAAAGAGAAGAGCGCGAACCAACCCCTATCCCCTCCTCCTTATTACCAATCCCACAATCCAGCCCTGGGTCCTGGTCTTCAGCAAGTTCATCAGGGTACTCGGGGTACTCCTCTGACGCAGACATCGTCCCGCCTCAAAACCACCACTACCACCACCAGCAACCATTCCTCTCGATCCAAACTACCCATATGGGGTCTGGAATAGTGATTGAGCCCCCCACCCCCAGCGTAGAGTCAATCGCCTCCTCAACCCAAGATTCTGTGTTTGAGCATACGATTGGATATTCATCTAGCATCAGGGGCTCATTCTCCTCCTCTGTTGGGGGTGGAAATGGGCAAGATGTCGAGATGAGCGACACCAGCTCTTTTACCTCTGTTGACGAGCAAGAAGAGGGTAACTATACCTATCAAGGGAAGGGCGGGGTAACAAGAATGGCGGATGAGGACACAGAAATGGACGACGGGACGCCGACCATGACGGCCAGGCCGGTCGGTGCTCCATGGAGGGTGGAGCAGGGGGGGATGATTGCTTGAATTACCTATTAAACATTTTGTCACATCATTTTGGGATAGGGAATGGCGGTACCGGCTGGGATAGGTATGGTTGCTAGGTGTTAAATGGACATGATGGGGAAATGATAAATATGTATGAGTGATGTTGGATGTTGGATACCAAATAATGGGAACAGATACTCTCCTCCCCAAGAGGAGATATGGGGATATTTAACCCGAATATTTAGGGGAAATGAAATACAAACCAAAATACTAGGTTTAAAACTGCGTTCGTCAGGATCTATTGTACCATTTTGAAAAGTGTCTGGTTGGTGCCTGTGGTAGATTGTCAGATTTGTCTCCCCACCACGGGCACGCCGCAAATTTTGTCCAGAACTAGCTCGAGGGCGCAAACTAGAAAGGCTTCGGATTTATTTTAGAGAAGGGGATTTGCATTATGCCTTTGATGAATTTTTGCTATTGAGAACCGGGGATGATAGTCAGCAGGCTTTCAGAGACTGTCAACATATCAACATCGTCCAACATCATCAACGAGTATAGGCATCCGAGTACAATCGGAACAGTCTGTAGTTTGTTCCTAACAATATCGAGGTAGTTGTGAAGGCATAGGGTATCCAAGATCTTAAGCACTCTCTCGATATGTTCTATCCCACTGGGGAAATGCTGTGATGGTGGTGGTGTAGGTTGATTGGGGTGTAAGTGGTTAAAAGTGGGGAACCCCTATGACGTCGTTTGGCCCAAACACAACAACCACAGACGTCATACATCTCCAGCTCCCAGCAGCGGCCCCATTAAACCCATCCATTCATTTCCTTTCTCTTCATGATCTCCAACAAGGATACCAACAGCTTGCTTGCTTTTTCAGTTGATTTGTCTTGTTTCAAAGCACCTTTCCGGGTTAAGCAATAAGACCTTTGGGTGCTACGTAAGAGGGTGGGAGCTTCCCGAGCTTTGTTTGGCAGCTCTTGGTTTTCATCTGATATTATTGGACTCATACTCGGCCTTGAGAGCTATGATATAATCGTGCTCCCGTTGGTCTCCCATCCACAGCAGGCAAGCAAGCAATTAATACCTACTTGTCCCTGCCTTGCCTCCTTGCTACCTTGAACCTTTCCCACTTCCCATCACACCCACCCTCAGCGTTGCATGCAGTCACTTCCCCCCAACTGCTGCCCGTTGCTTCCGTCAAGGGGTAATCAAACTACCCTCGCAGGAACTACACTACGAAACAAAGCTTACACGATTTCATGATTCATGAATTGATCCGTCTCACTTACCATAATCCATACAACCGGTGACAATGAGTAACTACCAAGACCATCAGTACCCGGTAACGGGCCAGCACTACTCCGGCACCAACCGCATCCCAAACATCAAGCAGTTCGTCGAAAGCCTCGACCGAGACAAGAAGAACCGAGACGAAAAGGTCGAGAAGCGCGAGCACCGCCTGCATCACGGACCCGTTCAACCCCAGGCAAACGGCGATGTTCAAGATCACGTACCTACCCACAACGCCGGCAAGAACAGGCGCACTGTCACCGACCCTGTGACCGGAAACGAAGTCGAGGTGGTGGATATCACTTCGGAGCATATCAAGAATGCTGCAGAGCCCAAGGTTGGTCTGTACCTGTAACCAAGGTGGGGGATAGGCCAGCTGACACGTCAGTGCGAAGTTAACGGTTCCTAATGCGAACCTCAACAAACCCACAACATTGGCCACGACAGCAGATCAGTCCGGCGAAGAATACCGAAAAGCCCAAGATGAAACCGCCCCCCCAGATCCCATCCACAAGGGTGCCACCTCTGACGTGCCCATCCACAGCGAGGCGACCAATGTGCTCTTCCACCCGACCCCAAGCATCAGCTTCGAGGGCACATTCGAATCCATCGAAGCCCGTGCCAATGTTCTCTGCGCCGCCGTATTTTTCGGTATCGTTCTCATCGGCAAAATGTTTGGTGGCTCCCTCTGGGGATTGATTCCGTTGGCAATGGTGATCAGCTCGGGCATCTTCCTCTGGGCCAAGGACCTCATCAAGCAGGGACGGGCCAACGAGTGGGCGGCAGAGAAGAAGAGAGGAGAAACAGCCGTGGTGAACCTCATTCCGGAAAGCGTCGAGTGGTTGAATACTGCCATGGGACTTATCTGGGGACTGGTGAATCCCGAGATGTTTGCCGCTGTCGCCGACACTCTGGAGGACGTCATGCAAGCTTCTGTTCCCGGTGTTATTGAGAATGTCAAGGTCAACGATATCTCCCAAGGCAGCAATCCATTGAGAATCCTGAGTCTAAGAGCTCTTCCCGACTCGCACGTGGAGGAGCTCAAGGAGGATATCCGGAAGCAGGACGAAAAGTCCAAGGATCCTCAAGAGATGGCGGCCGACGAGCAAGGGGGCGACTTCTACAACCTCGAAGCGACTGTTGCATACCACTCTTTGCCCTCAAGTGGTGATGTCTCGAGCAAAGCCGCCAAGAATATGGGCATGCAGTTGATCTTCTACCTTGGTGTCAAAGGCCTCTTTGGTGTTCCTTTCCCCATCTGGGTCGAGCTAAACAGGCTGGTCGCCACCGTTCGCTTAAGAATCGCTCTGGCACCTGACCCGCCTTTCATCAAGACTCTCAGCTTCACTCTAATGGGATTGCCCAAAGTAGAGGCCAGCTGTGTTCCCCTGATCGAAAAGGGGGCCAACATTCTCAACCTGCCTCTCATCTCGAACTTTGTCAACTGGGCCATCGCAACGGCGGCGAACATGTACGTCGCTCCCAAGTCCATGACACTGGACATTGGCAAGATGTTGCAGGGCGATGCCATCAAGAAGGAGACAAATGCTTTGGGGGTCTTGTACATCAAGATACACAAGGCTGTCGGATTGTCGAAGCAAGACAGGCGCGGGTCAGAGGGAGGGGGATCCGACCCATATATTTGCGTCTCCTTCTCCAAGTTTGGAAAGCCACAGTATTGCACCAGGGTTATCCAGGATGATTTGAACCCCATCTTCAACGAGTCCTGCGCTCTCCTGGTCACTCCTGATATCATCAAGGCGGACGAGCAGCTTAGCCTGGAACTCTGGGATTCTGACAGGTCATCGGCTGATGATGTTGTTGGTAAGGTGGAGCTTTCGATCCAGGAGCTCATTCAACACCCAGGCAAGATGTTCTCGCAAGTCTCGAAGCTCAGGGGTGTCAAGGCGGAGAGTAGCATGCCTGGTGAGTTGTACTGGGAAGTTGGCTATTTCGACAAGACCAATTTCAGGTCTGCACTCAGGACGGACGGCAAGGACCCTAGGTTGCCCAAGTCTTTGCAGGATCACAAGGATCTGCAAGATGATAAAGGAACTCTGGAGACTGTGGAGGAGGACGCAGTCGTTCACACCCCTCCCGACCCACTCTGGCCTTCTGGTATTCTGTCTATCGTTGTCCACCAGATTGTTAGTTTGGAGCTGGAAGATGTCAAGGGATCCAATGGCAAGAGGAAAGGCAGAGAGTATGAACCTGCTCGGGACGCTGGAGAAATCAAGGAAGAAGAAGGGAAGAAGCTGCCGAGCTCGTATTGCACCATTTTGCTCAACGACGAGCTGGTGTACAAGACTCGCACCAAGGTGGTGTCATCCAAGCCTATCTTCGAAGCTGGCACCGAGCGCTTCGTGAGAGACTGGAGGTCTGCTATTGTTACAGTCACCGTTCGCGACTCCAGAAATCGGCAGCATGACCCTATTATTGGCGTCGTCCCTCTCAAGCTGTCGGACGTGCTACAGACTAGCAGCCAGAGCACGCGGTGGTACCCTCTCGATGGCGGCATTGGGTTCGGCAGAATTAGGATCAGCCTGTTGTTCAGGAGTGTTGAGCTCAGACTGCCGCGCAATGAGCTTGGTTTTGGAGAGGTGGGCACCTTCGAGTTTTTGTCTGACAGAATTTCGACAGTGAACTACAATCCTGGGGAGAGCACCAAGCTGAAGCTCAGGACTGGCGGCAGCTCTGCATCCATCAAGAGTTCGTTCTGCCACAGCACCCCAGAAGGCAACGGAATCGAATGGGATATTTCCGGTGAAGGCAAGGCTCAAAGGGTTAGACTACCGGTTCGGTTCAGATATCGGAGCCCAGTGTTCTTCGAGTTCCACCCAAGTGGCAAGCGGAGAAAGACGGACACTTTTGCTGCGATCTGGCTGTGTGACTTGCCAGACTCGGAGGAAAAGGAATTCAATATCCCCATCTGGAGGTGCAACAACGGCCTGAGGCTCTCGCAGAACTACATCACCGAGGAGAACTGCTCTTCTCTGCCGAGCCTCAAGGTCGAGGAGGTGGGCAGACTGAGATTCAGGGGTCGATTCAAGCCTGGAACGGACCAGGACCACCTCCGTTTCGTGAGCGATAACAACTCTCGGGAGACGATTGAAAGTTGGGAGGCCTGCTATGCCGAGGGGGTGAGGGGCGAGCATGTTGCTGCCGAAGTTCCTCCGTTGGTGCAGAAGCTCCACGACGAAAGCTTGTTGCGCGAGAGAGATGTCTTACGCAATGCATCTCAGGAAGAGAAGAGGAAGTGGCTGGCCAAGGACGGCACTGACTGGAGCGGTGCCTTTGGGGACGACCCGGCAGCGCTGTTGGCTGCTCGACGGAGCAGGCAACAATCCGAGGACCTGAGTGCTACCGACTACGAGAGCAGCCATTCGACAGACAACGAGGATGTTGATTTGGGTATCAACGATGCTACCCATGAGGACGGTGTTGAGAGAAGCAGCGGCGAGAGCTCGGAGAATTACACATTCAGAACTGACAGCCGCGACACTGACGGGAGTCGAGCGTCAATGGACAGCAAGAATACGGCCAAAACTTCAAGCAGCAAGAATCCCATCAAGCAGTACAAGGACTACAGGGAGCGCAAGCGGGATTTGCATCGCCAACATCGGGGGCTGATGCAATGGTAAGTTATTTGCATGCATCAATGGATAAGGTAGATAGAAGTCTCAACTACTGACGGTATCGGACAGGAAACCCATGCGTAACGTCCAGTTCGCCAAGAACGAGGCCCTTTTTGCGGCCAGGAGGGTGACCAAGATGGGAAGCTTAAATGGGCGCAAGCCAGATGTTGAGACTGAGGTTTGAGAAAAGAAATGATGGAGCCTTGGTGTAACTGATGTGACGAGTCAACTGTTAATGATTACGTTTGGGAAAAGTTGGTTTTTCCTTTGTGTGTTTATTATTATGGTTGATAGGTAATCAGCGATAGTGTAATGCTTGAACCTATACCAAACATTCCTTCCATTGCGTGATTATTCCCGTCCGTATCTTGAAGGAGAAGGAAGTGGCCATCTCTTCCCCAGGCTGCCGTTTGGCCACCCGGAGAGTTCCTGCCTTACTTGAAGCGAGAAATTCAACACTTTTAATTGATTGGACTTGAAACTGTTTTGCGCCTTGCCACTTGGAAATCTCTTTTCACGTTTCCGTGAGAAAAGTCGGGCCTACATTCAAGGTAGTATCATCTCCATCCTCCTACATGGACAACTCATTCTGTTGACATGACGCTCGAAAGCTGAAGGTAACCTCGGACCCAATTGGGCATGAATCTTCCCGCAATGGCGATGGAGATATCTCGAGTCGAACTCATCAACCAGCTGCCCAACCCCATGTTGACGGTGTGATACTGACACAGCTGGAAACGAGCTCTGGGCTACCAAGCTGTCAAGCAGCAAGCTACATGCTGGTTCGGACCGCAGCTCGGGCGTTGGTGTACGGCGTGGTGCCGGTGCCGGGATCGGTTGGTGGGCGATGGCAAGGGTTCCGCGCTTAAAATATCCATATGGTGGAGGAGAAGGCCTGCCTTCAGGGATAGCTTCAGTTTCGATTTGATATCAGTTTGTTCATTTGTCGCTTAGCTTATCGCCTTACTATTGACAATCTCGACAGGAAGCGGGAAGGGATGGCAAGCTGTTATCCATTCCATACCTAGCTTCACGAAATTCAACGGCGATAAGATGCCATCCGATTGATGCCCAGCCCGTTGAGAAACGGTGGATCTCGAGATCTCGCCAAGCGCGCCATGCAGCAGAGGCTTTGGCGGTCTCGACCACTGCCAACCAACCCCTGGCAGTGGGAGGCACAGTGGGCGGGGGGGCAGGTCTCAGCGCCTTGGTGGTGCCGCAATTATCTTTGACGTCACAGGCACAGATGGCTTGGCACTTGGGCTCCTACCAACACGCATGCTTCACCCCCACCACTGCCACACTTTGGTTGAATTTTACCTACCCCAAGGACCATCATTGCCGTCTTCGTCCATCCATCCATTATCCATCCATCTGTGTGTGTGTCCTGAATCTGTTGTGTGTCGTCGACTTGCACCTGATTCGTTTCTCTCTTTCTCTCTCTCTCCGACTCGCGATAGTGCTTGAGCACCGTCGAGGTACTCCATACTCACATTCACTAGTATCTCCACCGCTCAGCTCGGTGGTGTCCAGCCATCCCGCTATCGTTTCTGGTAACATAGAGGCCATCTACACTCTTTACCGCCACTTCACCCTCACCAACACACACAATGGTTGTCTTCGATAACCACGAGTTTCTCACCGCAGAGGAGACGAGACTCAATGAGGATCGCAAGCGCAAGAAGTACTGGAAGAAGTGGGGTTCCTATGTGGCGGAAAGACAATGGGCGACCGGCAAGTTCCTGCGCCGATATTGACCATGGATGGTTTCTCCTAACTTTGAAATTGCAGTGCGCGAGGACTACAGTGCCGATGGTGATGCTTGGAGCCGTGAGTGATCCCTCGTGTGCCATGTTAAGGTGCTGCCCCTCCTTCTTGTATTGCAGGATACTCACATAACCGATCTCGGCAGATTTCCCCCACGAGCACTCGAGATCCCGTGCATATCGATGGGGTGAAGATGGCATTGCCGGCGTTTGCGATACCCATGGCTTCCAGAACGTCGCCTTTTCTTTCTGGAACGAGAAGGATCCCTTTCTGAAGGAACGCCTCTTTGGGCTGTCAAATCCTCAGGGTAACCATGGTGAAAGTATCAAGGAAGCACATTTCCACTTGGATAACACTCCTGTAAGTGCCATTTGTGACACCTGCGGCCCAGAAACACTAAAAACGGCTTGCGCTAACCATTGTGCCCCTGCAGACAGTAAGACCCTTTGTGCAGAAGACGGAACGGACGAAGCTTAACGCTTAACTTACACATGGCTGCAGCACTCGTACATGAAGTACCTCTACAAGTATCCTCAGAGGGCGTTCCCATATGAGGACTTGCTCAAGGAAAACGCCAAGCGAGGCAAGGAAGACAAGGAATACCAAATCCTCGACACTGGCATCTTTGACGAGGACCGGTACTGGGATATCTTCATCGAGACCGCCAAGGAGGATGATGATCCTGACGAGCTCCTCTTCCGTGTGACTGCGTGGAACAGAGGCCCAGACCCTGCCCCGCTTCACATTGTCCCCCATGTGTGGTTCCGCAACACGTGGGCTTGGGGCCGGGAACCGCTTGAGAACAAGCCAGCTATCGGAATCGCGGATGAGAACCTGCTCAAGTCCAAGCATCACAAACTTGGAGACCGCTATGTCCTTCTCTCCCCCTCCCCTGGCGTTGGGCCCAGCGGGGAGGATGTGCAGCCCGAGTTCATGTTCACCGAGAACGACACCAACTACGAGCTGCTCTACGAGGGCAAGAATGAGCAGCCGTATGTCAAGGACGCTTTCCACAGATATATCGTTGACGGCGAGAAGGGTGCCGTTAACCCGGCCCAGACGGGAACCAAGGCTGCTGCATGGTACTCTTTTAACGAGGGTGGCGGTGTTGGTCCCGGAGAGTGCGCAGGTATGATCAACTCCGTTGCTCTTTTTCTCTGGCCGTCTTATCTAACAATTCAACAGTCGTACGTTTCCGATTTTCCCGAAAGCCCGAGACGTACCTCGACGAGGAGGAATTCGACGACCTCATCGAGAAGAGGAGAGAAGAGGCCGATGATTTCTACTACCACATCAGCCCGTTGCCCATGGCTGACGATCTTCGCAACATTCAACGCCAGGCATTTGCGGGCATGATGTGGTGCAAGCAGCATTACCTCTTCATCTGGGACGAATGGGCCAATGGTGACCCCAGCCAACCCCCTCCACCCGAGTCCCGTAAGGGCATACGCAATTCTGCGTGGAAGCATCTCCATTGCGACGATATCTTGTCGATGCCCGATTCCTGGGAGTACCCTTTCTTTGCTGCTTGGGATACCAGTTTCCACTGCATTACTTTGGCCATGATTGACCCCGAGTTCGCCAAGAAGCAGCTCGATCTTTTTACCCGCGAGTGGTACTGCCATCCCAACGGCCAGTTACCTGCGTAAGTTGACTTTCTTGATCACATTCAAGTAGGTCCGCTAATGACTTTGTAGGTATGAGTGGAATTTTGGCGACGTCAACCCTCCTGTTCACGCCTGGGCTACGTTCCGTACCTTCAAGATCGAGCGCAAGCTGTACGGAAGACAGGATCTGGACTTCCTCGAGAGAGTATTCCAGAAGCTGTTGCTGAACTTCACCTGGTGGGTCAACCGCAAGGATGTCGAGGGCAAGAACGTCTTTGAAGGTGGTTTCCTTGGTCTGGACAACATTGGGTTGTTCAACCGTTCTGAGCCTCTGCCTACAGGTGGTACTCTGGAGCAGGCGGACAGTACTGGTTGGATGGGCTTCTACTGCCTCAACATGCTCAACATTGCCCTTGAGCTTGCCAAGCACCGCCGGATTTATGAGGATATCGCCAGCAAGTTCTTTGAGCACTTTATTCTTATCAGTGATGCCATGACGTGGAGAATGGGCCAAAAGGAGGAGCAGTCTCTGTGGAACGAGCAAGATGGCTTCTATTATGATGCCATCTCGTGGGGTGGCCCCTGGATTCAGCAGCTGCCTGTCAGGTCGCTTGTTGGTCTTATCCCCCTTTATGCGACCTTGACCCTGGAGCCTGAGCTTCTCAACAGATTGCCTTCGTTCAAGAAGCGTGTGGAGTGGTTCATGAACAACAGGTGCGACGTGGCTGAGAGGACCATGCACAGTATCCGCAAGCGTGGCAAGGGCGACAGAATCTTACTGTCTCTTGTCAACAAGGAAAGATTGCTCAAGATTTGCGAGCGCATGTTGGATGAGGACGAGTTCTTCAGTCCTTACGGCATCCGGTCGCTCTCCAAGTATCATAAGGAACATCCTTACTCTATGGACGTTAACGGCCAGACCTTCAAGGTTGGCTACGTCCCCGGTGATTCAGACAGTGGTCTCTTTGGTGGCAACAGTAACTGGAGAGGCCCGATCTGGCTGTGCGTCAACTTCTTGCTGGTGGAATCGCTTCAGAGGTTCTATCTCTTCTTCGGGCAAGACTTACAAGTGGAGTGTCCAACTGGTTCGGGCGATTACATGCATTTGGGACATGTGTCTGAGGAGATTCAGCACCGCCTGCAGCATATGTTTGCCCGCCATGATGACGGGCGCCGGAGCATCAATGGCAACAATGATACCCTGGATTTCGACCCCAACTGGAGGGATTACCTCTGGTTCTATGAATTCTTTGATGGAGACTCTGGGAGGGGTTTGGGAGCTACGCATCAATGTGGGTGGACTGGTTTGATTGCGAGGATGATTCATGATACTGGGTATGTTACTCTTCCCCCTTTTCTTTTCCTTACCACAGATACTGACTTTTTCTCAGTGTCAACTGCCGCCTTCCGCAAACCCCTCGCACCCCCTCCGCTGGCATGGCCCATTACTTTGATGACATCCTCCACCGCCACCTCGGCGGCGCCCAAACACCCCGCACTCCGATGCTCTCCCCTCGCCTCCGTCGCTCCTCCACCAGTCGCTCCATCGCCGCTCGCAGCGACTTTGATCTTAACGACCTGGACGGTGACGAAGACGAAGCAGACGGTGGCTTCCCGGTAAGAAAGGGCTCCATGGCCGCTCCGGGCATGGGTCAAAACGGAAACAGCAACGGCAGCCACATGACTCTCAGCCAGAGACTGATGGGCAGAGAAGAGGACGAAAAGCACTTGCACGCGTATATTAACCAGCAACTGGAGAAGGTGAGGCTGGAGAGGGGCGCCGATGGGTATTCGCAGGGTGATGAGTTTGAGGCTCATGCAAATGAATAAAGAGTAAAGGTCGAGATACAAGAGTGGCTCAAGATTACGATAAATAGAAAGAGGTGGGCGGATATTTTGCCTTTTTTGCAGACAAGAAAAATAGTCGATAGATAAAGAGTATGGGACATGAAATAGGGTATGAAATATAACGGATGGCTTTTTGTTTTTGGATGTTACTTATGAGTCACACTTCTCGATATTCAACTGTTAGTGAACAAGAGGAGAGGTATTCAGCCCCAGTCTCTGTTGATGCAGAAGGATGTCCATGTGTGCAATTAGGGAGGCGAGGAGCAAAAGGGAAGGGGGGTTTCCAACAAAAGCCCACATTCCTACCCTTACCTGTATGAAAATCACTCATACAGAACATGGCATCAGTGGTTTAGTGGTAAAATCCATCGTTGCCATCGATGGGCCCCGTGTTCGATTCACGGCTGATGCATATTCTTTTAAATTTTTATTTCCCCCCCCCCACCTCACCATACATTTCGTTGTTTTTTTTGTATGTTTCTTTGTTCGGTCTGTTTCTAACGCTTACTTATGTTTTGTGTTTAGTCTTGAGCTAAGTTTTTGTGTTGTAATTTTTGGTTTTATAAGCCTTTATTGCGCAACATGCTCAGGAAAAAAAGAAATCAGATCCTGATTTTACTTGGAAGTTGGCTTTTTTGAACGGGACCGAAAGGACAAGAGAAACGAGGAGGTGGGTATACGTCAGGGAAGACGGAACGGGATTTTCGGGCACAAATCGAGGATTGTAGAGAAGGGCATGTTTGACTTTAAGAACGTGGTGGTGGTGGTGGTGGTGGTGGTGGTAATGGCCTCGGTTTTATCCACGAATCTCTATTTCATGAAGCGAGGGTCACAGTGGTTCCAAAAGGCATATCTCAGAAGGAAAATAGCAAGCGACAGTGAGTATCCAGCTGAGGGCAAATCGTCTATTTTCAGCTCATATACACAGGGGTCCTTTCCTCTCTCTTCCTCTCAGAAAATTAAAGTCAGGACTTGACCAAGTCTTTTTTTGTCGAAACTCGGTCCCCTAATTTCCATCTCACCACCACCCCATCATCTCCTATCAGCTCGTTCTCAAGTCCTCTTCTGCACGATACAAAGGAGCGAAAGTAAAAAGGCCGAATGGCCCATGATGGTTTTGTTAAAAAAGATGCAGTAGTGTTAATTTACAAGGTGTCAGTAAGGAGCTTGTTCATCTTGGCCAGCTTGGCCGAGACGGACAGGTCGATTGTCCTCTCGCCAACCTCGACGACGAGACCGCCAATGATCTCGGGGTTGACCTTTTGCAACATGTGTCAGTGTATGTTTGGGCTATAAGACAACCAAACAAAGGGGGGATATACCTGGTTCTTGACCTTGAGCTTCTTGCCTTCACCAACATACGAGGACTTGGAGACGGCGGACTCGAGGCGGTTGAGGGTCTTGTTGTCGAGGGGCTTTTTCGCATTGTCAGTCCTAACCATCCTCTTCCCAACCATGAATAGGGGGAGGGGCCTACCTGAGCAGAAGTGACAACCATCTCAACCTCACCGCGAGCAGCGCTCATCAGCTCGCCAAACTTGGCGCACACACCCGGCAGCAAGCCCAAACGGTTGTTCTCAGCAAGGGTGGCCAAGAAGTTCTTGACGGTCTCGCCCGTGGCGCCGGCGCTCTTCTGAAGCTCGGCAACGATGGCGGACTTGTCAGCGGCGGACAGGGTGGGAGCCTCGAGAATGCCAACGAGCTTGGGGTCCTTCGCGATGAGGTTGCCGAGGGCGGTCACGCCCTTGGCGGTAGGCTCGAGGGAGGAGGTCTTGACGGCGGCCGTGTACTGTTATAACGCCAAAACCAAAATGACGCAGCTTGTTAGTGAAATGGTCTTGATTTTGTTTCCTTTCTCTTTGCCATGTTCCATTATTGTCCAGCCCAATTCACAAACCCCCCCAACCCAATTCAATTGCCTTCCCCCTCCGAAAAATACCCAAGAAATGTCCGACACCGGGAGACTGTCAGGGAGGGGCGTACCAGAGCAGTGGCATAGGTGCCGTCAAGGCCGAAGAGGCTGATGGGAGCCTTGATCTTCTCGTTCGAAGCGGCGGCAGCGTAGGTGCGGGATTGGCCTTGGATGGCGCGCTGGGGGGCGGCAGACCGCGCGGCGCGGAGCACTGCCTGTCGCGAGAACATGGTGACTGTGGGATTGGATGCGGTGATGCGGACCTCGAGTGTCGTGAACCTGAGCTTCAGTTTTTAGAAACGGGGTTTCGCTGCTCGGCAAAAGAGGGGTGCCTGAGGCAGAAAGCCAGCTTCGAGCTGTGGGTGAATGGGGCCAAGAGCAAAGCTGCCGGGTGGAACCGGGCCAACCGTTGACTTCTCCCTGCGCCCGATTGGATTTCTTTATTTCCATACATAGGGGACACAACAGAGACATGACAAGACGATGTTTGTAATTCACTTTCAAATACCTGTTACCAATTCTACCAGAATCCGGATTTCCCTAGGAATCCATTGGCTGCGAAAAACATGCAATACCCGAATGCCATATTGCAAGAATCCTATTAGAGAGAGACAGAGCTCTTGCTACTGCCATCCATACCCTGAAACCCAAAGCTCCAAGCTCCAAGCTCCCATCTGTACCCAAACGCCGTATACACAAAGCCAGCAATGAATGCATTTAATGTCAAAATGTCAAAACCCAGCAGTCCAGCTTATCTATGGCTAGTCACTGCGCAACATGCTGTCCACCAGGTCTCCCAGAGGACCCCAGAAGTCCTTCCCGCTGGCCAAGTTATGTTCATCGATGAAGAGGACGTACTGCTTGAAGCTGGTGTTCAGGTGGGGCTCCAAGCCGAGCTCTCGAATGACTGGGTAGTGGTGGCAGTAGATATGGGCGTAGACACGGTACATGCGCTTGAAGATCTGCCGCACAAGCGCTGGGAAAGACTTGGGGAAAGGCACACCTGCGGCTGTTAGGGAGTGTTGTATACTCCTAAGAGAGAGAGAACATACCGATACGGCTAGGAAGAACAGACTCATTGTCGATGTTGCTCTGAACCCAGGTCATGAGCTGCTCAATGTACGCCGGCGCAGGCATCTTGGTAGGCCTCTTGTAGTTCTCTGAGTCTTGCCACAAGTACTCGAACTCGTCTGTGGCCTTCATCTCGGGGCAGGATTGAGGAGAGCAGAACTCGGTGATGGCGCCGTATAGCAGGTTGATCTGATTGTAGAAATCGACCACTATCCAGCACGAGTTAGTCGGCGCATCAGCTTCGGTGGTGTTGTTTGGCAGAGGAAAATATACGGTTGACAGCCAGCCACTCATTCTCATCCTCGCCCTCTGGGAGCTTCACCACCTTGCGAAGACTCCCACCGCCCAGGGTTGCCTCAGCATACTGACGAAGTTGGTAGCTGGTGGCGCCGCCTTTACCGGGAGCGCGAGGCCGAAACTGATTCCTCGTCCGTTGGTTACTTCGATTGCCTCAAGTTAGCCAACATATCATCAAGTTGTAGCTGCGGTGTGCGCACGCGGTTCGCTGGGGGTTGGTTGGGCTATGCGCCCCACGTTGAGTCGGTGAAGCGATTCTGGGGTGGGCTTCAACGTTGGGAATGGGAGGGGGCCGCATCGTGGGACTTTGTGAAGGTCGTAGCCTGGGTCCAAAGAACAACTCACACTGTCGTCAAGAAGTTACTCATGGTGAGAACCCAATGCGTAGACTCTGTAGAATGCTGGTGAACTGCATGTCGCAAGGTGCCAAAGGTTAGCGGGGCAGTTCGCTATGATGACGCAGCTAATGGGGGAAACTCCACCACTGTAAATGCGGAGCATAGCTGGAAACACACCTCTAATGAAGACTGACACATACAAAACGCCAGACGGGTTCTCAGTGTGGGTTATCAAAATTGTTGAATGGCGCGATAAGTCCAAGTTCTTGTCCAGGCGTAAGAAGACTCAAAGTCAACAAACGTCAGAGACGGCTGAGTCGGCGGGGTGTTTACCTACCAGCAAACACATGCAAATAAACCTGCACAGCAACAGCGACTGGGCGGCTGGTCTGCGGCGTCGTGGCAGGGCCGTTCTCGGGCGGCATTTAGCCCACTTTAGCGAGGTATTTGGGCCTAATTTCCCCAGCTCTTACCCGCTTGTTTCAGCTGGAGTGTGTTCAAGTTCCACTTCATTCCTCTGCTCGTCAGGTCACTCAACTTTGAACTCGAGATGCTTGCTCGAACCATTTCCACAAGCTGTAAATAATCTCACACTCTCTTGAGAGGTTGAATGTGGCATCCATACGTCTCACTGAGCGCACGTCACCTTGATTATACACCAATCAGTGCAACAGACACCCGTCCTGGAAGCTCTTCCACAGACGGAATTCTAATCAGCCTCAATTCAATGACTGCCCATCCCGCTCTCCAGCCCACCCTTCCTCTCCTTATGTCCTATATGCAACGGTAATAGAACATCTTGCCTTGTTCTGGGTGTCGCCGCCCCTCTTCACACTTCTGCAGTTTCTGCCAGGCTAATGGCTCAGTGGTCAATGGCTGAATATCAAGGGCCCAGCGCGGCGCCCAGATCAACGGGTCACCTTGAGATATTGCTGCATGAGGGGAAACACATGGCTGCCATGTTGGTTATATTGCTCATGCCTTTATTATGTCTTCTACAGAGCTGTACAACCCTTGCTGCATCTTCAAAATCTCCCCGCTTTGTGAGCTCACAAGATCTACAATGCGTGGTCTTGATCTTCTCGTTGTGTTCTTCTGCCTGGCAGAGGCCAAGGGGGTGCCTGCTGAGCAAAGACGCAAAGTAGTACAGTCCTTCAGTGTACACCGAAATGCTAGTTCTGATACAACCCCATTGCAAGTTGGCAATGGCAACTTTGCCTTTGGGGCCGACATTACCGGTCTCCAGACCTTCAAGCCGTTTGCTATTATGAACACCTGGGGATGGCACAATTTCAGCCTCCCGACCACCCCAGGCCAAACTTCTGTACAAGGTGGGTATCAAATATCAGGAAGGACTTTAATTGGAATAACTGCTGACAATGTTAAGACTACACGGGTTTGGAGTGGTGGACACATGGCCGACTTGTCAGCTATGAACAGCCAAACCCAGCCCAGAATGACATCTCCAACTGGCTGCGAGAGAACCCTCATCGACTCAATCTTGCAAATGTGGGATTGCACTTTGGTGGCTCTCAAGTCGTGGAGAGTGATTTGAAGGAAAAGTCCCAGGAGCTGGACATGTGGTCAGGAAAAATAACCTCTTCCTCCAAATTCAATGGCTCAAGAATTGATGTTCAGACATGGGCAGATTCTAAATCTGACACCGTCGCTGTTCAGGTTCTGTCATCACTCTTGAAGAGAGGAAGGCTTGGCCTGTTTCTGGACTTCCCCTACCCAGACAAGGAAAAGTTCAATGCTCCTTTTGTGGGACACTTCAACCTCGCGTCCAAGCATAAGACTATCCTGGAGAAACTCTCACCCCACAGCGCCCAGATCAAGCACACTTTGGACGATGCCACCTACTATACACGAGTCCAGTGGGAAGGCAGCGAAGCAACCATCACGGGACCCCTGAGCGGAACCCATCGCTACATCCTCACCCCAAAAACCTCCTCCAAGATCCAACTCGTCATCTCCTTCTCCCCAACACCCAACTCCCCCAAGAAGAAAACCACATACCACCAAATCACCACCGCCTCCCGCACCTACTGGCGGAACTACTGGACCAAAGGCGCCTTCATCGACCTCACCTCCGTCAAATCCGATCCCCGCGCCCTCGAACTCCAGCGCCGCATCATCCAATCCCAATACCTCACCGTCGTCAACTCCGCCTCCGATTATCCCCCGCAAGAATCCGGCCTAGTCAACAACGGCTGGCACGGCAAATTCCACCTCGAGATGAACCTCTGGCACACCCTCCCCTTCGCCCGCTGGAACCACTTCGACCTCTTCCACCGCTCCCTATCCCACCTCTACACCCAGCTCCTCCCCTCCTCCCTCACCCGCGCCAAAAAACAAGGCTACGCTGGGGCCCGCTGGGGCAAAATGACCGACCCCCTCACCGGCCGCTCCTCCCCAGGGGAGATAAACTCCCTCCTCATCTGGCAGCAGCCTCACCCAATGTTCTTTGCCGAAACCGACTACCTCTCCCATCCCAACCCCTCCACCCTCCAAAAATGGGACATCATCCTGACAGAAACCGCCAACTTCATGGCCGACTTCGCCTGGCACAACACCACCACCGGTGTGTACGACCTAGGCCCCCCAATCTACCCTGTCAGCGAGAATACCAACCCCAACATAACCCTTAACCCGACCTTTGAACTCGCCTACTGGCGTTTCGGGCTTGACACCGCCATAAAATGGAAATCCCGCCTTAACCAATCCTCGCCCGCTTTCTGGTCCGTTGTCCGCGATGGTCTCGCTCCGTTGCCTATCGTCAATGACACTTATGCCACCTACGAAGGCATCCCAAACATGTGGCTGTCTGAAGAGACAACGTTTGACCACCCTGCCCAAGCCGGGATATTCGGCTTGCTCCCCCCCTCTCCGCAGCTCAATATGACAATTGTCAAAAACACTGCGGATAGGATACGGGAGACGTGGCGTTTGGAGGAGAGCTATGGGTGGGATTTCGCCATGCTGGCCATGAACAGTCTGAGGCTGGGGGATGTTGAGCAGGCGGTGGAGTATTTGCTCCATCCGATATTCGCGTTTGACAACGCGGGTTACGCGGTGGGGGGCGAGAGGGTGCCGACGCCGTATTTCCCCAACAATGCTGGGTTACTGGTGGCGGTGGGGATGATAGCTAGTGGGTGGAAGGGTGAAGAAGGTGTGAAACTGCCGGAGCAGTGGGTGAGGGAGGGGGCGGCGGTAGAGGGGTTTGTGATTGCGTTGTGAAAAGGGCGTTTGAAGTGCAGGTGTGGTTCTATGAGGTGGTGGATGGCCGAGTAACGTATTGCCATGAGACTTTTACAAGAGCCCCATGAATGTGAAACTTGACCCTCGTTTGCCATGCCTTTTTTTGCTTGAATAAACCCATCGCTATGAGATGATCCCGTCTTCTTCCCCCCTTGGCCCTCTTAGTCATGTCATATCTATGTATAAGCCATGAGCATGTCGGTCTTTCCCTATCACACAAGAACCTGAAAATAAGCATTTCACAATATTCTGCCTTTTCAGTCCTTCTTCGCCCTCCCTTCCCTTGCTTTGCATTGCTATTGTAACCACACCATAGTTAAATAAGCGGCATCTCCCCCAGATTCTCCCCCTCGAACCCCTCCTTCCCCAGCATCTTGGTCTTCTTCTTTTCCTTGACCTTCTCCTCCTTCTTCCTCTCCCGCGCGAGCTTTTCTACCATCTTCAAATCGGCCAGCTGATACCCCGGGGGCGCTTCGTCGTCCTTGTCCAGGTCGATTTCACCCAGCAACAAGACGTTCTCGCCTCTGACTAGGAACGTACCACGGTCAATGTCGGCAAAGACACCAGTTGGCTCTTTTTCGGAGAGGACGGGGGGCACAAAGATGCGCTCTTTTGTGGATTGGAGGACGAGGTTGGCTGTTTTTTGCTTTGTGTTCAATACATCTTGTTTCTCGGGTGAGGGGAGACTATGATTGATTCTGAGGAG
Source organism: Triangularia setosa (assembly GCA_033296915.1). NCBI lineage: Eukaryota > Fungi > Ascomycota > Sordariomycetes > Sordariales > Podosporaceae > Triangularia > Triangularia setosa. The sequence goes on along the minus strand of MU866107.1, from coordinate 118,873 downwards.
TACATACCGAACTGGTCCCAGCTGCGGAGGATGCCTATAAGTTTACGGCCGTCGCGGAGGGAGATCATGAGCTTTTCTGTGAGGGCTGTTAATCTCATGTTTTTTTGTTGTGTTATATGGCGAGTGAGAGAGAGCATACTGTCTGTGAGATCCAGCAGCTGAGCAGCGGTTGTGAACATCTGCGCTGGCAGCTGCTGAGGCTGAGGAGGACGGCCAAGTCCCGGGTGCATCATGCTCTGGGGTCCTGAACCGCCTGGGTGTTGAGGTGGTTGCTGCATCAGGCCGGGGGGTGAAGGGCCGTGTTGGTGGTCAGATATTGAGAGGTGCTCCATTTTGGTTGTTTGATATGTGGAAGGTAAGCTTTAGGCCTAGTGACGGTTTGGCGGATGGCTAGTTCAGGTTCGTAGACCTGCGGCCGTTGAATGAGAAGTTGCGCTTGGTGATGGTATTGTCTCCCTATTTACTTTTGGCTCAACCCTCTTCGCAGCCAAAAACTGACGTGGGCGAAGTGGCGTCGCGATTCGTCGAGGAGGGGTAGCTGGGGTGTTGTTTCCAGGTTTCCCTCGAAAAGAAGACTTGTAATTGCGGTGAGAGATATTGGACTTGGTATGAATAGCGGATGAGTATTCAGCTATTGGCAAGTCTCTCTCAGATATGTTGAAGCGAGATCTCTCTGGATTCAGACTGGTGGGCTGAGTGACAACACTTGCCCGTTGAATGCAGCTTCCGGCGGGCAGACAGTGTGAGCGCTACTATACTTCACACGGAGTAGCCTTGCTCGAGTCTTCGCTGGTGCGCCACAGTGGAGGCAGGCTTTGAAGCTTGAGCCCTGCCTGACGATACCTGATTGGCGAGAGCTCTGGTGTTTCTGGATTCAAGCCACAGCGCTGGCGGTTTGAAGGCAGAAAACCGTGCGCAAGCCACAGTTAACAATTGGGGTTTGGGGAACAGTGACAATAGCAGCCCGGTCAGCCCGTCGGTTGCCGCCAGTCCAGCGCAAGTCGCTCTTTGACTTATTGTCTTCCCAACTTGAACTGGTCAGCCGACACACAACACCAAAGTCAACAAGCTCGGTTTTGCATACAATGACCAGGGCCGTCTTCAGTTCATGCTTGTTTCCAGCGTTGCTCTGATATATGTAGATCTCGACCAATTCGGCACCCTTCCCTTCGCAAGACGCAGACCTGCCAGGTTCTGCGATCGGCCCTCATACCAGTCTCGAGAGTGCCGACTACTCTCCTTCGGTTCCCGGACAACAAGACCTTCCACGCCTAGAGCCGCCTTTACAATGGCAACTGCAGAGACTGCCTCGGCCGGTGCGCCGGTAGCAACATCGGCGCAAGCAACGCAATCCAAGCGAGACAAGCGTCGCCAGTTGATCTCCGACCGTCTCGCCCAGCTTGACGATAGGCTTGCCAGAGAAAGAGACCAGACCTTTCGCGAGCAGCTTCACAAGATCCAAATGGACACAAATCTGGTCATGAGGATTGACCCATACGCTGAACGACCTTTTGACAATCTGGAAGAAGAATACCAGCAAATTCTTCACCAGCTGAATGCCGACGCCAGCACAGCACCGCAGTCGTACCTTGGAGTGGCCGGTCCAAGATTTACAGACTGGATGAACAAGGTTCAGGACCTCATAGAAGAACGCGACTATGCTCTCGCAAAGCACAAGGTAAGAGATATTTTTTCTTGCGACTCTCCAGTTTTCCGCCAATGGCTAACCCTTTTTTCGCAGTTTGACTATGATAAGAAGGTGTCGGAATACATGAACACCCACGCTTTCAAGGTCGAAACGGCGAACCGCGAATACCGAGCGCTCTCTCAGACCCTGCGCGACCGTCTTATTAATGCTATCACTACCAAGAAATTCCGATTAAACAAGGAGAAGGAGGCATTAGAGATCTCCGACTCGTCTGCTCTTTTGCTTCATCCAAACCAATTTAGCATCACCAACCCTGCCAGCCCTGGCGGTACCCACAGCAAGCGTGCGACAAGATTACGACGAGGAGAAATCGAGGAAATATCTTTAGACAACAAGAAGAGAAAGCGCAACAACAACGATGACGATGGCTCCCCAGCTCCCCAACGACGAGCTCTTGACAACGTCAATACCACACCGCTCTGGCAGAACGACCGCCTGGCTGTGCGCAAGACCACGGGCCCGATCTACAGCATCGACAAGCTATTTACAGACAAGGAGCTTTCCATGACCTACAATACAGCAGCCTTTGCGGCCCACAAGTACTTGTTAACCCATAAACCCAAGTTTGACGAACATGGACGTCCCATCCAGTCACCAGATGGTAGCGACTCTGGCAACGGCGAGCACGATGATGACGGCGACTCTGTTCCTTCGGCGCCCCCGATGGAGCGAAACATTTCCCATGCTACCCGCAGCGGCCTCCGTGGCTCCAACAATCCAAACTTTGTGGACGACAAGCTCATGGGAATGGAACTCCTTGCGAATTTTGACTTTCCAGGAAACTTCGACAGGATGCTTGCGGCGGACCCTAAGCTCCCAGCCACGTTCCCCTCGACGTACATCAAGGGCCATAATAGGCTTGAGTACAACACCACCAATAGCCTCGCTAACGACGATGTTAACGGTGATATGATGGTTATGCAAGCCCTCAAGCAGTATGAGCAGGCCAACGGTGCTGGATCCAGTTTCGCGGTAGAGAACGGAAGCCGCAAGCTTCTTGAGGCTGCGTCCTTCCCGGCTAGGGATCATCGTTTTGTCGCCTATCTCCAAGGCGAAAGGCCATCGGAGAACGAGGTGCGCAAGCGTCTCGGGCTTCCGGTGCTGCCAGATACCGTTGAGCCGGTGATGAGCAATGAAAGAAGTAGCACCCCGCGGCCAGGCCATGGTGGCACCCCAGGACAGTCGCCAGCGAAGGGCTTTGGAGGTGTGCCAATGAGCCGACAGTCGAGCGCGAACGGCGTACCCATGAGCCGGAGCAGCAGCCGGAAGGGTGGACGTGGAGGAAGGGGCGGTTAGCAACTTGTTCAATGAATCATGTCGGGAATGGGGATATTTTGCCTCTGGTCAGATTCTGGCAGAGGGGAAGCGTTGCACATGATTTGGTCACATATGGGCATATGAAACGGAGTTTTTCTGGGACGGAGTCCGGGGGTTTATATATATCAGGTCTTTCTTTTCCTTTTCATTCATTTCATAACATTGCGGGCACTATGGGCATTATTTTCAATACCCGGACAACGGAGGAAAAGTGGACTGATTCGTTGATAGTCCAAGTTCCGTCTATATGAATATTAAACATTTCATTCCAGCTTGCTTTGCTTTGCTCACAACAACTGCTTCTATTTAACCACCACTCCGTTCCCTTTCTCTGCCGCAACATATCTCATTGTACGCCTTTTTGCTTTCATCTTGCTGTTTTTGATGATCGTTTCTCAAGGGCCAAAAACCAAAGCCCGAACCTCGATACTCCTCCTCCCTTCCGCCTCTGGCCTTGTTCTAGGATCCTCAAAGGCGCTGTGTGCCACCCTCCCGCCCTTGACCTCGCTCCCTTCCTTCAGCGCTTCAGAGTCAAAACATTGTAGGAGGATTCTCTTGGTGTTTTTCATGCCGGAGAGGTAATACCACTTCTGGTCAGGGTGATGAGCAATAGCGGCTGTTTGCCCGATGTAGCCGGTCTGAGTATACCGATGCTCGACAGGAATGACCTCATCATCCCGCAAACTGGCACTGCTGGCAAAAGCCAAGGGAAAAGACTCAAGTGGTTGATCGTTGAGAGGACGCCAGACGTTCACGATGCGATATCGGGTGCCGTTGGAGAGGATCTCTTCTGCTTCCTTCTCGGGGAGATGCCGCCTCACGCGTTGGGCGGCGGAGGGGGGGGTCTGGTCAATGTGGACGCGCTGGACTGGGGTTCGCTGGGCAGAGGGGGAAGGGGGGAGGCGGATGGTGTGGTCAAAGAGGACCACTTTGGTTGCGCCGGGGATGGAGGAGAGGAGGAGGGAGGTGATTTCGGGGTAGTAGTGGGTTTCGATCGAGTCGGAGGAGGTGAAGAGGGAGGGTTCAGAGGAGGGAGGGGGTTGGGAGGAGATGATTTGGAAGGAGTCATTGTCTAGGGTGAAGTCTTGGTAGTTGGGCCGAACGTCGTGGATTAGGGTGGGAACGGCTTTGGAGCCGTAGTTTCGAGGCGGAAGAGGGGAGTCAGGGGGGAGGTCGGCGAGGTTGAAGGGGGCAGAGCCGTCCTCAGGTGGGGCGTAGAAGTTGAGGGGGGAGGTTACGTCGCCAGAAGGAGGGAGGTGGTCGATTGCCATGGTGGCTGGGGTTGATACCTGAGATGTGCGAGAGTGGCAGATATATGGTGGTTAGGAGAGATGTTGGGCTGATGGTGATGATGATGATGAGAGTGGCTTCAGGGGATGAGGATGTGAAGAGATATATATATTGTTTACAATCTGTCTGGAAAGAAAGGTTTATCCTCTAACTATTACCAAGCAATGCTACATGAGATGCTGCCAAACACACCCATTCATCACTTACACGGCCGGTTGCGCCATTAGCTCCATCACGTCATGTTCAAGACCGACTCGAAGGGCGCGCCTCAGTCCTCGAGAGCTTCAAAGATTAGTAATAAATGATTTGTTCAGCTTGGGCTCTCATTTTCCAGCGCAATGTAGAGAAGGAAGTGGCTGCATCTGCATCTTCTCTTCAAAGAAAGGAGGGGATGCTTACAATGACGTCTGCAACCGTTGAAGAGTCCAAGGGCATAAAGTTATCCCGAAACTGGCCAAGACCTGGGGTATTCTTTGGAGGGGCAGCCACGATACTTTGATTGGAGAGCTACGTCAAGCAGCTTAGCCCAATCGGGCAACAAGTAAACAGACACGGCCTGGTAGCTGGTCGGATGTAACCGTGCGCGCACAGCACACCGATACAAGCAGCTGTCGCATTCAAACCATCATTTCCATCCCATATCAATTATCGACGCGTTAAACGGCTTCTAGGCGGGGGGATATTTTTGATCTTTGGGGCGAGATTTGCATTTCTGTGACCACCGTGTGTCTCTGACGTCTGTCCCCTACTGCTGCCCTTGCCCCCATGATTATTATTTTCTGGACGCCCTCGCCGCGGCAAATTTGCGACCACCGTGGACATGGATGAAGAACACACAATAACGCTGAACCTGGGATCTTCACCCGACCCGCTAATAGATCCGATTCTCAGCCCACCGATGCTGCCGCCGTCGCGCGTCAAACCACGAGCCCAGCCCGCCGCGCGACTTTTGTCCATTGCGAGATCGCCTAGGAAACGAACGTTTGAGCTCGACATTGGCAGCCCCGTTTCGCCCCAGCGACTTTTGGTGACGGTTCAAGCCGAGGATCAAGTGAGGAATACTAAGGGCATAAAGCGCCGACTTTTTCAATCGCCAACGCCGACGCCAAAACGAGGGATGGTGAAGGGAGGAGATGTCACCACCACGGTGGTTCCGGTGCGCGGCCTGAGCGATGATGAAGGAGTGACACCGAGGAGGAGAGGTCGACCACGGAAATCGGGGACACCAGTCCCAGCGACGCGGCGCAAACGACCTGGTACACCGGGAGTAAAGGATGTGGCGAGAGGCACGTCTCGATCACCTCAGAAGGAACCTCCACCGGTCGAGGATGCGCTGGAACACCTCGATGCCACCCCGCGCCCCGTCAGCCTGTTGAAGAGGCCAGCGAAACGAAAGTCAATGACCCCAGCGAAGGATGATACCCAGCCAAGGAAAAGAGGCCGGCCGAGGAAGAGTCAGGCTACGATGCAGATGAACATGGGCAGCATTGCGGAAGTGTTACAACAGGATAATGCTTCGGAATTACCGCCAATACAGCATGACTTCTTTGGCCAAGGACAATACGCGGCAGGGGAGGATCAACGCGACGATGGGACAGGCGGTATGGAGGATGATATTTGGCTTGCGACCTTGTCCGATCAGCCATCGCCTGCCGCACAAAGACTCCGAACGAGTCTAACCAACCGATCTCCCCCAAAAGAACCGTCGCCAGAACCAACACCTCAGCGCGAAGCAGAACCGGAGCCCCAATCACAACCACAACCCCAGCCCGAGCATTCCGAGGGCGATTTCGACGAACATCATGAATGGGCCGACATGCACAATGGACCCGAGGACGATTACGATGAGGGCGATTATATGACGAGTCCGGTCCGCGATGTGGGAGATTCCCAGGACACAATGATGGCTGGCGCCGAGGACTTTACAGAGGTCCCGCTTGCGGAGCTCAGGTCTATCATGAACTCGAGTATGATGGCGGGGCAGGGGCAAGACGAAGAGGAAGAACTCGGGGATGCTACGAAGGTCATTATTAAGAATACCATGGACTATCTTAGACAGAGCCGAGGGAGTGTGGCTGGGGAGACTTCACTTCAGCCAGTGCAAGAGATAAGGGAAGAGCACGATTTCGGGCTTAGTGTTGGACCTGGGCGGACGTCTCGGCCGGAACCTGCTGAGGCAAGAAAGCAAATGCATTTCGGCTCTAGTGCTGGGCCTGGGCAAACCGCTCAACCATCCCATGCCGAGGAACTGGAGGGGCTCGATTTCAATTCCAGCGTCGCCCCTAGTCAAACCACTCAGCAATCTCCCCCTCTGCCAAGGAAAGAATTCGATTTTGATTTCAGCGTTTTGCCGGAAGAGACAAACGAGACATACTCTGTTGAAGGAAGAAGGGAGTCCGCTTTTAACTCTAGTGTTGGACCGAGAGAGGCAAAAGCGACGGAAAGACCTGCTGTCCCGCAAAGAGAGGTGCTCGGCTTTGGCTCTAGTATTGGGCCTATACAGAAGACTGAGACGTCTTCTTTCGAAACAAAAAACAAACCGTTTGATCCTGAATTTTTCAGTGACGAGTCCAGGCAAGAGAGCGAGGAGCCAAGGCAAGAAATCGGGGAGTCAAGGCACGAGACCGAGGAACCGCCACAATATGAACACTACTCTAGGCCGAGGAACGACCCAGATTTCGAATTCAGTGACGAGCCTGTACAGGAAATTGAGCCAGAGCAGCATCAGCAACCAGAAAGCCGGCGGACCGAGGCGGCTACAAGATATCCAGCATCTCAGCTAGAAGCCGAGCCAGAGCCAGAAGTCGGGTCACAACCAGAACCGGAACTGGAACAGTCCAAGTCTTACAAACAGTCTTACAATCGAGTGGGCCGCGCCAGAGAGGTAGATGCTGAAGCTCAGGATGAGCTCGCAGACGACTCTGGTGCTTGGTGGAATCGAGTACCAGAAAAGCCAAAGCCGAAAAAGAAGCCAAAATCGCTACTCAGAGATTTAATACGCAAGGCTGTCCCTCAACGAACGGATACCAGCAACACCGCCCAAGAACCATCACCCGCCGACGACTCAAACTTGAGCGGAGAAGGGGATTCTTTCTCTACGTTACCCGATGAAGTGTATGCAGCTGCAACTCCAGGACGACATCAGGAGTCACGGCCCGAGGAAGGAGATATTGACGAAACGCTTGGCGACGAAAGAGAGGAAGACCTGCATGATGGTGAAAGAGAGGAGGAAGCACAGGCCGTGAGCCAACAAATCCAGCCGTCCATTGAGCGGCCCTCACCAGTGAATTACTCCAATCCCCACCCTGTTACGAATAGGCTGTTGACACCTGATGAGACACCGTCCCCCATACCCTCCGAAGGCGAAGGCGGAGACGAAGATGCAGGAACTATTGCACCCAGCCAACCCACTCAGCCGGATGTCCAGGTCGAGCTGTCCTCCTCACCGCCCATCAGTGATTTTAGCCCTCCGGCTCCTGTTGCCCGCCTGCCACAACACGCCAGAACGAAGTCGAATGAAACTCCAGTCGACCAGCTATTAAACATGGCACCTTTACCAAGAACAGACGTAAATGTACAGTCACTAAACCTAGCGCCTCCAGGATCGCAGCCCCGGCCTAGCCTCTCCCCCATTGTACGTGCCGGCCGAGTTCTGCAGCTTGTCACATCCGATCCCCCCTCGCCCCCAGGGAGAGACAGTGTACTGCGGAGTCCATTTCGGGGATCGGTTGGGAAGTCGAGCCAGTCCCCCGCGCCTTTTATCTCACAGCCCCGAGCCACCCGCTCCCCGTCACCGCAACATACTGACACCGCCCAGGAGCAGCAGCCGGACCGGCCTTGGTTCAGAGGACTGCAGCAGATTAAGAATTTTGTTGCGGAAACAGCCAAGAGTTTGTCGCCTAGCCGGATTTCAGGAGTCAGGACGGAGCCTGAAGAGGACCCCTTTGGCCCAGATTCTGAAGAAACATCCTGGAGAAGAGATCCTGTGCGTGAGACGCTTTTTAGTGGACCGGATGTTGATCGGGATGCCACTGTCAGCGCTCCCAGTTCTGCTGCGGCTGAACCAGTGCGACGTCGTGACATTAGGAGTCCACAAGAGGAGGCTGCTCCCGAGAGGAATGCTGCTCAGGAGCGACCTGAACCTGCCCACACAAACAGTTTTGGCTTTCGGGGTTCCTTTACTTTCAGCAAAAATCAAGAGGTTTCATCAGACACAAGACAACAGCGAGAAACAACTCGTCTGCCCGCTAAAGAACCGACGCCCCAGCCTGAACCGGAACCTTTCCCTATGGACGACATCAGCGCCCCGGAACCAGAGCGGCCGGCACAGGCAGAGGACGACGGTGCTGATTTCTGGCTTGAGGCTGGTGGCGTCACCCCTTTCGCCCCAAGAATAGCCCCCCCGCAGGTCAAGGCACGCGTTGCTGAGCCCTGGCAAAAGAGCAAGATTCCTACCTCGTGGAGGAGGGCCGACAGTCAACAACAGAAGGAAGACAAGGAAAATCGATTTGGCTCTTCTAGAAACTCTCGAACCGACGAGGTGGATGAAGTCGGGGAAGAGTCAAGTTTCATACTGGAACAGCTCGACAGACAGCCGACTGTAAAGCCTACACCTGCCGCAACGAGGACAAACTTGAGTGGATTTTTCTCATCGCCTGCCTTGTTTCCAGGCCAAGAGACGCCCGGTATGGGGTTGTTCAAGCCGCCGCAGCGACAGCCCAAAACCAACCTTGTTCATCAACAGCAACAAAAGGAACGGCAAAGAGTGCGACAACCGGACAACAGTCTGTTTGCTCATTTAGTGGAGGTGGAGGAACAAGAGTCTCAGAATGTCGTTTCTGAGGTCGTTCCTGGGAAACAGCCTTGGTGTAGCGATCGCCCAAAAAACTCAGAGCTGCTTTCTCGTGTCCTAGAGGGTGATGCTGAAAGAACAGACGTCAGCGTAAAGGACAAGGAAAGCCAAAGGGGCCAGAGATCTAGCTCTGCTCGTGCTCAGGAGATTATCGCAAAGCGAATCGCAATCGCGCAAGGCCAGAAGAAAGCGAGAGAGCAGATAATTGCCTCCACCTCTCATGCGCTGGGCACTGCTGAACAGGAGAGCACGAGCTTGAAAGCCAAGGGGAAAGAGCCTGGACAACTACCCATCTCGGCCCCTCGTTCCCCTTCCCTTGTTGAGCCCCAAGAGAATTTTGGCAAGATTCCTCAACAGCAAAACTTTACCCCTCAAAAACGACAGTTTGAGGAGAGTACCCTCTTCCAATTACAGGCGCAACCTAGTAAGCCGCCGGTTTCGGCTACCAATAACGTCTTAAACCCGGACAACAGCCAAGTCGGCCGCTTTTTCCAAGAAAGTCGGCAGTTAATCGAGCCTTCAAAGCATCGTCGCCAACGGGTGAGGGCGCAAAACGCTCAGAAAATCTCGTCGGAGGTTTTTTCTAGTCCGAAAACCACTCCTCCCAGACACCAGCCAAACCGAGAGGCATCTCCTGGCAAGTCCTGCCTTCGCTCGCCGCTGAAAGGGAAAACACCCGGGCCGGTTGTTGGATTCACGAGTAGCACCCTGTCACCATTGACACAGGCTGAGAAACGGGCTCAAAGGCGAGCGAAGTCGCCACAGAAGACAGCGCAATCTCGAAGTCAGAAACGCGGGGTCGAGGAAGTTGGAAACGGTGATCAGGTTGGCGGTGCGGTTAACAGGCGTCGTCAGGAGCAGCGCGGGGAGCCACAGGTCGTGGAGCAGGAAGTTAACTACCCTGAGCTGCCTGAGCCACAGCCCGAGGCCGAGGAAGAGAGAGAGGTGTACAATATCGAGCGGGAAGGCGATCCGTTCTCCGATACGCCTCAGCAACGAAAAGAGCGGGAGTTGCGAGAGCAGCAAGACCGGCGGGCATGGGAGGCTCGGGAGGTGGGGCCGCCGCTTCATTATACGGATGTGTCCAAGTCGGGCATCACGTCGCGGTTGTTTGAGCATAGGCTTAACCAGGTCAAGGCGCAGCAGCAGCCGGAACAACAGCAGAGAGAAAAAACCTATGGACAAGAAGAAGAGCCTGATGAGGAGTATGACCAAGGAGAGGAGGAACAGCAATCGGAGCCGGATTGGCTGGCGTATGGGGAACAGGAACCTGGGCAGCAGCCTCAGCATACGGAAGATTATGAAGAGGGAGAAGAACAAGAACCTACCCCTCCGCTGTCAGCACAGGATCAGCACCGGTACGATCGGCACCAGACCCAGCAACGCCAGGATCATTTTTACTACCGTCATCAAGACCGGGATGCTCAGCTGGTTGCGGAAAAAGAAGATTATTCTGACGAGGAAGAACAAGAAGGCGGTTACGATCATGAGGGCGACTATGATCAAGAGGGCGACTATGATCAAGAGGGCGACTATGATCAAGAGGGCGACTATGATCAAGAGGGCGACTATGATCAAAACGACGCCTACAATCAACACAACAACCCCTACGCCCAACAAGCTAACCTCCAGCCCCCCGCTCAATCCTTCTTCCCCAAATTCTCTCTCCCCTCCTTACCACCCCTTCCCAAACCCAGTCTCCCCTCCCTCCCCAACCCCTTATCCTTGCTCCCCTCTATATTCTCCTCCAACCCCATCCCGGACGAACCCCCCCTCCACCCAGACTCCGAAGGCTGGGAGATACCCAACTGGGAGCTCCTAGACCAATGTCTCTCCCTTCACCGCCAGCATCTGCTGCCCATCCTCCCTCTGTCGTCTCAGTCAAAATCACTGGTAGGCAAGGTGCCCAACGTGGGGGAGCCCGAGGAAGCGATGACGGTTGAGACGTGGCACATGCAGATTGTAGAGTATTATAAACATGTGGTTTTGCCGGAGAGGGGGGAGGGGGACAAATGGAATGAAGAGCAGCTGGTGTGCAGGTTGTTTGCGGTGCTGATTGGGGAGATGAGGCGGAGGGATAGAAAGGGGATGGAGGAACGGAGAAAGAGGAGAGCGGAGATACTGAGACTGAGGGAACAAAGGAAGAATGGGTGGTTCAACTTAGGGAGGATGTTTGGTGGTGGGGGTGGGTATAGGGTTGAGAAGCCGAAGCCGAAACCGAGGGGTAGGAACAGGAGGTGAATTGAAGTGTTTGGAAGGAAATAGGATTGGTTTGGAGTGGTGTGGTAGAATACTTTGATGAAGAGAAGTATTGGAAAGACGGGTTGGGTGGGCACCAACAAGAAAGGAATGGATAACGTTAAAGGAAACGGGATGGGAATTATTTGCTGGGTAGTATGATGGATGGATTGAAACAAAGGATACAGAGATACCAAAGTTGATTTTGCTTTTTGTTTTCTTTTTTTGCTGTTGTTTGGGTTAGGGGTTTATGGTGTAGGGATAAGAACACACGGGAGGTGGAGAGGAATGGGAAAGCGTTAAAGATACCATATGAATGAATTTTTCTTTCTCTTTCTTTTGCTTGTGTTGCCTTGTATTGGCCAATCTTGGAGACCAGGATACCACCGTATTTTAAGGGGTTGTTGATGTACAAAACTCGAAAGCATGAGAGCAGAAATACAACTTGTAAACATCGGGACTTGATTCTTACTTCCACGCTACTTCCTTTCTAAGTGCGCTGCGTGTCTGTAAAGTGCCTCACCTAGCCTAGTGTATGTGGTATTACAGCAATTTCAATCATCCAACACCCTTCTTTCTCCCTTAAGCCACCTACTCCAAGAGTGAAGCCTGGTTGGTATAAAGCACATCCACCACATTGCTCAGCTTCTCAATCGTCGCCAACGCTGCATCATACGCCTCATCCCGGTGCGTCTCGTCATAAATAATCAGGCACCCCGCCCCCTGATCCAGCACGCCAATAATCACCTTGTCCAAAATCATCTGAGACAACTTCCGCTCCACCTGCTCCTTGTCCAAGCTGACCATCTTGGCAATATGGTCAATCTCAACCCGACTGAACGGCTCGATAACCTTGATAAGGTTCTGCTCGAGCATAGCATCATACAGCCTCCGGAGATGGTTTCTGACAAATCCATCACTGGCCAACTCCCACTTGTAGGTACCCAGGGCACGCTCGTACTCCTCCAGTGAGCGGTTCGAGTGCGCGCGGGCGATCGCCTTCATGGCCTCGAGGGACTTGCCGGCGTATTTCTGGGCTTGCTTCGAGGCCATGAGCTGGTTGACGTCGTCGGCGAGGTTGAGCATGATCTTGCAGAGGAGCATGTACTGCAGCGCGGCCTGAGCGCGGGACGCCTCGTCCTGGGTATGGTAGCCGTCGAGGGCCTCGATGAAGTACGAGAATGCCGTCTGGAAGTCCTTATCTTCAGCGTGGAGCATGCCCGACTGCATATCGAGGTTGGCTTGGAGGAGAGGGGGTGTGTAAACTGAGGCGGCGGAAGTGCGGGCGCTGGTAAGAGCGGCGCGGGCTTTGGAGATGTTTCCGAGAGCATGGTAGACTCTAGACTCGAGAAGCTGGACTTCTACGAGAACGAGCTTGTCGTCCATGCGCTTGAGCTCCTTGAGAAGGCTGTTGATTAGAGTCAATGCATCGTACCAGGCTGCCTTCTTCATGTACAAGGCTACCAGGCGGGTCTCGAGGTTTTGTCGGAGGAAGCTTCGTCTCTCAGATGTGGCCCATTCTATGCAAGATTTTGTGACGGCGATTTGGGTTTCGAGGGAGTTGGGGATGGCGTCGAAGAGGTCGAGGAGTTGGCGGACTGGTGGGGGGTCAGTTTCTAGCCAGGAATTATTGGTCATGAGCACGGCGACATACCCAACTTGGCTGTCTTTGCCTTGGCAAACGAAGACAGAACTGTTCGACTTGTGGTTACCAAGCCCACGAGCTCTTGTGTATTCCTAGTAAGAGTCAGACGAGCAGCTCTCTGATGAAGGCTGCCAACGAGGGGCTTACTGTTGGTCGCGGTAAAGCTCTCCCAAGCTGATCAGAGCAGTCTCATACTCCCGAATGGCGGCCTCGGAGTTTATGGATGGCGGTTGGGAGATAATCTCCTTATAGAGGTCGGCAGCTTTTTGGGGGTTGACTGGGGCGAGCTTCTGAGCCTCGCGCACCCTCTCGGAGTCGCCTTGCGCCATTGTGGCTGGGAGGTGTGTGGATGCTGTGGTTTGGAAAGCGGCGGCTGTATACTGATAACCTCTAGTCGATCGAGATGGCAAGGCAAAGTCGTCGCGGGGATGGCTTGTGAAGTGGGTGTTGTTTGATATTGGTTACAGTGTTGGGAAGCAGTGGTGGTTGCAGCTCTCCAAATCCAGGCTGGATGCCCGCCGCCTCACCAATCCACCCCTGCAAGGTCAGCTAGGTAGCCGTGCTTGCGACGTAATGAAGCTAGCAGCGTCCAGCCTTGGCGGTCCCATCTCACTGTGGCGCCAATCGGTTGCTGGGTGCTGGTGTGGCTGGCCAATACTCGGCGGTGAGCTTTCTGCCGCAAGACCCCGCCAAAATTTCGAGATGCGCCTGGACTCTGAGCAGGCGATTGAAAGAACCATCAATCAGCCTGTCAATCTTTTGTCAAATATTCACCACTGCATCCTTGTCTACGAGCAGGCTATCCAAAGTGACGATACCAACCGGCGCCTCCTTAGCTTTCTGCGATCTACGATACAACGCGAGCTTGCGACAGGGAACCAAGCATGAAGGTACGACAGAATGGCAGAATATTCCCAGAGCTATGAGCAGCTTGGAATAGCTTCGTAATTGAGTTTTATGGCCGCTAACATGTGCGCAACAGATCAAAGCCCTCACTCGGCCGACTACGGTCCAACAGGCCCCTGGCTCCGATGCTCAGCGCGCGCCCCGAAATCTCGCCCCCGAAATCCATCCCTTCGAGAGAGCAAGAGAATACCAAAGAGCCCTCAATGCCGTCAAGTTGGAGCGTATGTTTGCGAAGCCCTTTCTCGGTCAGCTAGGAAGTGGCCACGTACAGGGTATCTACAGCATGTGCAAGGACAAGAACTCTCTCAGCAACGTGGCTTCAGGTTCTGGTGATGGTATTGTCAAGGTCTGGGATCTTACGTCGCAGGAGGAGGTCTGGAAAGCATCTGCGCACAACAACGTCGTCAAAGGATTGACATTTACCAACGACAAGAAGCTCTTGTCCTGCGCGACCGACGGCATTAAGCTCTGGGATCCATACACACCAGCCTCTGACAATACATCTCCCCTCGCATCATGGCAAGAAGGTGGTCCCTATACCTCTCTGTCGGTCCACAGGACTGGAAACGTCTTTGCTGCTTCTTCGGGTGCTGGCTGTATTCGTGTTTGGGATCTCGAGCAGAGCACAGCCGCCCAGACGATCCAATGGCCAAACCATACAGACACCATCACCGATGTTTGCTTCAACCAGGTTGAAACATCCGTCATTGCATCCGTGGGCACGGATAGGTCGGTTATCCTGTTTGATCTGCGAACAAGCATGCCTGTTATTAAGACAGTGCTCAAGTTTGCGGCCAACCGTGTTGTCTTCAACCCCATGGAGGCCATGAACCTGGCTGTGGCATCAGAAGATCACAACATCTATGTCTTTGATGCGAGAAACTTCAACAAGGCTCAAAACATCCACAAGGGTCACGTTGCGGCTGTGATGGATGTCGAGTTCTCGCCCACCGGTGAGGAGCTTGTTACCGGTTCTTACGACCGGACCATCAGAATCTGGAAGCGCGATCAAGGTTCATCCCGCGATATGTATCACACCAAGAGAATGCAGAGAGTCTTCCGCACCATGTGGACCATGGACTCCAAATACCTCATCAGCGGAAGTGACGACGGAAACCTCCGCTTGTGGCGTGCCAATGCCTCAGAGAGAAGCGGAGTCAAATCGTCGAAACAGAGGCAAGCGCTTGAGTATAACAAAGCTCTTACCGAAAGATTCGGACACATGCCCGAGATTCGCCGCATCAGCCGTCACAGACATGTGCCCAAGGTCATCAAGAAGGCGGGCGAGATCAAGCGCGAAGAGTTGGCCGCCATCAAGAGAAGGGAGGAGAACGAGCGGAAACACTCAGCCAAGAAGTTTCAGAAGCGCAAGAGCGAGAGGGAGAAGGCGATCCTAGCCAAGCAGCAGTAAAACAGCCTCATAGCGGTCTGTTCTGGTTTGCAGCGATTTCTCGGTTTCTTTTTGCTTTACATTGGGCGGCGTTGGAGGAGTTACTTTGGAGTGGGTCTGGGGGCCTGATACCATCCACGTTTGGCGTTGGCATATTTGAAAAGTGGTAAGACGGGTTTGATGGGTTATTTGTGCTGGTATTTATCAGATGTCGAGGACGACGGTAGATAACAAGACACTATCTTCTCACATCCCATATTGTTCTCCAGGTTCTTCTAATTTATGCGGTTGGATGGATGACAGGCAGTTGGGATCTTCACGGCTTGTTCTGCCGATTATTTATGCCATCTTCTATGGAAGACGTACCAGGACAACATTTCTTGTTTTGGGAAACGGAACTTTCGATGCTTTTCTTGCTGCAACTTTGGGAATCACTGGCTTATTGCGTGTGATATGATCGGAGTCGATCTGAAACGAATTCTGACGGAGCAAGCGAGAGAGAGCCGGAACCGTTGGTATGTCCTTCTCAGTCTGGTATTGTCTAACCTCCTTCTTTCACAGTACGTGTCTTCGCACCGAGTCCTATCCGTTATGTGCACCGAGTACCTAGAGAGCACTGCCCTGGCTACAAGGATAAAAATAAACAGCATCAGCGTGAGTTCAGTGGGGCGATCGACGACAGGTACTTACAATAAACCCAGCGCAGCAGGTTGCAAGAAGACTGCCGAAGCAATTCGTACCAGGAGCACCTATGATATGTCAGCCACCTATATTCCAATATGCTGTTAAGCCCATGCGCTTACGGGTAATACACCTCGCCCCGACTCTCTCGTTGGGATCAATAGGATAATAGCCACAAGCACCTCCCCAGATACCGCTGTTGGTGGACCAAGGTGCTAAGTTCATACAGCAAAGAGCGATGGACTGATCACCGCCGCAGTCAGGAGTCACGCTTGGCGTAGAGGTCGGAGTGGTAATACTGGAGGACGGGATGGCTGTTATCGCGCAAAATCAGTCTTTGAGGTCAAGAAGTATACATCAAACTTACGAGTACATGCCGCTGAGGCACCTGTCACGGCCAACGATGATACCGCAAAAAGCTCAACGACATATCGAAAATGCATCTTGAAATCTTGAACTTCGACAATCACTCAACTTGACCAAAATTGCCATCAAAAAAGCGACAACCCCCCGAGAGATAAATACCTTTGTCCATGAATATCTGTTGAATTCTTAGGCATTCACCTGACAACCTGCTGACTCTTCCCAACTTTCAATACGAACAACAACGGTGTGAGGTTGTGTTGTCATGTCTAAAAGAAATCTTGGTTCAGCAATCCTACTCGCTATAACCTAACGCGTGGCGCTCGATAATTGCCCAGTATTTTCGTAATGGCAAGCCTAATGCGCCCATTCGGTGGTCTACTACCAGGTTCTTCAGCCTCAGAATTCACCCGTCTTACACCGTTGAGTGTCTGGGCAACCCACCATCATATCAGTGCCAGATCGTGGACTGCATCTTTACCCCAACGCCCCCACATCACCAACATCAGTATCAACACGAGCTTTCAACAAGAGACTCGAACAAGACTGCAAGAATCAGGTTTTCATGCGACGAGAAGGCGAAGAGGGGCGGTGATCTCTGGCTCTGTGCGTCGATGATACTTCGTTCCCAACATATCATCAACAAGAAGTAACAAGGGGCTTTTGACTGAACCGGCCCCTCGGAACTTTATGCAAAAGTTCTTGTTCGACAGCCCGGTAGAAAGAGTCGCTAAGGGCTTCGAGGGCCGTCGGCACTCAGAATGCAACCCGGCTTTGGGGGCCAGCGAAGTGACTGTAATTCCGATGAGACGGAGGGCGTTCCATCGCCAGCGATGGGGGGTTGCATGCTGCAGAAGAGCCTCACTTTATCTCCAGTTTTCACAGACTCCTGCTCATCAACTTGCATAAGGGTGCTGACGATGGTTAGGTCACCTCACACCAAGCTTTGACAGGTTTTATCAACCACCCTACAGCTCTCACCAAACATCACCAGCAATCGAAACCTTGAGCTTTTGGTTTTCTGTTTACCCAGACAGATCGGTTGAAGGCATTGAACAGAATGAACAAACTTTCTTGTCGTAAACTCCTGGAACAATCCAAAGCTTGGTTTAGACGCCCTCGACATCCCGCTCGAAGATCTGAAACGCGAGACTAACGGGACGGTGGGCCAAGTCACCGACTCACCACCGACCCGGCAGCGGTACCTTTCTTTCTTTTGTAGATCTGGCGGGTAACGGACCGTAGGGTGACAAGCCTTTCTTCGACCGAAGCACCTTCCCCGGATTCCAAAAAGCGAGTGTTTTCGAAGGATTGGTCTCCCGATCGGGAAAGTCGCTACTTACATGACATGTCTTCCTGCAAGTCTAGCCTCCGCACAAGGCACGGCATTGATCTGCCTCACCCCTGGTTTTCGCATGACCAGATCTTTTGTCGACTTTGGTTACGGTTGGGGTTACAAGACAGATTTCGTCAGCGCCCCTTGATCTGCTCGCCTCCAGATGCATCGACTCTGAGCCTCGACGCCTTCCCTTTGGGCCGCCACACACCACCTTCAACCGAGGCTTGATACTTTTCCAGGTATATACTGGAATGTGGATCGAATTCCGTGATTGGCGGATCAAGTTTGCCGTCTCGAGAAGTATTCATTCTAGGTGCCTTAAAGTAGAACATGGAACAGGCTCCTAAATTGGTGTCCTCCCATCTTTGGGTGGAGCTCGTCTGATCCGTTGCTGAACGATCGTGTGGCTTTTCCATATTAGTGTAGCCAGACCCCATGTATTTCTAAAAATCTCATCGATCTCTGAGGCTCTATTGCTCTGTGCTTCTTATAGCATGTTTGCCATCAAGGAGTAGCTAAAACCACTTCCTGCACATCTGCCACATCTACCAGTGTTCCCGTCACCATGTCCGACTTTGAAGCAGCAAACCAACTCCCCCAGCCAACCATCTCTCAAAACAAAATCCCAAAAGAGCTCTGCTTCGAAAATCTAGTCAAGAACCAAACAGCCTCCGTAAGCCATCCCTTCTCTTCTTGGGTTCTCGTCGCTAACATCACCAGCCCTGCTCCCTATCCGATTTCATACTCTACCTAACCCACTCCGAAAACTGTCCCGAGGTCCTCCAATTCTTCCTCTGGTATTGGGACTACGTCCAGCGATGGTCCCAACTCCTGCCTCGTCAAAAAGCCCTGTCCCCGGTATGGGACCCAGAAAAGGCAGCTGAAGGCCCAAGAGCGGCGAGATTCATCACTTATAGCCACAAGAGGGCGAGAAGCTTGAAGATGGAGAAGGTTCTTGCGGTTATGGACATTAATTCGTCCCATTCCGAGCAGCAATCAGAGAGGGACATAGACATGGCGAGGAGCCGGTCGAGTTCAACTTCATCTACTCTTACAACCAACTCTACCATATCTTCACTGTCTCAATCATCAGCACAAGCGAAGAGCCCTCGAACGCCATCTTTCCTGAGCGGGATTCTCAGTCCAACAGAATCGACAAGGTCGAGTAGCTGGCAACCATGTACGTTACCTCCCCCATACTTTCACACCCCCTTCCCCCCTTTGTACTTCACTAACAAAATCAGTCACAATCCAACCCAACCACCCCGAACTCTCCCGCATCACCAAACTCTTCCTCTCTTCCCCCACCACCCTAACCTCCCTCTCCCAACAAGACAGGGAACTGTGCCTTCGCGCAGTCCAGCACACCACTCACCCTACTGCCTTGTTACCAGCATTTATGAGCGTGGAGTCCACATTGCGGAATCTCCTTCATCCAGCCTTCATCCGACATTCGGCTAGAAACGCCAACGCCCCTCGATTGGCGTTCACGGGCGCTATCTGCTCCATTGTGGTGCTGCTAGGGTTTATCGTTGAGGCAGTGTTATTACTGTCCAAACAAAGCCCCTATCTACGGGTTATTGCGTTGATATTCTTCTGGCCTGGACTAGCGGGCTTGTCTACCGCCATCAAAGGGGTAGATGTATGCCTTCATTTCAAAGGGAGGAGACAACTACGGCCATGGGAGTCACCCTCTCTTCCACGGTTCCACGAAGACCCGGTTGACGGAGAGGAGAAGAGGGGGCATGAAAGAAGGGATACAAGTAGCACGGCGGGTACAGCTGGCTCTTATGTGGCTCCGTTTGTGATGGCACTAGAGGGAAAAGACAAAATTGGGTGGGAGGAACAGTACAACCAACGAGGGTGGAAGCATAGGATATTTGACACCACGGCCCCGGTGGAAAGCAAACCGCTCATCGTGATGCAGGACCGGATTGTCTTCTTGTCAGTATTATGGGCCGGGATTTTGGCGTCAGGGTTGACTGTGGGTGTGCTGTTTGTACCAGGGAGCAACCTCTTCTAACAAGTTGCCAATGACAAGAACAAATATTCCCTGTTACCCAAAGAGCGTGTGACAAAGCTGCGGTCGAAGGGTCATTCTGTGTTTTCCTTGGACACCTTCCGACATTATCAACCGCCCCCTAATGCCACGACCCGGCATCTTTAAAATTGCTGGAAACATCCACAAGTTTTATCTCTTACAATCAAATTATATTACGTACTACTACAACGAGAAACTCACGTACCCCCCTTCCCACTGTATTCTCTAATATGTACATTTTGTGTGTAACATGAATCAAATATCATGTTTGCCCCATCATTATCCACCATAACCCCCCCATCATCAACGTCAACAAACGATTGTGTGGTG
Source organism: Triangularia setosa (assembly GCA_033296915.1). NCBI lineage: Eukaryota > Fungi > Ascomycota > Sordariomycetes > Sordariales > Podosporaceae > Triangularia > Triangularia setosa. Next base: position 98,773 of record MU866107.1, on the reverse strand, counting down.
CGATTCCAGCAACTCATTACAACCAAACGTTCTGACATTAAACAATTATGTCTGTTCCCGAACAGACTCAGCATGACAAACAGCCTCTCCCTCTTGAATTCCTGACAATTGATCTCCCAACATTATTCAGAACAAGCACCTCGTCTCTGAAGACCTCATTCCTTCATAAGAAACATTAGCCCAACATTAACTCATGATGGGAAACAAGATAAAGCTCCTCGATACCCCCAACAGTCAATACATGCAAGGGTATACCCGCAGCTCATGCTTTAGAAGAAGTAAAAAGTAGAAAAACAAATCCCATAACGCCATCTCCTTTCCAGAACCCCAAGTGAAAACCGTTTCCCAACCATATGCCCTAATTCCATGACAACCAGATGCCCGATATGCATGCCCCATGCTGATACCCAGTAACTCAGTAACTTTTGTTGTAAGGACAGTTAAGAAGTGAACAACCACCACCCTAAAACCAAACCGTGAAAAACAACATCACCCCCACCAAACCCGCTACCATCCCCCTAAACACAACCTTGGTCGGCGCAGCGGGATTCTGAGTCTCCCTGGCCGGATTGGCAGCTGTGCCCGTCCCTCCCTCCCCATCGTTTGGCGAGGCAATCGTAGGAGCAGCAGTAGCACTAGCCATACTCTCATACGTCCCCGTGAAAGTCTCCCCCACACTCGGCAATTTTACATTCCCCTTCACCAGCCAACCCCCCTGCGTCGCCTCCGGACACGGCCTCGCCGATACATGCTTCGCGTCATACTTGTCCTTCACCACCCCCGTCGGCTGCCCAACCTGTTCCCACCTCTCCTTCAAATTATCGAAATCAGGCTGAACCGGCTTTGGCGTCCCACTCCTCACAACCCCGCCAACTACATCCTCCTCCTTTGTCGGATTCTCGTACTGGATCAGCCCATAACGATTCTCCTCCTGAATCCATTCATAGACAATCGCCCCCGACCAATCATTAATCATTTGGGGCCCAAAGATTGCCAGCTGGTCGTCAAACAGTCTCGGGCCTGGAACGTTACACCCAGTCTCACTAAAGAAGATGGGCACCGGAAAGTCCTTGGCCTGCTTCTGCAGGTTGGCATACCCCGAGGTTTCGTATGTAGAAGGATCGCACCACTCGTAGCTATTTAACGCAAAGAAATCCACACTCTCAGAAGAATTTCCGCCGCAGGTCAAATAGTCCTGGAGCATTGGGCGAAGCTCGGCGATGTCGGCTGCGGAGTAGCCAATGGGGACTTCCCTGTATTTCTTGGAGGAGCGATGAGCTTTCATGTCGCGCACGGCGGCTTTGATGAAAGGGGCCGCGTTGGAATGTGCTTCTGTGGAGATAATCTCGTTGCCGACGAAAAAACCCAGGACGTTGTCGTACTTGATGAAAGCGTCCATTACTTCGGCATAGCGGTCGTGCATCCTTTGGGTCCAGGCAGGTTTGACCTAGATGAGTATTAATATTTTGCGTTCAATGAACAAGAGGATAATAAGAGATCGTACCGGATCGATGTACGTATCAAACGTATCCAGATCAATGAGGGCAGCGATGCCAGCATCGTTGAAGGCCTTCATGCAGCCGTCGTGGTTCTTGTCCGGGTCAACATGGTAGACTCTGATGGCATTGGGGCCGAGCGTCTTCATGAGGTCAACATCGCGCTTGCACTGTTCTGTGTCTATTAAGGGGTCGTCTGTGGTGGTGGTGTGTTAGCATGCATATCTTGTGCGACTCATCTGGCTTATAACTTGTGTAAATCCTCTGTGCCAAGACTCACCTGGTGACAACTGATAGGCAATGCCTACAAGCACCCCAAAAATTAGCCAAAAGTCCAATTGATCAGCAGAATGAAGAAAAACATACCCTTCACAAAAAACTGCTTCCCATCCGCAGTAAAAAACTTGTTACCGACAGCAGTAACGGGGCCGATGGCTTCAACGGTTTTGGCGACGCCGAGCGCCGCAATCGCGGCAAGCCAAGAAAGCTTCATTTTTGGTGGGAGCTGTGTTCCCCTGCCACGACAGGATCGCCAAGAGGTGAACAAGGCTTTTTGCCAAGATGATGGCTAAATAATTGATGTCGTGAGATATTCGAGGAAAGCACTGCTTCAGATGTTTTTCTGCAACGAATGGTTGAAACAAAAATATTATTCTGGTGGTTGTTGTGGTGTTGCTTGGGGTGAGAGCTGTCAAACCAGACGTTTAAAGCTGCAAACAACAGGAAAGGCGTGACCGTTGCAAACGCACCCGTGCAAAAAAACCACTGCGCTGGGAAGGCAAGTGCGAGTGTGGGTTGATCAAATGGCCAGATTCGGACCCGAGAAGAAAAAAACCGAGTGCTCGTGTTTGTCGAATTGGTGACAATTCGTATTCTTTTGCTGCTCCCTTCTTTCTCATCTCTAAGTGGTGAGGTCAACCGTGTTTCCGTATCTTCTACCAGTCACCCAACCCGATGGATATGATATATGAGCAAAATGAATGGTCCCGTATCCGTCAACAAGATGTTTTCACCACCGGGTCTCCGTTTGCTGGCCCCGGGAGCGGTTCTGGTCCTCAGCTGTCCTTATCGTCAAACGAGTGACTTTGAGAGTGGAAGAGATGCGAGGTTGGCAGCAGCAACACATGGCGGGAGGTCAGAGATAATAACCACGATTAATGATGAGGACCACTACAAGGTGTGACAGAAACGACAAGATGCAACACGGCCCATTTAAAATGGGTGATCACAAAGACCAACACTGGTTACCTGATTCTGTGTTTTTCCACACCTGCCATATCGCGATATCGCGTGTGGAGCTTGGTTTGTGGTCTGCCATGGTTCGGCTGCAGCAACCCCCTGCGAAGAGATCTTGATGTTTTCCCCCAGGCCCCGGTCAGCCCAACCAACTCCAACGGGGTTTGCAGGGATTGCGCTGAAATATATCGTGAGCTATCTCTGGCCAAGAACTTCTGTTCCCAGCTGCCACCCCGCCTTTGACTTGGTCCTCAATTCCTCATCTCCTCACAGATAGTACTCGACATGATATCCTCAAAAAGTCCACGCAATCGCGGCTCAAAACAACCCGAATCCTGCATCACCGACCAATCACACCCACAACAGGACACCATCCCAAGGTGTGCCAACCCTCGAAACACCAAGTTCGTGTTCCCATAGTTGCGCCATCCCCAAACAAGAATAGTGTCCAGCCCCGCGCCTGCATTGCATGGTCTTTCACAACCCCCACGCAACTCAAGCCTGCCCATTTTGCTCCACCGCAAACTGCCTGCCATCCCACCTTGTGTCGTCAGACGGCAGGGAGTCAGACCTGCCAAAGGCCCAAAAGTGCTCCAAAAGCTCCAAAAAAGATCCCGCCTTTGCATGATGGTGGTCAACAAACTCGGCCTCATTCCCACTGGTCCAAGAATTATCAACAATTCAGGAACTTTGTTGTTTCGTATGGCCTTCGTCCTTCTGGCCATGCTCGCCTAGCCACCCGGTTTTTAGCCACTTACATACACACATTGGAAGCAATATCTCACGCCGATACATGGCCGCCGATAACGCAATCGGCAGATTCCAAGTTTTTGGTGATCTAACAGCTTAAGGTGGGGGACACAATCGGGCGCTGCCAGAGCGGATGCACGGGCCGTGCAACACTCACCTCAGACACCTCAACATCAGGTTGCTGCACACCTATACCGAGTTGACTGGTCGGTTCACATATAGTACATACGTAGTACTGATGATGGCAGAATCCAAGGAGCAATGGTGAGAGAGTTTGACCAACGTCATCCGAGACCTTTTCTCATGATTGCTGAAACATAGGTCGTCTGCATACTCTGTGGTGATGGTGTTGAACTATGCCGCCATAACCGGCGCCATGGCAGCTTTGGTATCGTTGTTTGGCTTACCCTCAAGGGAGAGCATGCCGTGATAACCGGCGAGCAAACGAAGTCAGGTTTTAGACTGCAGGTCAACTTCGACCATCTTGTGTGTCTGGTATGATATCTTCCCACCAGCACCACTCCCGAGGTGTTCAACCACCTGACACCTCATATTCTCCCCACACAACAAGTTCACGCTTAAACACCCAAGTGACTTGATTCCGCCTTTAGTCCGGTCTCGATATCTTTCCAATCCCCGAGCTCTTGCGATCATCTAGTTACTCTGAGCTATCAATCACCAATCCAATCCTCTTTAAACAACCCCCTAAGCTCAGAAATCCCGGCATGAACAATGCAGAGCCATCTTCGAGACGCAGGCAGCTTGACCTTCCAAAAGAAAATGCCTTCAGAACAGGATCAGCTCAACCGGTACACTGGTTTAGATTTATTGCTCCTATGGTTCATCCACATCTACCCTAGCGATGTGTTGCGAAGAGCAACCATATAAGCGCGGGAATGGGAACAAATGTCTTGCATGACGGTGACAGCATGATAGGCACGTATTCAGGTACAATAAGCGGAGGTTCAATGCATCTGCGTTTCCGTTTATGTACCAGCGGCGGCATGAGACCTCTCTCTCTGTCAAAGCCTTACCCCAAAGGCCATTGAAATCCAGTCCAATACTAAACACCACCAACACATTTCACAATATTCCACAGTTTGTCAGGCTCATACACAAGGGAATGAACACAAAAAGCTGACGATCATATATAAATACCTGATCCGTCAGCAAGGGATTCACTTCAACAGACCACCGTTGCCAACATCGCACCCTCAATCAAGTCCAATAAAGTTTTAAAGCACAAGAAAATGTCTACGTCAGGTTTATTTAAACTGCGCTGCCCATCCATCACATATGTTTGTTTGTTTGTTTCTGGGTTGCCATACAAGCAAGCCCATCCCCCTTCATCGCTCTTCTTCGCGAGTTAAGAGGGGAGCATTCACGGCCAGACATCCACGGGTCCCGTCACCTGCTCTGTTACTACTCCCCCCCCCCCCCCCCTCTTTCTTGAGATGTTTCTTTTTTCCTGTACTTGATCTTTATCCTCAGAGATATGAGCTTGAGTGACTCAGCGCAATGCCGCTGAACTGTTGGGTTCAACAAGCTTTCCTCCGCCCCCTTTCATTCCCCCATAAACGAATTAGCCCCTGATCGTTTCCGTGGCGGCCATGGATTTTGTTCTCTTTTCCTCCACCAAAGGCACCCGCCATCGCTAAGAGAAAAAACGCACAATGAGAAAAAAACAAAAATGAGAATTCCACCCAACACAGGCAGTTCCGCCGGCCCAGTCTTTTGACGAGGTGCGTCCATTGACATAAAAAACTAACAAGCTCGTTCCCTGTCTCTAATGGTATCACTACAAACGCGCCGCATAGCTAACGCAAGAAAAATTTGGGAGATGACCTGAATCCTGAGACACTATGACCTGGGATGACATGCCTACCGAAATGTCGTTTGCATATCTTGCTTAAACCCCGTAGAGATCCCAGCCGTCATAGTCGCCATCCAGCCGCGGCTCTGCCGTTGCTGGATTGGATTGGTGTGAGGGTGCAAACTCAGTACGGAACTCTTCGTCCAGTCAGAGGTCCTCGTCCTCGAGCTCAGACGGCTTGAGCAGACCGCCGACCTTGGAACGACGCTCCAGATCAGCCTGCCGGGCGTCACGCTCCATCTGCTCCTTCTCCACCAAGTAAAGCTCGGCGTTGTCGCCAGCAAACTCACGCAACGAGATCAAGAAATCGCGCAGCGCAAGTCTGAACTTGTCGTATTGCGTGTTCAGCGTGAAAAGACCTTCCACGAACGCGGTGATTTGCGGGCTGTTTTGGACTAGTTAGCTTGTGTACATATAAGGCAGTCAAGATTCACGAGGGTTACTTACGCAGTGAGGTTGGAGAAAGCGTTCTGAAGGAGATTGCTCACAAACAAGGCAAGGAACTCCCTGTTGCTAGGGGACCCTTGGGCTTGGTCCGGGGTGTAAATCGGTCCCTGGATCTTGGGCTGGGTACCATCGGCGGGGCTGATGAAGTAAAACATGCGCATCAAGAGCATGGACTGGGTCTTGAAGCCAGCCTTGTGGTCCTGGTCGGTCAGGACGAAAAAGACATCCTGCAGAATGGGAAGGAAGAACTGCTGGAAGAACGCATTTGAGGTTGCCACATCCGTCTTCTCCGCAATGTTGTTGATCAACTCCAGGCACATGTTAAGCCCTGCAGTTTCCACATCGCGGTTATCGTGCTTGCTGGCCCACAAGCACGAGTCTATCACAAACTTGAACTGACGGTTGTCAAGCTTCAAGAGGGCGGGGAAGCAGTGAAGATTGATGGCCCGGAGGAGGTTGAAGAACTCAACACGGTGCTCGGGGAACTCGGAGAAGTCCTTGTTGATCATCTCCAAAGTGCACTCAAAGACATTCTCCATGATAACCGGAACCTGGTCCTCCATCAATCCAGAGAGCTTGGTGATCATGGCAGTCATACACCTAAGCACTTCGGCATCACGAGCGCCGGGGACGTTGCGGTTGTAGTCAACGAGGACCGAGTCCAGAAGCTGAGGAACCATCTGAGCCCGAACAGTCTGCAAGTCTTCCGCCTTGTCAATGAAGGTTTCTACGAGCTTGAGAATTTCCTTCTTGATAGTCCGCAAGCCACGGACGATGGGCATCTTGGTTGCGACCTCGCCTTCACGGGCGACAGCCTGGGAAATCAGCTGACTCGTGGTAGCGTACATCTCCAACATGTTGTTGTAAAGCCGACCGATCTGGGGGAAGAAATATGTGCCGATTGATGAGCAGGCCGAGACGTTCGTCTTCATGATGTTGCCGATAATCTTGATGGTATCGGCATTCTGGAGAATGGTGGAGTCCTGAGTCGCCGCCTGGATAATCTGGTCCCAGGCGGTGTTGGGAATGTTCATGAGTTCAGTCAACAGACGCTCCTGAACGTTCCTATTGCCCTGTGCAGCCACCATGTATCCACAGGCCTCGTAGAAGGTATGGACTTGCTGAGGAGTCAGATCAGAAGTGATCCTACCAAGATTCCGAATGATCTCTTCAATAAAGGGCTCAGTCTCGCTCGGCTGGAGAGCAACAAAATGACGCCTACACTGCTTGGCAATCTTGATAAAAGTATCGCAAGCCATATCCTGAACACCTGCTTGAGAGTTAGTGATATGCAACAATATTTTTGTCACAGATAGGGAGACATACCTTCGTGTGACTCGTGCATAAACTCGAAAAGCTTATTGACGACCGTCTTAAGGAACTTCCAGTGAGCCTTCAGGAAGCGGGGGTACTGCCCAACAATATACATGATGTTACTGGCGACGACGGCCTTGTTGTCTTTGCCACGCTGGATCTCAGTAAGCCCGAGCAGCTCCTTGATGACAGTCACCAAGAACCGCTTCTCTGTCTCTTCGTTCATGGCCAAAGAGATGGAACCAATGGCCCAGCAGAGCACGTTGCAGTTGTGCCACGACCATTCGGATCTGTCAACCTGCCGTGACAACTTCTCAGTCATGATTTGCTCTGTGTCGACAACATCCAGATGGGTGAGGTAAACGAGACATTCGCGAATTGTCTTGTAGAGCTGGACAGTGTCCGTTTCCTTGACGAACTCGCGAACGATTTCTCCCTCGTCGTTCTCCACAATCAAGACTTCCTCAGGCCGGACCATCTTCTCGATCATGACCACTCTCAAGTTCGACAGCACCTCATTGTACTTGTGCTTGCGGAGCGGGTAGTTGTTGAGCAGCGCCGGGTTAGGGGCACCACCACCACCCAAGACACCCATGGCTGTCATATCGGATAGAGGTAGCGACTGCATCTCCTCGTAGAGCTCCTGCACCAGCTTAAGCCAGTAGTCGAGGCAGATCTTGAACATCTCGCGATCATCGATTTGTGAAATGCGGATCAGGTAAAAATGCCCGTGGGTGAGGAAGTCGCGGTTGGGAAGATTCTCAATCAATGGTAGATGCGCAGAGTAGAAGTTGCACAGGAAAAGTGCCAGGTTCTGGATAGTCTCCTGGTCACGAGAGTTACTTTGAGGGTACGTTGTCTTAAGATCCATCTCGAGGGGAATAATGTTGGAAATTTGCGTCAAGGTTTCGGTGAACATCTTGACAAGCTGCTCATCATAAGAGTTGACCTGGCCAGGACCTCCCGTCTGAAGACCGCCAATTTCCGTCAAACATTGGAGTGTGAGATTCCGGAACTCGGGCACCTCGAGGAATCTGGTCCTGAGGGTGTCGATGAGTGGCGTCTCGAAAATATACCCCAAGGGAATCCAGTTGCAGAAGCGCAACAGTGTCTGAAGGGTGGCCTTGATGAGGCTCGGTTGGGTTGCGCTGTTGAGGATTTCTTGGCATAGCGTAAAGATCTGAGAGAATTCATTGCACATTGTTGTCTTGAGATTGCGGGTTTTGGTGGAGGTCATTTGTTCGGCTGAGTAGTCAAACACCTCTTCGGAGAGGAGCCTCAGAATCGTCATGTTGTTCTCGCAGACTGACAAACTCGAATGGCAGGCGGAAATAATCTCATTGATGAAGGTGGGCCAGTTGTGAGGCCACTCTTGCTTCAAGACGGACACAAGGACGAGGTTCAGCTTGTTGAGTAGTGTGCGGTTGGCCTTGAGGGATTCTTCGGAACCCGAGCATTGCATGATAGTCAAGACGACGAAGTTACGGATTCCTAGAAAGTGTCAGTTCACCTGCCCCGAGTCCAACCAACAATACCACTGCAACCTACCTTGGCACTGCTCTCGTGGCAGAACCTTCCACCTCGTCATGATGACATGGTCGAGAACTTGGAGGCCCAAGACTACAAGTCGCTGTCAGCATTACCTCAGAACCAATCCCTCTGCACCCTAATGGAATCGGGGACCAACATTTCGTCTGTTCGTAGCTCGCTTTCGAGAGGATATCGTCCACCATCAACCAGGCATCAGGATCTTCTTTGAACTACAATCGCAGAGTTAGTCGATGACGGCGCCGGGGGAGCTACAGGTGTTGCTAGGTAGATATCGTGGGCGAGGAGGTGAGTGGCAGACTTGCCTGGTTCAGAGCGGCTTGGGCAGCTTTTTGCTGTAAACAGAGATGGGCAGTTAGCATCGACATCGACGGTGAGAGACTGCCCATATGGCAGAAGTGTAGAGCCAGCATTTACCTGATCGCCGCGGCCTTCATAGAAGGCACGGACAGTGGCGTCCAACTCCTCGATAGAGACCGGCATGGTCGCAGTCGCACACCTATCGCTGGGTTCGTGGTACTTGGAAACGAGGCCAACTGGGGACAAGATTGCGAGGCCGAGAGGGTGCGCAGAAGATGGATTGCGAGGAGAGGTCCCAGGCACAACGGTCGCGGTCCACTTTGTCGATGGCAGGGTTGGGTGGAATGTCTTTGGTCGAGGGCGGGGGAGAGGGTGGTCAAAGATTTTGGAAAAGCAAAAGCGTTGCAAGTGCTGGGTTGAGTGGGATGACGGAAGTATGGAAAAGAGAATTGAACGTCGGGTCGAAAGCTCAGAAGGCCGAACCCCACCAGCCTCTCGATTGTTGCTAGGCGAGCAGAGCAACCCCGCCTTGCATGCAGCAGCCTGCTTCGCTGGCGGTGGAGAGTCGGCTCTTCCAGAGATGCCCAGAAGCGCTGGGTTGCTTGGCATCGGAGACGGTCATTTAATTATCCGGCGGCTTTGAAATCAATCCTCAACGCGCAGCCAATCATTATGCCAACACCCCGTCATCAAGCACTCTTCGGTTCCAGTGGCTCGGGAACACCCACCACTCTGCAACAGCCTGCATATCAACTTGCAGCCAATGATCCTGTTGCCGTTGCCTGAACTGTAAACTGCTCTCCTCCTCTTATGGGACGTCTACCACCGCTTGGGGAACAGGTGCAAATGAATCACTATCTGCCTCATTTGAGCTAGCGTTGGGCATCCACTCTGTAGATTCGTCTATTTCAAGATGGCTGCCTTTTAATATGCACCCCATTTTGCTCTAACATCGGGCCATGTTGCCACTACTTTTAGATCCAATTTCACATCTCGTGTATATCCTTCTATATTCAAGGTTTGGTATATCCCAGCTCAGCAAGACCCTCCTCCAAAGCCTTAACAGCACGCTCAATATCGCCTCTGGCGGGGTCAAGCTGTGAATTGTCTTGTCAGTCGTCACGGTTGCTTGATAATTAAACATGAAGATGCTGGGATCACTCACCACACTAACACCCATGTGGCCAAAACGGATATACTTGGTGATTATTTCCTTGTGGATACCGCCGGCAAACACAACGCCCTTCTTCGCGAGGATAGGGAGGAGCTCAGCGCCCTTGACGCCCTCAGGGAGGTAGATAGCAGTCATGCCGTGAGCCTGTTCATTAGGGTTGGCAGCGACCTGCTTAAGACCGAGAGTAGCGATGGCAGCCTTGATCTTGTCTGAGGCGGCCTTGTGGCCAGCAAATCTTTCAGCCACAGGCTTAGCCAGAATTTGGCTAAGGGCAGTGTGAAGAGCGTGGACGAGCTGTGGCGAGGGAGTAGCAAAGTATGAGGGCTTCTTGGCCTCGTAATTTTGCATGACTAAATATGGGTCAGTCATGCAATTCGGCATGCTATGGATATATCAGCACAGAATGAACTTACTAGGGGTCCAGTTCTTCATAGAGGCGAAGTAGGCCGAAGCAGGGGTCTTTCTGTTCTCAAAAGCCTTCATGGCGCGGCCGCTGAACATGGAAATGGACAGACCGGCGGGGCAGCCAATGGCCTTTTGACTGGCAGTCACAACACCATCGAGCCCCCAAGTATCAAAATCAATCTCCTCGCACGCAACACTGCAGACACCGTCCACGATGATGAGGGTATCTGGAGAGACCTTGTGGACGAGAGCCGAAAGGTTCTTGAGTTCGCTCAAAACACCAGTCGACGTGTCAACGTGGGTGATAGTAATGGCCTTGTACTTCTTTTCGGACAGAGCCTTCTCGATCTCGAGGAGGGTGGGCTTGGTGCCAACGGGCGCCTTGAGCTCGGTGACATTAGCACCGTACACTCTGAGGCAGTCGGCGAAGCCATCACTGAAGTACCCGGTTCCAAGCACCAACACATCCTCACCAGCCTCAATCAAGTTCGCGGCGACAAGGTCCCAGCCGAGGGTACCAGATCCAGAGAGAACGAATGGTTGGGACGCAGGGTCGGTAGTCTGGAACAGCTTGCGCAGCATAGACAGGGTCTCGCCAAAGGTAGCAACAAAACCTGCGCTCACATGGCTTTCACTGTGGGTTGGAAACGGATGGGCGTCAGCCTCTGGACCCTTACAGCCTAAAATGGATGGTAGGGACCGCCATGAACACCCGTACATACCTGAAGTGACTCATGGACTGGAGAACAGCATCATCGAACTCAATGGGTCCTGGAATCAGGAGCGTTGGATGGGCGGGTTGAGACATCTTGGGGGTGGTTGTTGTAAGCTGGCGCGTTTGGTTCTTGGGCAGCAGTGAGGTGTCAATGGTGCTGGGGAGACGTTCGACAGCGTAGGGGGTATTGATCGGATATACGGGGGCAAGATGCCGTGAGATCAACGATAAACGGGCGGGGGGAGCGTCCGGTGCTTTTGGCGGGGTCATTCCTAACCGTCTGAACGCCGAGCGCGACAGTTTGGAGACCTCGGGTATAAGCACCATGTGCGTCTGCGCTGCAAGCTCTCCACACCGTTTCAATCTGTACCTTATCTTCCCTGAACCTTTGTTCCTCTGACAGGTACCTGGGAACGGAAGCAGCCTTGCGGTTAAACTGGACTCTGTATGGACCGAGGAAACGGGCGAATGTGTCTGGAATAGGTATTCAAATAAGTTTGGGAAGCAGGGCACCGGAGAAAAGACGGGATAGAGTGAGGCAACGAAGGAGAAAAATCGGTGTTTGAGTTCGTATAAAACCGAACAAAAATTCGACTGCCCAGACAAGTTTCGTTTCGGTTCCCAAACGACTTGACTGGACCAGGTTAGAGAGGTCTACAACTTGCTATTAGTCACGTATGGAAAAGTGTCCAGTTCTAGACGCTTTGCCGCTTTTGATAGTGTTCGTCGATGCCAATTGTACCGAGGATTGTTCAGTGGAAGAATGTGTTTGTTCCAGGGGCCGGGTCCGTCCGGCGAAGCTGCCATCTTCGGACCCGCTTGCCGCTAGACAGACTGTGGAGAAGTGGGGGAGGCTGGAGGTGTCGTTCGTCATTGCTACCCCGCCGTCCCAGCCCCAACATCAGCCTCCAACGTCAAGGGGTCTAATCTTATCGTTCACCGACCAAGGTCAGTCAGCCAAGCCAGCCACGACAGTTATCACCAGATAGCTTTCTTTGTCAACACCACCAGATAACACTGCTTCTTGAACCGACGACGAGTAAAAACTAACGATCCGAACCGATTGACTCAGCTCAGTTTATCCGAAATATACCCCCAACCAAGCTTCACAACACCTCTCCCACCCCAATAGCCCGCGACGCATAGAGTAACAGCTCAAGCCAGCTCCTACCTCCAGCGCATTACCTCCAAATCAGCGCTTCATACCCATCCAGCACTGCAACAATGGCCTTCCTAATCTTAGTAATCGGCGACCTGCACATACCCGACCGCGCCCTCGACATTCCGGCAAAGGTACCCCATTTTCCCCCTCGACCCTCCCAAACCCCCCCCCCCTAATCGTCAACTCCCTTCTAACCCTCCTCCCTCCCTCCCCACCAGTTCAAAAAACTCCTCGCCCCCGGCAAAATCTCCCAAACCCTCTGCCTCGGCAACCTAACCGACAAGTCCACCTACGAGTACCTCCGCTCCATCTCCCCCGACCTCAAGATCGTCAAGGGCCGCATGGACGTTGAAGCCACCTCCCTCCCTTTGACTCAAGTTGTCACCCATGGCGGCGTCCGCATCGGCTTCCTCGAGGGCTTCACCCTCGTCAGCTCTGAGCCCGACCTCTTACTCGCCGAAGCCAACAAGCTCGACGTTGACGTACTGTGCTGGGGTGGCACGCATAAATTCGAGTGCTTTGAGTATATGGACAAGTTCTTTATCAACCCGGGAACGGCGACGGGGGCGTTTTCGACGGATTGGGCGGATGGGGAGGGGGAGGGGGAGGAAGAGATGGTGCCGAGTTTTTGTTTGATGGATGTAAGTTGGGAAGGATGAAGAGGGGAAAGAAGGGGGAATGCTGACAAAATGAAAATAGGTGCAGGGGATCTCGTTGACGCTATATGTCTACCAACTGAGGAAAGATGCGAATGGGGTTGAGAATGTGGCGGTGGAAAAGGTGACGTATACCAAACCGGTTGAGCCGACTGGTCCATGATACCCAGCAGGATGAAGAATGAAGATGAGGGATGAGAGAGTAGGGAATACGGTACCGGATCTAGAAGCAGAAGAGAGTGCACGGTGGTGTGCTGTTTGCTGATACATGGCAAGTGAGCCGCAAAAATCACCTAGAAGTTATTTCTGAGCTGTTGCTGCGCTGTAGCTAATCCAGTACAGCTTAAGAAACAGCTCTCTGAAAAGGGGGGCATCAAACAATACCAAAATACCATCTAATACTTCAGAACTATGCTCAGAGTTCAAACCCAATAAAGGCAGCACTGACTGACGCGGAAGCATTCCAAAAGTAATTGATAATCATATTGAACAACCCAACAACGTCAAGCAAAAATTGGTATCATCCAGCAACAGTTCCTTCGTTGCAAAGGAAAGACAAGAAAAGAAAATCCCAACAAAGGCAGCACAAACTCCGCAATTTCCCGATATGCCTTTCCCAACCCTTCCCCTATCCAGAAACACCACATGCTTTGCTATTTCCCTCACCCGTCCCTTAAAACTCCTCAAACGAACAGAAATGCACTGAAAATAAAATCATAGCATCATACTCCTCCTCCTATCCACCACACCCTTCCCCTTCCCTTTGCTGGTATTACTCTCCAGACTCCCCGTACTCTCATCCCCAACCGTGCTCACCGAGCTTTCCTCGACATACTCCCCCAGAAACGCACTCTTCTTCGGCGCCAGCATCGACGCCCTCGCCTTCCTCGCCCTCGGCCTACTGGCAATACCCTCCCCCTCTGCGTCCCTTTCTTCCTCCAACTGCAATTTATGTAACGCAGCCTGTGCCGCCATGGACGATTTCCTCGCTGTTCGTTTTGGTTGTGGTGGCGGAGATGCCAAGCTGAGGGTCGAACTAGAGGTGCTGGCGAAATCATAAGGGTCGATTTCGGGCTGTGATTCAGGTGCGCTGGATGATTCGCGAATGGCGAGCGAGGGTCGTTTTCGGCGGTCGTAGGTTATGTGGTCAATTTGGAGTGGCTCCTTTGAGGCGAGGGGACTGGCAACAGGGGGTGGCTTGTGGGTGCTGGCCGAGAGACCGCCACTGGAGGTGACGGTCGATTCGGACCTAGGTTTTGTGGAGGAGGTAGGGGCTGATGTCGGGTTGGGGTTGGAGGTTGTAGAAGAGCGGTGGAATTTTCCTTCGCCGGAGACGGCATCGAAGAGTTCTTTTGTTGGGCGCCGCATTTTATCGCGAAGGTTTGGCTCGGCGTAGCTGATAGCTGGGCGGGCGCGGCGGCTGGGCCGGGAGGTTTCCCCTTCGGAGGAGATGTGTGCTGGAGGAGGGGTATCATGGGGGAGTGGCTCGATCGAGGAGGGTCTACCGGGAGTTGTTGGGGAGGTGAGGATCGACAAAGGAAGTGGTGCGTCAGGCTCGGCGATGATGGACAGGACTGTTGGAGGGGGGAGGGCGGCTGGTGGGACTTGGATCGTAGGGGTTGATGGTTTCCGTGCTTTAGGCTGTTCTTTGGCCGTAGATTCCTTCGATTCTTTTGATTCTGGTGCCTTTGCCTTCTTTGGTTCCTCAATCGGCTTCGACTTTGTCGTTATCTTCTTGGGCGATATAATATCTTCATTCGTGTTTTTTGCAGCTAATGGTGCCCTTGCCTTGTCCCTTTTGCTCGCCGGCAGCTCCTTGATGCTCCTACGCTTCTGAAGGATATTGCGACCTGGCAAGGCCTTTTCAGCGGCTAGCACATCCTTAAGTTCCTTAACTGTCTGATCCAAGGTAGCCTGTATGTTGTTTTCGTCGCCATATTTTCTCTTCGCTCCCGCTCTTATTGTTTGCGTAGGTGGCGTTGGCGGCTGCTGCTCAATAGGCTGTGATCTTTTCTCAGGCTGAACATCCTTTATTGGCGAGGCCTCTACCATCTTGCTCGGCTCGGGGCTGGTTGGCAGCTTCTTACTAAAATCAAGTTTGGGTGGTGGTGAGAGGACCAGCTGTCCATCCTCCGCTTTCCGTGTCGGTGAAGATTTCTTCACTGGCTCCTCATCGATGAACCGTAAAACGGGCGGTGGTCCTAGATCCAATGAATCTGCGCTCGTATCGGCGGCGGCAGCGCACAAGGCCATGATCTCCTCACTGTTCATGGTCGCCCTTTGATAGCTGTTGTTTTCGTATATCGGAGGCATTCTCCCTTCCTGCGCCGCCAAAGCCTCTGCGTCCACATTTGTATCTCGCCGTCGTCTTATTGCTGGGGGAGTCCTGGATGTGCTCGACCGTGACGACTTTGAGAATCTCCTATCTGCACCAGAGTGTCGCTTCACCGGTGGTTCCACTCCCAGGTTCCCTAGCAACGCGCCAAATTCGGCGAGTTGGGCCTCCAGCTTTGCCTTGATCTCGAGCGCATGGTCGGCTATCCTGTGCGCGCTGTTGTCCTCTAGTTTTTTTTCCAAACGGAGGATCTGGCCTCTGAGCTCCAAGTTCTCGGAGAGGAGACACGCGCAGTCGTTTTCGAGGCGGCGAATCTTTTGTGATTGATCCGAGTTGATCCTTGCGATATCTCGATTTTGCCGTAAAAACTTTCGACGCACTAGGAAGGATGAGTATCAGCGACACGCAATACCCGACATACTCCAGAGTTAGGAAACGCACAAATCTCGAAATTGCTTTCCGCAGCAGACGCAGGTGGCTCATTGAGTCGGGCCATTGTGCATGATGGTCGAGCAAAACAGCTCAAGGTTGTTTACAGGCTGCTAGCGAGACGAGCTCTCGCTGAAAACAGTTCGCGAGGCGGTTGTGATATTATCAGAGTCGCAGGCGACGCGATTCGGTGGTCGGTAAGTGGATTTGAAGATACGAAAAGTCGGGAAGGGCGGTGATACTGACGAAGTTGCATGGATAATTTGCTTGTCATTTCTGCACAGTGTTTACTTGACTTCCTAAAAAGGCATAGTATCAAAGCATGCACGGGCCACCAGTGACCTGTGTTGACTGGCGACCGTTTTTGGCTGGCTCCAAAGCCGAGCTCTGCCCCACTTCCAGATGCCAGCACACATCAGGAAAAGCGCCTTTGCCATGTTCCACGAGTCTGGAGCTGACATGTGTGAACTGCACGAACTCCTTTAGCATCTGTACCTAACTTCGACAACTGTCTTTTCGACTTGATTTACCTCGTTGCCGACACCAATCGCGAACATGTCCGGCTACCCAACTAGAAGTTTTCCATCCCACATGCGACAGCCGTCTCTCGGGCCTGGCGCGGGGTCAATGGGCCAGTCTCCGGCTCTGGTGTCACGAGTAAACGAGAAGAAAGCCGAGTTGGAGAATCTTAAGGAGCTCCGGGATCTGAGTGCTGCAGTTGCCTCACAGATGGAGGCTCTTGAACAAAAGCTAGCAACTTTGTCGGATGGGACGGAAGGTGTGTTGTCTTGTTGGGTTGTGGCTGGCTTGATCCTGCCAAGATACTGACCTTCTCTTAGCCATTGCTCTGGTCTTCGCCAATTGGCATAATGTGCTGAGGGCGATCAACATGGCATCGGGTATGCATATTTCTCTGATTTCTCTTCCCGCCGGGCTGGGACAGAACTGACCGGCAGCAGCGAAACTTCCCAAACCCAACCCCGAAGCCGAAGACACAACGCCCTTGCCGCAGACGCTCGTCCGGATACCGACCGAACATGCTCCTGCCCTCCAGGCACATGCAGAGGGTGCAGTCGAAGAGCAGAAATCAGGGTGAAGCCGCCACGACATGAGAAACATACTGGGGTTGACTTCCACTCCTTCTACTACAGAGGCTGTCCGATCAACCTGAAAGAAGGTTTGAAGGAAGGCTGGCCTACACTATCAACAGATCACAAGTTGATTGGCCTCTGTTGGAATACATAAACTACAATATCGACATCATATCGATTCAGGCTGTTGTGCCTCAACCCGACAGACCAGAAACAAGGTGGGGTACATTTTGCCAAGCAAAGCGCGTCATTCTCGCGTTCCTTAGTCAGCTATCACATTGGCTAGAACGACGGCAAAGCTCAGTCTAGCCCCTTTGGGTACAAATCCGAATGATGTGCAACAGGGACAGGGACTCCGGCGGAATTGCAGGTGGGGCATCGTCACTTGGGACGGAGAAGGTCTGGTGGGGTGTTTAATGATGGGTTGCGGGAGCTGCGCTTCTGCTCTTGGAAGGCCGGGGAAGCTGCAGAGTATGAGATGCAGTGTTGCCATCATGTTTGTTTACACGAGACAAGAAGGCACAGAGGGGGAGGGCGGGAGAAGACAGAGAGACGCCCTTCCCCGACGCGTGGTGTTGCTGGAGAGTAAACAAGAGACTGCTAGCCTTCTGGAACTGTTGTCTTTTCCCACAACACCATACACACAATCTACGCATGCGCTCTCTTGCCCATATTGCTTTGCTGTCTTTTGAGCATCACGCTCCAATTGCTACCTCAGCATACTTGATCAACTGATAACTGAACAAGATATTTCCATCTGATTTCCCCAAAGTTGAGGATAAAACACCCCTCGCCCGCGGCATCGACCAATCGCCCGTTAAATATCCGCGAAATTGCATTCGGACCCCCTGGTCTTTCACACTCTTGGGTCATCGTCGCTCTGAGGTCTGAGACCCCGTGGCTAGTCTTGGCATTTTTCGTCGGTTATTGCTGGCATTAAAGACATGATGGCCACCACCTCGAGGCTTCGGTCAAGTCTCGACTTTGACATTCACATTGACCACAACCATCTCTCCCAAAAGGCCAGTTTACCATCAGGCAACAAATTCCCGGTCCTGAGCGACATCTCGTTGAACAGTGTTCAACACCCTAACTCGATTAACATCGATGCCCTGACCCGAGACCTGGGCAATCTCCATCTTGCATACCCCTCGAAGGAGAATAATTGCCAGCAGCAGTCACACCAGGTACAAAAGGCTAAGGGCCGTAAGGTTCGGATGTCTGTCGACGACAACATTGAATACGATCATCCTTTCTCGGACAAACACCGTGCGGTCTCTGGTAACACCACCACCAGTGCCTCGACCAGTGCTTCTGACGGTAAGATTAACCTGGCAAGAGACGTCAGATTAGTTGAGATTAATTCATCGTTGCATAGAATTTGAGCACCACAACCCTCTAGCCTTGGCCAAACACCGGCTCTGCAGCAACTTGGAGCAGATAAGAAAGCACCAAGAAGGTCAGTTCGAGTGGCTTCTCTCGATTCCCATCCCGATCCGCAAGTCCCACCGGGGAAACCGGTCTCTCAGTAATCCCCGTGGCGGAGCAGACCAACCCCAGGTCGAAAAGAAAGTCTTGTTTGGATGCAACCTCATCCACAACAGAACCCAGTCCGGTGGCTCTCTCGACCATGGCGACAAGCCCACTAACCTGTACACACTCTTAGCAACCCGTGTTGAAGGCGAGGAAGAGTCCATCATGGAGCAATCTGTCATTGTGGAGGAGGCGGACAGTATCATTGCCAATACCTCCCACGAGGAAAGCTCAGCCATGCTCAGAGGAGGCGACGAGAACCTGCAGCCAGACGTACAAGATGTCTCGCACGGGAGGCCAAAGTCGGTGTTGAGCATCAAGGTTGACGAGCCCCTGATGAGCATGGATCATTTGTCACCCTTGCCGTCACCCCAGCCTGCCCGGCCACTCTCTCGTATTGAGGACTCAGTCGAAGAACTTGATAAGCTCGAAGAAGAACTTGAGGCTCTTGATGAGGTTGCCCAGCTCAAACGTGTGGTATCTCCTGAATTTGCTCCCGAGCCAGTCCTTGAATCCATTCCCGAAACCACTATCCAGCGGCAGGCCCCGCCGGCAGCCAGACGGACATCCACTGTCAGAGCCTTGACCACCACCACGCACACCACAACTCGTACCCGAAGCACAGCTGAACACAGCTCCTCCGTCCGCAAATCCGCCTCGGCGTCATCAGGTAGGAACGATGACAAGCCTGCTACTTCCAAGACAACCGTCAACACCTCCACAGCCCGTCGCTCCATCGCCCGCCCCTCTAGTCTCTTACCCCCCAAGGCCACGGTGAAATCTAGCAGAGCCCCTACCGTCGCAGCCTTTGAACTCCCCGGTGACGCCGTTGCCCGCCGCCTCAAGGAGCAGCGAGCTGCACGTCTCTCACAACAGGTCTCCGCCGAGGAAGCTGCCGCTATTGCAGCGCAATTTTCGCCCAGCAAGCCGCATGTCAAGTCTACCAAGCCGGTGACCAAGTCTACGTTTGAGCTGCCTGGGGAGGCGATTTCAAGGAGAAAGAGGGAGGAGAGAGAAGCGAGGTTGAAGGTGCAGGAGGAGGAGGAGAGGAAGAGGAGGGAGTTCAAGGCTAGGCCGATCCGGACGAGTGTGATTGGGAGTGGCGGCTGTAGTGCGGTGAGGGAGACGGCTACTAGCCGGGCGAGGCAGGCTAGGATGGAGGCTGCTGCTGCGAATGGGGGGCAAGCTACGACCCCTACGCATGGACATGTTTCGAGTGCTACTGCGCCTACATCTGCTTCGGCGGCGAGGAAGAGACATTCTATTGCTGCTGCTGGGGGTGGGTATGCTTCCTCTACAGTGGCGGCTTCGACCCGGTCGGTTGTGTCTCAGACGACGACTAGAGGTCGGACATCTCTTGCGGCTCCTTCTGGGGTAGGTTCTTCTAGCAGGGGGACGTCAGCTACCTCTGCTGCTAGCAGTAATGGGAAGAGGAGCAGCACCACTACTGTGAGTCAGGAGGAGGTGCAGCAGCAGAAATTGAGGGGGAAGGAGATTTTTAAGAGGGATAATTCCTATACGTCGGAACGGGAAAGGGAGAGGAAGGAGAGGGAGCAGGCTGCCAAGATGGCTAGGCAGGAGGCTGCGGAACGGAGTAGAGCTCTGGGACGGGAGTGGAAGGAGAAGATGGCTGTTAGGCAAAAGAGGGTTAGTTTAGTGGTTTCTGGGAGTGGGTTGCAGGGTTAGTAACTCTGGAGGGTTTGAAATGGGTAGCTGTGTTTTGTTAGCATGGAGTTTTGTTATTTGGGGGTTTGTATTAGGTCTTTTCGGTTCTGGATTGCTGTTGTTATGGAAAGACACAGGTAGGGTATTGTTAGAATTATGATTGGGGTTCTGATGGTGGTTGAGAGATAGAGAGTTGTATGGTTTTAGGGGACGTTCTTTTTTTGGTTTCGGGAGGCCTGAAGTTTTTGGTGCAGAGATGGACATGATAGTGTGTAGTAGAGAGGAAGGAATGAACTATCTCTATTACTTTTGTTGTTGACGTGGATCGGCTTGGTAGAGTTGGTGCTGTCTTTGGCGTGTTACATAGGGACCATAAAGTTCGACTTTTCATTATTCTAGTCGAGGTCGAGGCTTGAAAGTCGCTATGACGTGAGATATTGTTCATGATTCTCCAGACAAAAAGTTGATTCCAGTGGTATTGCTGGGTCTGTTGAACTGCCAACTATGAGAACAAGTGGGGGATCAAGTTTCGGAAATAGCAGTGACACACTGTGCTGCTAGAGAAAGTCGAGAAGAGTGTGTTTATCAGATACTAGCTAAAGTCCCTTGATCTGATTGCCATGATTATTCCAAAATTACATGTACGCGCTAGTTAAACATGAACATCAGAAAGCAGTTGAAACAAATGCAACCAAGGAGAAGAATACCAAGTGCTGTTATCCGCCTTTTTTCTCAGTCAACTAGTGACTCTGGGTGTTTCTCTTCTCTCGTCTCTGTTACTGATCCCTTTATTGTCCTTGCTGTTCTTTCCACGGCTATCCTCACTGTCCCCCTATAGTCGCTCTGTTTAATGCTTAAATCGCTGCCTTCATAGAGCATTCTCTCACTTATCATCTCAATGTCTCTATCCTCATGTTAACCGTGATTATTGCCTTCACTACTGCCTTGATCACTGCCTTCATCATTGTTCATTTCCCAGCCACCATCACTATCCATGCCTTCATTGCCTTCAAATCCGCCGTCAAAGTTGATATTACCAATATCGTCTCCGTCGTCGCAACATTCCCCGCCACCCTCGTGTCGTCATGGTAGCAAGGTTATCTGGCCCTTGCACTTTCTGTCTCAGACGAAGGCATTTTGAAAACAGCTCTAACGAATCGTTCAGGCGGCCCATCTCCATCTAGTTTACAGTCAGGTTGTGCATGCTGATTAATTTTTTGTAATGATCTTCTCTTAACCCTCTTCCGAATATCCAGTACTTGCAGGTGTAGTAATTCAGCCTCCTTCCACCGGCCTTGGCTTTGGTACGTCGACGCCAGGTTCTTCATACTAGTCAATATTTGGGGATGCTCTTCTCGTAAAACCTCTTTCGGATTTCCAGTACTTGCCGATGCAGTAATTCAGCCTCCATATACCGGCCTTGGCTGTAGTATGTTGACGCAAGGTTGGCCATACTACTGGGTGTATCGTGGTGTTCTTTCCCTAACTCGGCTTGCCACAGTTCTGTCGCTTCTTTCAGGTGCATTTCAGCAGTCTGGAATTGGCCTTGGCCTTGGGCAAGTCGGCCGGCGTTGAAAAGAAGTCTTGCTCTCGCCAGCTTTCCATTGTTTGACGCAATACCTTCCTTGAGGTTCAGCACAGCGAAAGCATGTGGGAGGTATGTGTTGGATGTCATCCAGTTCTCATAATCCCCTGGTGAAAAGCATCCTGAAACTACCGAGAGTGCCTGCTCGGCAAAATATTGCATGGCGCCTTTCTGAACAAGCCATTTTCAAGTGACCAAATGAACGAGTCGGTGCATATTAAACTTATGATCTTTGTCACTCAGTAATGAATGCGAAGGCTATCAAAAGTCCCAAGGAATCATCGAATTGTATTTCTCCTTGCTCGTGTTTTCGCGAAAGGTCGTCAAAACCTCGTCTGGGATAGCATGGCGATTGAACAAGCTCGTGATAGAAAGTAGATCGCCCACGAGAGGATCTTGACATTGAATCTGTTTGAACAAGAGGATCCAAGGTGCTGCCACCGCGAGAGGCGCTTTCGAGACTCTTCCGACCGTCTGGAACTCTTTGCTCAGCAAAGTCGACAAGGCTTTGATCACTCTTGTCTA
The DNA here is from genome assembly GCA_033296915.1 of Triangularia setosa. Taxonomy (NCBI): domain Eukaryota; kingdom Fungi; phylum Ascomycota; class Sordariomycetes; order Sordariales; family Podosporaceae; genus Triangularia; species Triangularia setosa. Next base: position 76,534 of record MU866107.1, on the reverse strand, counting down.
AAAGCTCAATGTACCTCTTGATGGTCATATGCCTATTCTTCTTGATAAACGCAGCAGCCTGAACGAGAGCCAACGGCAAATGTTCCAGTCGGGAAGACAAAGCCGAAAAGTCGTCGGGATCATCGGTGACACCATCTAACCATTTGTAATACCATCTCATTGGAATCAGCGGTGTGGTGGTTTTGCATAATATGAACTGTGGCTCAGTTTGTTAATGGTCGATATAGACCCGGCCAGTGACCACCGACAACCAACGGTCACTCATATCGTCCGAGCCGGAGACCGGAAAAAGGCACAGCGCCTGAACTATACCCAAAATGCCTCTGTGCGTGAGAATAGAGGAAGTAAGGTAGGAATTTCTCGTGTTACAAGTCGATAGATCAAATTCAATTGGGCGATTGTCGAAGGTTTGACATGCAGCCTTGCCGTCGCTGATCCGAGAACGAGGTGAAACCTATAAGTATCGTTGCGCCCGTGCCGCCATCACGATGTCTGGATGAGCGTGGCTTTGCCATAATCCTCGTTTCAGTCGTTCATTATCTCTTGTTCGTTTTCAATCGTAAATCCTCAATTTTCGAATATTTTTCGAATATTTCAAGTTTGCGCCAGCTCGAATCTCAAGACACACAAAACCGCTGTACGACCTGAGCAGCCGCTGGACCAATTGCCCCGAGCGACCGGACCCGGAAACCGTTAGCCAGAGCCACACAAACCTTCGCTCCAGCCTTTGTGTTTAGCACGCTGCATCCTGCAAGAAACCGGGAGAAAAAAGGCAAATCGCAAAAGCCCAAAGCAGAAGAATAATATGGATATGGTGACATATAGCGGTAGATTATAGCCGAGACCCTTCTTTATTCTCCGTTCCGCAGCGACAAAATGTATGCCAAGGACCGCGAAGCTTCTCCGCATTTTAGCAGCAGCAGCAGCGGGCCCCGGTCTGGAAGAAGTGCAACGGTGGAGCTTCTCCAACAACAACAACACCGAACCCGAACCTCGTCGCATGGAGGAGGAGGGGGATTAGGAATGGGTATAAAGCAGAGGCCCCTGGTTCGACCGCATCAGAGAAGTTATTCTTACAGTCATTCAAGAGGAGGCTTTTTCAGGAATCGGATATCGCTTTGGATATCGGGGCTCGCTGTGTTAGTGCTGGTGTGGATCTATCTTCGGGTCTACGGTCACGGATACGGGTATTCATTGAGGAACTCGCACTCGGGAGTAGGATTTGGATCATCAAGGCCGGGACAGCAAGGGACGAAGATTTCTTTGGGAGGGTTGCCAGCGTTCATTTTACCACCAGCAGCGACGACAACACTCGTCAGAATGACAAAACCAACGGCATCGCCAGCAAAAGGGAAAGGCAAGGGTGGCGGCGTGAAAGCGACGGCTCCGGCAGTCGAATTGAAGCAGGGCGTTTACATTGGGACAACGAACTTCAAAGCGCCAAGATTCAAGAAATCCGTGGAGACATTCAGGGGCATCCCCTACGCTCAGACGACCGGGGGGCAGAACAGATTCAAGCCACCACAACCACTGAAGCTGTCGAAGGAAACCTTTCAGGCTACAGAATATGGGGAATTCTGTCCGATCAATGATGGAGTGGTTTACATGGGCCAAGGCGAGAATTGCCTAAACTTGAATGTCTACAGGCCTGCTGGACTTGTGAAGGGCAAAAATGGGAAGGATAAGAATGAAAATGAGGTCAAGCTACCAGTAGTGGTATATATCCACGGAGGTGGCTTTAACGCTGGAAAGGGAATCGAGAGGAATATGGCCAGTTTCGTCGCTTGGGCGGAGCACGACATCGTTGCTGTGAACTTCAACTACAGAGTGGGCGCACTGGGCTTTTTGCCGAGTGATGTTACGGCTAGGGAAGGAATTCTTAATCTTGGGCTAAGAGACCAGCAGGCGCTGTTGGAGTGGGTACAAGACAATATTGGTGCCTTTGGTGGTGACAAGGGAAATGTCACCATCATGGGCTTGAGCGCTGGGGCTCATTCGGTACGTTTTGACCGTCGATCCCGTTGAGCTGAATATCGGATGCTAACAAAACCAGATCGGTCATCACATCATGCACTATTCCAACTCCACCAAACCACCCCCCTTCCACAAAGCCATCCTCGAATCCGGCGCCACCACCGCCCGCGCAGTGTTCTACCCAACCCACCCCCGCCATCTCATCCAATTCCGCGAGTTCCTCACCGCCATCAACGCAGCCCACATCCCCGAATCCGAGATCTTTTCTCACCTCCGCAAGCTCCCCCTCGAGACCATCATCTCTGGCTCCAAAGCCGTCTGGGATAAATACGTCGACAGCGTAACCTGGCCCTTCCAGCCCGTCATCGACGGCCCCAACCCTTATTCCAACTCTTCCCAGGTCAACCACACCCTCCCTGACATCATCCCCGACCTCCCTATCAGCTCCTGGCTGCACAACAACCACCTCAAAATCCCCATCATCACAGGCTACAACACAAACGAAGGCACAATCTTCATCCCCCCCGACGCCTCCACCAACTCCGAGTTCCGCTCCTTCTTCAAGACCTTGATCCCCACCCTCAAAGACTCCGATCTCGACCAGTTAGAAAAGCTATACCCAGACCCAGTCTCCCACCCCCACACCAGCCCCTACGTCTCCGTTCCCAACGGCAAAGGCGCCCAATGGAACAGGCTGGACACAGCCTACTCCCACTATGCTTACATCTGCCCTGTCCTCCAATCAGCTCATTTCATGACCCTCTCCGGCGTCCCCGGCGTCTATGTCTACCGATACGCTGCCACTGGTCTTTTTGGCGCCGCTAATCACGGCGACGAGGCGCCTGTTGTAGCTCACGACATGGGGTTCTTGGGGTATCGTAACGAGCGTCCAGGGCTGGTCAAGACGGCGGATGAGATGATCTCTTTCTGGTCAGGGTTCATCGCTAGTAAGCAAGGGGATGTGAATCATGCCCGGGGGAAGAGGGTGGAGTGGCCGAGGTTCGTGTCTCCTTTTCATAAGGAGGGTTGGTGGAAGGATATGGGCAAGGGGAAGGTGATGGTTTTTGGGGAGGGGAACAATGAGCGGGATCGGGATGTTAGTGAGGGGAGGAGGGAGGAGGGTACGCCGGCCAAGGTGGAGAGTTTGAGTAAGTTGGAGAGGGAGGCCTGTAGGTTTTGGTGGGGAAGGGTTGGGTTGAGTCAGGGCCTGGGGAAGGGGGAGGGTACTGGGAAGGCGAAGTTGTGAGGTGGTGGTTGTTATTTTGGGACGACAGTCTGTTTTGGATGGCATGGTGGGTTGGGATATTTGGATTTTCTGGTAATATTCAGGCGTTTGGAGCAGAATTTAGATGAGCTACCAGGGCAGGATCTAAGGGTTGAAACAGGACCATTATAACAAAAGTTTACTGCATCTATCTGTTGAATCTTTTGCCTTCCTTCGTTGGTTGAGATAGTACGCGTTCAGATGATGTAGGATGATGGCTGCTTCAGGTGCTCCTGATGTACACTGAACGATTGCGTTTCGAATAAGTCAACCTAGAAGCTGGTTGAGTCTACTTGAAGATGAGCACCATCGTGGAAGGAGAAAAACTTCTGATCCATCCAGAAAGTCACTGTAACAAGGCTTCTAGTTTAACTGGCTTCTAGTTGACTGTTGAACTGTGTTGGCTTGGGTGGTCATGGGCATAATTACTCAGACTCAAAAGGCCAGGCCCTGAAGAGGATTCATGGTCCTAGGTTGAGATACATGATGAGTGTAGGTAGGTGAGTAAAATACACGATACCCTGTATGTAACATCCACAGATTTTGAGGGTAGAAAAGCTTTGTTTATTCCAGGTAAAGAAACATTTTGTCATGACCATATTTGTTTTATGAGTTGGAAATAGGGGTAATATCGTCTTCAGGAGTAGTAAACAAACCAAATCTTTCGACATTGCCCACTACGGCAACCCGGCTACATGGCATTTCTTCTTTGCTTCGGGCACCGGACACTAGAAAGGAACCGAGTTCTAGAACAAGTTACAGCTCTCCGAAGCCGAGAGCAAACGTCCGTAACAATCGCCGCCCTGTGTTCAGCTTTCCGTGCTTCCATAGCCCTACAGCCAAACGCAAACAGTCCTGCATACAAGTAACTTCTAGACCAGCAATCTTGCAATACCAAACGCCTCGGTCGAGGAGATACTGTTCTCACCAGCCTCTTCTTTCTCATCAGACACGCCCCCTTCCCGACCAAGCCTCGGTAACCCCGTACCGAAACATATTTGTCTCACACGTTTCTATCTGACAAGCCGTCACAGGCATGCCGTGTGTCGTGTGTTTGTGCGTGTGTGTGTTCAAGTCATTGTAACCAGTATGCCAGTGCCACATTTGTCTCTGTGTCTCGCTCAATTTTGATGGCGGCTCGGTTTGTTTCGGTCTGGAGCGGTATACACCCCCTTTGAAGGTATCACGAATTCAAATCGGGAGAAGGAAAAAGAAGCAAAAGAAAAAAAAGCAAAGCAGATCTCGAGTGTGATCACCTACTTGATTTTCGGTGCGCATCCTCGGGTTCAACTTGAAAAGGCAAACAATAAACACGAGCGAGGAACAGAGGCATGTCAGGTCACAGCCATGGGGTCACAATGACAATGAACAGAAATACGAACAAGGCAGCCCTGGGCACTACTATCGCAAGCATAAACTAACATCTCGACAAGCACACAACTATTGCCTCCGAATTAAGTCCGTTCGTTCATGTATCCATCGTCATCATTGAATCCACATACCACCTCCTCCCTATGACATCAAGTGATAGCCAGCTGCTAGGTAAACACCACTCTGATCATCAACGCAGCAAGACAGTAACACAACACACCCCCATCCACAAAACCACATTTTCCTACTCTTCCTGCCTCCTCCCTTTTCCCTTCCCTTCCGCGGTGCGTGTCAAAAGCAAGCCCTTTCCCTTTTCCGCTCTGCATCGCATCATTCCCGTCGGCTATCCGCAGCAAACGATTTTCTCTTTTGCCCCCTTAGCTACCTATCGTTCCAGCCAGTGTGGAACACACCCGATGCCAATACCGAGCCACCCTTTTTCTTTCTTTCCACGACATCTACATACACACACGCTATTTTAAACTGTTTTTTTAATGTATGCAAGTTGCCATGTCCCGAAAAGCATTGTCCGATCCCGCTGTAAACCGTGTATCTGTAATGGTGTGGTGTCCGGTTCCGCTCTCACGACAGAACGCCATGGATGGTGTGGGTGGTCGTCGGTGCCGGTTGCCGTGTTCAACACTTCTCCTATCCCTACGTACAGAGTGGCACCATGAGGAGAAGGTAGAGGTGCACAACCTGACCCCCCACCGGCACCCTCCGTTCTTGTTCCTTTGCCAAAATCGCATGATGTTATCACCAAAGGGGAACTTGCCATCCCGGTCACCACAGCCAGTCATTCACAGGACAATGCTCCGCTTCCCTTTTCCCAGCCAGCCACCTCAACAACCACAACCACAACCACATGGCACGCCTCTTCCAACTACACGTGCCAAAACAAAAATATGAAACCGAAATGGTTTATGCAAGTAATGCAACGTCAAATAGAAAAACAGTAGGAAAGTTCTAGCCTCTTTCCGAGCTCAGGCTCTTGTTTCTTGTTGTCCGTTACTTTGTCATATTTTTCATTGCTTTTCTTGGTAAAGTCGTCTGACTGGCACTGCTCGCACCGTTCGACTTTTTCATTTCCGAGACATACATATACCTACAGCACTTATTGTTCTCGACCTGTACAGCTGCACAGCTTTAAAAACAAATACCAGGAGAAGAAGAAAAAAAGTCAGGGAGAGAGACACAGCACGCTCACGCCCATGCAAAGTCCTAGGCATAGATGAGAGACAAGACAAGCCAAGGTGTGTCCGATATGAATCACGCGCGCGTGGGCTCACGGCCTTTCTCTTGGACCTGACGATCAGTCAGTTTTCCTTTTGAGAACATTCTTTTTCTGCTCTATCAGTTGTCACTTTTCTGAAGTGGTGGGCGGACTTGACTTGGACGACCTAAATCTCACATTCTACCTACATCCCGCCCATCGTACACCCCTGAGACTAAAAGTGTTCCGCGAACCAGCAGGACAATGTGCCTAACATGGCTCGCTCGCTCGCTCGGGGAGGGAGCTAGGATCAGTACATTGCACATCTCGTGCCGTCCCGGTCCGGATTTCTGCGGCCACGGGGTTCTGTGTTTAAAGGTCGGATAGTTGCAGTAGCCAGACCTGGCGAGAAAGGCGATCAGTCACTTTTTTTCCCTGCTGTCTTCTCGGTCTGGGCCCCGCGCCTTGTCATGTTCGTATCCATGTCTGTCACGATCATATTGTCTGTGCAAAATTCTCAAACGGCTTTTTTTTGTGTACAGAATTCCACATGGCAATGAGCACAGAGGACTGGGATGAAGTGAGTGATCAACATAATGGAAGGGGGGAACGAGAGGGGAGAAGAAAGGGTGGCGATAACGTGGACTCTTAGACATCTCCCAAGTTTGCTGAGAACGGGAAGAAAGGTGAAGGGTTAAAGTTCGTACTGTGTAAGTGAGTGGAGGTCAGAGTTTCGTGAAAGAGGCCGCGTGGTTGATGTCTCACTCCCACACTCTCATGCTGTTCCCCACCTACGAAGAGTAAAATATGAAGGAGGTGACTTGAGCTCACCTGACGGACCCTTCACGCCTTCACTCATCGAGTCTCATCTCCGGGGCGGTTAGGAGAGATCTCAAATTCTGAAAAGGGTGGCCAATCAGAGGGACGAAGTGCTGAGTAGCTTCTAGCGTGATGCCTTCTTTTCTGTGGACAATACGGGATGGGTAGTCGTGACCAAGATGAGCTTGCTTGAGAGGGTTGCAAAGATGGCCGTCTGTGGGTTTCTCCGGGCTGTTTTCTTTGATACGAAGCCAGGCAGGTTATGTATCAAGACACTGGATGGAGTCCGAGCTCTCCAGCTCTTGTCCAAGAAAGACAAGCGGCAGAGCTTGTGATGGGCGATGAGCACTGGTTGGTGTGTATTTGATTTTCTAATATCTACTCCAGAGTATCAGCACCAAGTCAAACGAGAAATATTGGCATTGGTGTCAACTCATCTAACCACACCACAGTGGCCAAATTCTCTATAAACAACTTGCCTCGCAAGACCAACGCTAATATATGCAAAGTCCCCTATTCATCAACTCCCACAAGATCATCACGGCACTTGAACAAACTTTCCAAGTGTGGTCATGTCGATCAGGGTAGCAAAGTTCACTTCATTATCGCCTCCTGTCTTGCCGGCCTCCATCCATATTCTCCTCGCCCCTTCCGGCAGCCACAAACCTGGGGAACGAACCGCAGCACCGCAGCAACCACAAGGGGGAAAAGAAAAGGGGGTGGTGGTGTGTGGCCACGGGTTGATAGCTAGCTCAGGTAGGCGTAGTAGTAGTGTATGTATGCACGCCATCCACATGCAGCTCTCCTGACCAATCCCTCGACTCCCTTTGCTTCCCTTCATGCTTCTGCATGCGCGGTTGCAACCCTCACGACGGTCTTAACACCTTGGCATATTGATCATAACCATGAGGGGTGGTGGCAGTTTGCCTCCCCCGTACATGATCTCGACAATCCTGAATCGTTGAGGTGGTCTTGCATGGGAATCTTAAGCTTGTTGACGTGTAACAAAGTGAGCTGGGTTGGGTAGGAAAAGAGACGTTGGGTCAGGGCTTCCCAAACTTGATCATGGCATGGACAGAGAAAAAGAAAAATGCAGTCAGCAAACAGCGTAGCATAAACGGCCCTTCGACAAAATGGTGACAGAGGAAAACATACAACAAGTCAGCTGTTAATGCAGGGTGTCGCCCAAACCGAACAGTCTCAGCCAGCCCAGCCATCCCCACGTCTCCATGTTTGGGGGATTACCACCTTTATCCGAAGCCATACAGTTTGTGAAAGTGCGTGGGCAAAGAAAAGAAAATCACCCGAGTGGTTGCCCTTCTCTTTTTCTGTCCTGTACAAGGCATGGGATGGGGGCATGCATGGTGATGGGTGATGGTGACAACGAACCGCGGATCTAACCTCTGTCTGTCTGCCTTCTTTCTCTGCCTACCTACCTCCACCACTGACTGCTGTGCCTTGGGGTGGTGGTGGCCGTGGGTGTCGTGGTGGTGCAGCTTCAAAAAAAAAAAAGAAGCGGGGCAAGCCAATGTCGTCGTCGATTTCCCCTTGTGTTCCCCAAGACAATGTGGTGTGTTGGAATGGCTTGGTCCTGCAGTAACCCGCGCCCTTCCTTCTTGCCAACACCAGTCCTATTCAGGAATCCCGACCTCTGTCGCTGTATGTCCTTTGCCTATGCTGGCTGCGTCAGCCCCGATTGACTGGCGAGTGAGTTGGGAGTGAGTCGTACGCAACAGGTTCCCAATAGCGTTCGTCGCCGTCGTCGTCGTCGATGCAATTACCACCCACCCCTTTTCTCGTTCATTGCTACTCATCCCGCGCGCAGCAAATGCTAACGCATGGCTTGTGACGCAGTCCAAAAACAGGTTGAAGAATTGTTGAAGAAAGACAAAGTTCAAGTATGGTATTTTGAACGCTACCTTGACTTACCATCTACCAGAAGAAAACCAGCATGAACTGCTGCGTAATGATATCTGATGTCCACGTACTTCCCCATCAGGTCGATAAAAGGAAACTGCAACCTGCTTAAACAGTGAGGTGCCCTTTGCTCTAAACAACCTCCCACAATTACACTCTTCATTTCCATTGGCGGGACCAACTCCCTCTCACAGTCAAGTTGGCAGGTGGTAGAAAACACTCCAACCGACTGCCGGTTTTCTTACCTACCCGACACACACACCATCGCCATCATCTCCAACACCAAAACTCCAACAACCGAGCCGAACCCCCCTAAACCCCCCGTAGTAGTCCCTCAAGCCCCTCCATAAAACCAAGCAAAGCAATGTCTTTGTGCAGTTTGATAGCTAAGCGCAGCCGAAGGCCTACTCAGCCTTCACTACAACCCGCCCCCCACTGATGGCAACCCTTCCAGCCAAGAATGCGAGTACCTTACAGCAAAACAGCGCAGCTATATTACGAAGCTATGTTATATTTCCTGCCGCGAATATCACTTTTCATAATTTTTGCGCACTGCCAAGAGGGGGGAAGAAGCTAGGTTGGTGGCAGTGATGGCGTATCATGTGAGACAGCATTATCGGAGGATTATTTTTTTTCTTCGAACTTGTGTCTCCCCGCTCCCGGACTCGTCGTCGTCGCCGGCGGCGTCGGACACATACAGCGATAGTGTGATCCAGTCAAGCAAGGGTCAAGGCCCCTCCGAGAAAAGTCGTTATCAGCATAATCCTCTGAAGCTGACTCGAAACATCATCTCCGTCTGACCAGTTCCCTTAGCGCTCCGCTCGTTCGTCCTCATCCGAGAAAGAAGGGTTCGTCCCGAACAGCGCTTGCGTGATAACCGTTTCCGAAAAAGATATGATATCTGAGATGTTGATAACAGCTTTCCCACCACCCCATGTGCCTGCGCTTTGCACTGTGCAGCCTGCATCGCATTTCACACCAGGCTACAGTATAGAAGAAAATATTGTTTCGCCACAAACGCAAGGCACTGTGTCGTCTCCCTCAGTGGAGAAATCCCATTTGAATGCCCACGTTTGCATATTCATCAGCAACTCACACGTTGTTGAAAATCATGCGACCTGCATGTGCTCTTTGCTATCATCCGCGCTAACACCAAGTCAAGTTTAGTGGGCTGGTTTTGAACTTCTTTCCAAATCCATTCATCATCAACCGTTGGTACCGTTGCTGCTCACTAGCGTGGGCCCGGTCAAGTGGATGTTGGGAATGGGGATGGCTTGTGAAGCTTGTGATCCTTCGCGCCTTGCGCTCAGCCTTTTAGCGGAGTGTGTGATGAAATTCTCGGTGAAATACTGAAGTCCTAGACAGTGACCGCAACAGAATCTTCAGAAAAAAAAAAGGAGAATGAAGCTAGCACAGCTCCAAATCCTGGTGCCAGAGTGGCGGGAGACCTCCGTCCAGCCCATCCATCACATTCCTGGGCATGCAAAGCCAATTACGAAAGGTTTTGCTAGTGTAGGAGCATCTGGTCTCTGGTGGTGTCCTCGTGGTCCTTTTACACAGTAGCGTCTTCCTATTATGCCTGCCGGAAGACCTTGATATGGAAGACTGAATCCAAACCAAGAGGGGCGTGGTGTTTCGCCCAGCTGGCTGGTGTCGTGTTGATCCGCATCAAGGGGGGCAGGTGAGGGACTGGTGAACAAAAAAGGAAAAAAATGGGGTATTTGAATCGCCAAGTTGGCGACAGCTGTGGCGCTGTTTTCGATGCAACGGTTCACTGTCATGCCGTGCGTGTGGTTGCTGGTTAATATTTAGGCCTCTCGAGAATGGTAAAATTGTATCATCAACAGACGAGAAGATGGTGATATTGCCCAGCTTTTGCTTCATCCTCCGGAGCTTGAATGTGGCTAATTTGGTGAGGCTGCTGGTGGCCGGTTGCTACCCCGCGGTTTAGTGGTGATTGCTTCGGTTTCATCCCGAGAAGAGATCCCCACCCGGACCGGACCTTTCGGTGGACACATACGGAGACTGCAATGACTGTAAGCACAAGGACAAGGCAGGTTCTGGTAGGCCAGTTTTGGTGCACACACTCGGCGCCGCTGCGTCGTTCGGCTTGCATCAGTTCCTGGAACTTCTGTCTGGCGTGCCTAGGATCGGGAGATGACAATTGTTCCAGAGGATTAGACGGTACTGGCTGTGGCTGGACGGGTCATGTCGTCCCAGCCAGATGGCACTACAGATGACCGAAAGTGGTTTGTCTTTCACCACACCTCGTCCTCCCGGAGGCTTTTGGTTCCCGTGCCCGAAGTTATGGGAGGCATCATCAAGCCTTCCGCCCTCACCGACAGCATGAGGAACAGTTGGTGAATCACTCACCGAGGGCTCACCTTGCCTGCCGGATTTGTCGGAATGGTTGCATTTCTCGTTTCTTTTTTCCTAAAAGTGATAGCGTGCTCTCGAGTTCGGGATCGGTAGGTGGACCGAGACTTCACCGTCCAAAAGAGAAAAACTTGGCTTTGGTTTGAGTGAGAGCCAAGAGTGAGCAGACCAGCGCAAGAATGACAAAAAATGAGGCCTTTCCTGATTCTGTTCAACATGCATTTGCTAAATTGCGGGGAAGACCCACAAGGCAGCAAAAGACCGGGGTTGATTTGTTGCCCCCAGTGGAGACTTTTTCTGACAAAACTCCTCCAAAAATGCGGAGGACCAGGGTGGTTGGTGGAGGGTAGCACTGGAAAGCTGAAGATGTCACGGGAGTGTCGACAAGAAATCGACGACCCCTTGCTATCTTGGAACGTTGACATTGTGAAGCTTGGCAGTAAGGCTATTGAACTTGGACAGAAAAAGAAAAAAGGGAATAACGGGTTTGCATTCGTTGTTCGATATGTCGTCAAAACCTCTGTGTCTTCTTGAGCCTCATCGATAATAGGATACAACACTGCAGTTTTGTGACCTGTGCGATTGACGCCTAGCGGGCGGTCTCTGGCATGCTTTTGGCGGGCGATTGCCTCATAAGCACATTCATTGATGAGGTTTAGCGAGGGCGTGTCTCTTACGGAATATAAAAGCACTCCGGTGGATCAACGCATCTCGTTTATGAAGGATCTCGGCTGTTGAAAGGTGTTTTCTCGCTTGAGTGTCGCAATTATCGATCTCGTTTTGCCCTCTGCCCGCCAGCCTGTTCGTGACGAGGAAGATGGAAATTTTTGGACCCTGTCGTCATTCCTTTCCAACTTGAAGTTAGCGCAGTGCCCCTGGTCAAGATAGTGCGGGCTCTGCCGCTCTTGCGCCCCGCTCAGAACCGCCCGGCCAATCAAGGGCGTTCAGTGATTCCCATCCTCAGCTTGAACCAACCAGATCGGCGAAAGGCTGCCAGCTTCAACCTTCACGACGGGCGTGCAGAAGGGATGCAACGCTATCTAACTCCTCCATGCCAGGGGCCAAAACTCAAATCTTGAGATGCACGGTCTGGTGTGTTAACGGTGTGTGCTTTTGACCTTGCCGCCATCCGGAAGTCTCTGAATAGGCAAGAGGCAGGGGCAAATTGGGGGGATGGTTCGCTGAACTGTCTGTACGACGGCCGTTTGGCGGCAATCAAGGGGGGCAACAGCAACACTGTCATCATGCCACCCTCGTGAAGCATTTGGATATGCACCTCGATTAATCAGGCAAAACGCACGGCTACTCTATCTTGTTTATTCTTGCGTCCTGAGGTCCCTACATGTTTGAACGGGCATGAGGAAGAAGAGACATGACAGATACGAACGGGTAGGGTACACAGAGACGAACAAGAGACCGGCCAGTCGGCGGTTGGCCGTTCTCATGACAGCCATGTTTGTTCGTCGTTGATGTTGAAGACATGGGAAAAATTCTTCTTTCATCTAAAGTTTAGGTATGTATGGCCTTTTCAACAACTCACCCAGTCTGCCAACCCAGGCCAGCGCTTCTATCATAACCTGGGCGGCCGTGTTGTGCGTTTCATGGAATGCCAGTGGTCAATCGCCATCAGGCCCAGCCGTGAAGAAGTTGTGGCGGGTTGCAGATGTCCGGGCGGGCCTGCATGCTGTCCTGCATCTGCATGTGGTTTAGTAAGCTCCAGGGGACGAAGTTGAGGTCTGGCCGTCTTGTTTGGTCTGCTGAATTTGCTGACTGGAGATGTCGGCCAATGAGGTGCTCAATGGCGGGTAGGAAGGGCATAACGAAGGAATGGCCAAAATTTGAACATTGAAGAGATCTTTTTTGTTCTACTAATAATCCAGGGAAAGCTCTTGAGTTTCAACGGGCTGTGTGATGAACAGGTCGATGATACTAAACTAAGGCAGACAAACAAAAGAAAAAACGACAGCTTTTCTAATTGCACACCCTCTGGTCTAAACCAGGATGATTTTCCAAACTCGGACCGGGCGAGTCGCCAACCGGGCTCAGGGGTTCGCAGACCGAAAGGGGGGACGTTTAGTACACACCTCTGCCCGGCCTGATGAGAAAGCCACAACTGCGATTTCCATTCAAGATGTACATGGTACCGGTATTTGAAGATCAGGGACAGGTCGGCGATGTCAGTGCGCAGACTGTTCTTGTGGAAAATCTCAAAGCTGGCTACGATTGTTGGCCCATGGCTTTCTTCGGATACGCCCACGCCTGGAGGCATTGATTTCTTTCTTTTTCTTCTTCTTTTGTTTATTTATTTATTTTTAACGCTGCTCGTCACTCACAGGGCGACAACGACGATGCTACGCCGCACAACGGCGTCGTGGAAAAAAAACTTTTCAAGGAGGCTTGAAGGCTTGCGGCTTCACCATCAGAAAATTTCAAAGTCTGATCTCTCTACCGAATCTTCTGCCTAGCAGTCCGGAGCAATGCCTCTGTTTGGACACATTCTTACTCTTTGTGCCAGGGACATTGTCAACAATTGTCAGATTTGTTTGTCCCGAGGATTCGGAACAACGTCGAACTAGCGAGCCTCAGCTTATTTCCCCATCACCCCTGTTTTTTCATAATGTCTGATGAGCATTGTGAGCCCTAGGAAATATGATAGATCAGAAAAGTTTCATGAACAAATTCACCAACTTGGGATCCTCACAATCTCAGGTCAGCATTTGTTGGTGACTTGCCCGAGCTTCTAAATGAGACATGATTGGTCTTTCACCGAAGTTGATCCGGCTGACATTGACCGAAATCGTTGATATCCAAACTGAGCAACTGACTGCCTGCCAGACTGGTGACTGACACCACACCACCACCATCAAATACACTAGTCTATCACAGCCACCTACCATTCGTAATAACGACGTCGATGTCGACGAAGCCCCCGCGCCGGTGCTAACTGAGACATCAAGACCACGCCAGCAAGAAGAACACTTAGTGATCATGATCCCTAGCAAGGATTTTCTTCAGCAGCGGACAGCAGGAGCTTGTGACCCGTGAGTCGTCAAAATGACAAACCACCGATCAAAGTCGGCGATGGCCCGGTAGTGGTGAGTTGTACACATCCCTGACCCATGCCACCTTCATTCTCGATCTGGAAAGAGTCGATGATGGCTATCGCCAGGCTAGGTTTAGTGAGCTTTCGCAAAAGCGGCCGTGGCGTTCGGCGACTGCCCGAATCTGCGGGGGTGAACATGCAATCTACATCAGCCTCGCTGGCCGTGATTTGACCGCGATGCTGGTATTGTGCAGAAGTAGACACTACTGCAAAGGAAGAGGAAGAAAAAAAATTTTGTGATCCAAATTTTCTGGTTCGGTCGTGCCTTGGGTGTTCCTGTTGGGGGTTGGGGGCGGCATAAGTAGCAAATCTCTGCATCGCTCCTTCACCCACTCACCTATGCGGCAATTGTGGTTTGTTCAAATCGAGACTATTCTCCGCGTCGGTGGCTGCCCGCAGACACTTTCAGCTGGCTGAGAATGCTGGGCAAATGCCGGTTCCTCAGGCAGGATTTGCTGCTGGCAAATGTCTCAGATCAAGATGGAGGAGGGCAGCGATACAAGATAGCCGGACCTGGTGATGACTGCTTCTTTCGGCCTTCACCCGCTCAACGCCGCAGCCACCGACGATGTAATGACAAGCCGGCTGTTTGGTGCTGAAACCCACCCAGCCCATCAGATCACCATGGCCTAAAGGAGGAAAGAAGAAAAAACATGCTCATTGCTGGCTGCAAGAAAGAGCTGCGATAGCTACACGTTCGTCATTGCTGTGTGCCGTCTCCTATCAGCTGTGAGTGATCGTCAAAAAGCAACCTGTTAGAACCCTGCCTGCACGCCCCCTTCTACTTCTTTTGTCGAGCATGAAAGTTGTGGGCGTATCGAAGTGATATCAACACCATCTTGAGTCGAACTGCAGCTGCGGTCCTTCCCCAGCTACAGTGTATGCTTCCAGTCTATGTGGTGTTGCGTATTGATTGGATGTTGTGGTGCAGCCACTCTAATATTGCCTATCTTCCAATCGAGGCCAGGCCCGATATCGCCAGAGGAAAGCTGACGGATGTCGATTCTGTTGATCGGAAGAACACCTTCATT
This sequence comes from Triangularia setosa, assembly GCA_033296915.1. NCBI lineage: Eukaryota > Fungi > Ascomycota > Sordariomycetes > Sordariales > Podosporaceae > Triangularia > Triangularia setosa. Next base: position 61,466 of record MU866107.1, on the reverse strand, counting down.
GACGGCCATGACGATATCCGACCAGCGATTCCGGCCGCGGCATCAGGAGAAGACGTTTTGACATGGTGTGGATGGCAATATCCGTGATTGCAACAATGGACGGCGAGAGGGTCGTCAGTGATAGGAGATTCAAGATGAGTAAGGAACAAAAGCCGATTGAAACCCCATCCCATTGATTCCCATCAGGGTCATGAGCGGGTGAACGAATCGCCAGGCTTGCCGCTAGCGGGAACCCTACCTTTCTTTTTCTTTGCTCTCGCTGACAAAACAAACACCATCCCACGCTCGTCGTCAGGAACCTTCTTCTTGGTCAAAATCAAGGTCGGCAGTGATTCCTTCCATAATCTTCAATTTCGGGACCAGAGATTCCCAAGTTGCATGCAATGTGGGGATTAGTGATTCCAACATCAGGTTGCATCGTCGACAGCTTCTGATGTTAGCTTCGACCTTGGCTGCTTCTTTTCTCTCCTGGTAGGGGAGATAACCCCCAAATTCCCAATCTTCACTGGCAAGTGACGAGTGGATTTCCATCTCTGGCTAGCCGGCCGCTTGCTGCCGAGAGAGGAACTCGTGGCAGACACCCTAACCCACAAGCACCAAACTCTTTGTGAACTCGTTATCCACAAGGTCTGACTGCCGGATTGTGCCCATTTTGCCCTCCCTATGCCTGATTTTGCAAAAGTCGTCCCACATGGTACCACGAAGCGTTGTGGCCTCACTGATCGAACGAGTTTAGCTGGAACCCGACGAAAAAAAAAAGGAATCCACAGCTCGTGGGAACTTGCGGAGTCGACACTATGTACAGGTACGGATACGGAGCACAAGGACGGGATTCAGCAAAACTCCACCAGATTTGCTTTAAAACCGGATATCAAAAAAACGTGGAGAAACAGCGACAATCGAATGGCAGAGAGACGGATAGATGTCGAGGGCCGTGTAAATCTCCCGTGCCCGCCGACAAACTGAGGGACAACGCGGACGAACCATTGTGACCACGGGGACACAAAAACCGACAAAATAATCCGGGATTCCAATGTTCATCACTTGTTATTAGAACTCCATCTTCACCTTTCCTCCTCCCACTCATCTCCACTTTGTCATCTTTTACAAGATGGGGGCACGCATTAAAAACCAATCAATGCAACACACCTTCTTCTCTTTTTCTCCCAGGGAAGTCATCAGTCTCTCCTTCCCCAAGAACCGAATTCACCAGTCATGTGCGCTTTCCTCAATTCCCAGCGCTGTGAAACTGGAAGGGGGTCCTTCGAACAACTGCACACAGTGACCCCATCTATCTATTTTACTGCAGGCACGATCAACAAGGAGGAGGTGGGAAATATGCACGCTCTACGTACATTACCAACCTCTCCTTCCCTTCCCTTCCGTCCGCATTCTCTCCTTTCCATACAAATTGCTCTCTTGCCTCACCTGTAATCAATGCACACTCTCTTTGCTGCACACTTTGCTGCACACTTTGCTGCACTGCACATCCCCTTTCTCCTGTCCGTTGCAATATATGATTTAACCCCCCCCCCCCCCCCCCACTAAGGTGGAGTTTTCTGTCGCTTTGTGTGCATGTTGCTGCAGGTCCAATCGAAAGGGGAATAGAGAGCAGTAGCAGGTGATATGGTACGGTGGTACAAAAAACGAGGGTTGTGCAAGGTGTGAGAGGGGTAGAAACAACTAAGAACCAGTGCAACGAAAAGATGCAATCCTCACACCCTTGAAAACAGAAATGCCATGTCAAGGCTGGCAGTTGGGCACCCTGTGCAGTAGTGAATTGAAGATCCACTATCTTGGACTGGACAACGATATCAAGCATCAAGAAAACAGGATTTCTCAAGATCGCAGATCATGAGATCTACCCCCATGGTCGACCCTGAGATTTTGTTAATTGTGAATCCTCAGGGTCCTCACTGCCGCGTACTGCTGTTGAGGTGTTCATGCATCAAGCCCAATGAGGGTGGCCTGCAAAGTGTCGATAAAACACGCCATCTTTGATGGGAAATGTCAAGCAATGATGCAAGTGCCTAAATGTATTTTCTACCTACGACAGGTGGGATCTGCCTGTCTGAGACGAGAGATCTGGTGTCTAAATCACGAAAGTTGGAAGGAAGCGTGGGGAATGATCTACCTGATATTTGAGAAATGGCAACATTATGAGAGTGTACGTGCTTACACGTACACTCTTAAACACATACACCCTCCAGGTGGAGTTTCTCAAGTTTCCTTGTCAGGTTTTGGTGGTGAATTCGAGACTTCAAGGACGTCCAAAGTCACAAGGCAACTAACACCAAACCCTCCCAGATTATTGTTTTTGTGTAAACCAAGGTTGCCAAAAAGACTAGCTGTGATCATGAGTGCTTTTACCAAAGAAAAACTATGGTGCACTTGTGATACCTGTCTAGACTAGCAGGAAAAAGATTGACAATGGGCTGGCAAGGCAAATGCAAGACATTCTTCCGACTATTGCAGTTCGGGGGCTTGTATCATGGCACTTGTGGTGGGTGTCGTGTAGTCACGCCTTAACCTTGGTTCTTCAGGGACTAGTACAGGAGAGTTTGCTGCCTGGAGCATAATTGGACTGGTAATAGCCGTCGTGTTCAAACTCTTTCTCATTCATCGATATTGGTTGCAAGAGTGGGTGTGGTGTCTGGTTTCAACTCTTTGGGGGGGGGAGGAAGGGGGGAGGGTTTCCAGCCAGCCAATAAAGGAGTAGGGAGTTTGTTTCTAGTCTGCCTCTCGAAAATGCAAGGACGGAGGACTGACTGCAGACAAGGCGACAAAACCTGTGGGTGGTGGGTTGATTTTGGGACGGGATGGGATGGGATGGAATTTGTTTGGGGGGATAGGAAAGGAGGGGCGAAAGATGGGACAAAACGAAGCGTCGTACTGCAGATGCAGGCCGTTCGTTCAAAGAGTGGTTTGTGATCCCCCACCTTACGCGCAAGTTGAGAGGAGCCCATTCAATGTCTCTTCACACGACGACAATTGATACATACAGTTGGTTGACTGCTGCTATGCTGTGGGTGGGATACCTAATGAGGACGTCGTTTCGGCACGCGGCTGGGTGGGATATTGCGAAATCTGATCTGTATGTTTTCTGTGAGTGAGTTGAGGCTTGTGCCATGGCTCTGCCTATCTGTGCCTTGCGAACCGCGAACCACCCCCCATCCATGATTGATAATGCTGCTGCGCTGCGACTGTGGATGTAAATTGAGGGACGGCGAGACGACACCAGAGACCCCCACGTTTGTCTCTAGTTGCGGTTCCATATCTCGAGTCCTTCTGGCTCTCACAAACCCGCGCTGGCTTTATCTTTCTTGCTTGCGTTGCCCGGCCACTCCTGGTGGTTGAGCAATGCGGTAATGCCGCGGCATTGCGCAAAGTTGCGGAAGACGAGAGACACCAATGCAAAAATAGGATTGGAGGATGGTGTGGAGGTACGTAGGTCCAGCTCGCTTTCACTGGCATGAAAACGGCAATGGCTCGAGACGACAAGCGTGAGAAAAAAAGAGGCCTAGAACAGAATATGGAAAGATGGAATGAAGTGAAAAGTTTTTTTGCTTGATAGTCATTCGAGTAACCACACCGGCGACGCCCAAACACACTCAGGCGCTCGGTTTCACCGTGTGGGTTTCGGGTCCCAGTCCTCCATGAAGGAAGCCATCATTGGACGGCGTTGATGAAGAAAAAGCAACTGGCGCTCCCGTTCTATGGCTAGCGGGAGAAAAAAGAGGCGAGGAACGCAGACACCAAAACGCCTGATCTGCCCTCCGCAAGAAGCCGCTGCAAGGCCTGAGGCCGCACCCCCCTTCTAACTGGACGCTACCCCCTCCAAGTCATTGAGTGGTGCGCGGGAGGACGACACCAGCAGCAGCAGCAGATGATCCAATCCAATGGCCGCCTGCTCGTGGCCCGAACTGTTTCTTTCTTGCGCTTCTTTTTCCCAACAGTAAAAGTCGGATGGCACTGGTGACAGTGATGGCACCACAAGCCGAACCTAACGAGGCACATCCCGAGGGATCAGAAGACACTGGATGTGTCCCTTGATTCCCCTTTGTGAAGAACCCACACTCGCAACAGGCTGGTTTTGCCTTGGCGCCATAGCATAAACATCTTGCACCTTAAAACAACTGAAGCAGCAAGATAGACAAGAGATATCCATGAGACTGACGAGTGCTGATGAGCTGTGGATGGCGGGCAATTGCGTGCACTGCTGAGGACACCCCCCGATGAGCTCAAGGCCAGGCTGGATGGCGCTAAACGGTCAGGCCCCGCTCTTCAGATCACAATTGACCAGGGTGGGTGCCACGACAAGACCTCCGATATTCTCACCCCCGAATGAAAGATTTTTCTTGCGCACCCCCATGACCCAACCCCTGCTCTCGCGCTATCGCGGACTTGGCCTAGCTCAGAGTGCAGGCCCTTGCCCAGCACACACCCAGCACACCCACGAGGTTTCGGTCGAGAAGTGGTATGTTCCCTCGGCGTACTGTGCAGGGGTCCAAGTGCTGTGACCTTCTGCCATTTTCTGCGCGGCGGTACTTTGGCGGCCCACCTCGTCTGCGTACCAGCTACAGCGTCGCTGTCTGAGTCCTCTCGTGGGTCCTTTGTGTGGTCATGGGCATCTGCTTCGTTCAATCGTCCCACACCCCTCACACCTCCAAGCCCAGGGCAGCCAGGTGCCAGGAATACTTATTCCAGGCCTCCCCAGCTCAACTTCACTCCTCCTACCTTGGCACCAGCACATCTTGATCTTCATCGTTTGATCTTTTCCACACTCTCCTTCTCCACCACTTTGCTCCCAGTCCTATGAGTCAACGAGCATCCGTCTTCTTATAGATTCGACCACCCTCCTTGGGAACAGCCTCACCTTCTCTCTTCAGCAACAACAAGATCAACCAAGACCAAGAACCACAGCCATCTCGAGCTACCACTATTTCACACAGCCCGACACAGCTCCTAGTACTGCTTCATAGCAACACCAACAACCAAACAAAAATTACTCTTCAGATCAACAACCACTCAACATGTCTTTCGATTGGGATCACCAGTTCTGCCTGGGCTGCGACAAGCAAACCGACGGCACCACCTACTGCTCCGAAGCCTGCCGTCTTGGGGACTACGAAATGACTGCCTCCTCTTCATCATCATCACCAAGCTCCGGGGTGAGCTCACCAACATTGAATGAGTGGACCTTCAACAAGCCAACCTCGAGCAGCTCCAAGTTCTACCTCTCCCCCGCCTTCGACTTCAGCACATCACATAGCTCCCGGTCGAACTCTACCCTCTCCCCATCCGCCTCGCAAACTAGCTTGTGCTCCATGCGCAGCACATCGTCTGCCGGGCTTGACTCTGCTCAACTGTCAGATAAGGCCGCCAGGGAACTCAGGGCGTACGCTCGGTCGTTCGAATCCGTCCGCACTCAACGAAGACGATCGTACTAAGTCGACGACGAACACATCCTTTTTGAGCGAACGTCCTTTCTTCTGCCTTCTACAGTAGCGACATATACCCCACACTCAATCGATTTATACACATACACGACTCAATCAACATTTCTTTTGTCAAGTCTTTTCACAATGGGTTTTTTTTTGCTGTACCAAAAAAATTGCATACATCGGAGCTCAGCATCATAAAAAAAGTTTGGGTCACAACACACACACACACACACACACTGTGAACCTTGGGACATCCAAGGCCGGGTTTTGGCTTTCTGATTTTTATTTCCTTTTGGGCGTATAACAACACTTGGGCTGGGTTCGGCGGGGCTGGGCTTCACAACAACACCACACAATACTACGCAATGGGATTATGGGAAGCCACGTATTACAGAGAAAACGGGGAACAATATTTGTTTTATTTTTTTTCCTTTTCTTCTGTCTTATCTACTATGGGAGAGGAGGCACAATCATCTCTTACTGCATCTGGAACGGGTTTTTGGGTTCGGGATAAGGGGGGGGGTGAATGGAAATTCAATCCATGGTTGTTTGTTTATGGGAATAGCTGGCGAGGAGCTCAGACTGTGTTTTATCATTGCTACAGAAGGGAATTATGGGCGTGGCGTTTGATCATCGAGACTTTGGACAACTAAGTCTGCGAGGGACACCACTTTTTTTTTTTTTTTTTTGGGCGGAATCCCCCATGACTAGGTAGCCAAGGCACAGCAGCATTTGTCTGCCTACACCGGTCAACAAAAAAAGTTGGCTAGGTAAACCCAAATGGAAAAAGATTACCAACCCCACTACCAAGGTCACACTTTTTGGGGGGGTTTTATGATGGTGCAAAGTGTCGTCAACAACATGCCAAAAAAAAATGTCAGATGAAACAAAACAGGAAGCTGTCACGACCGTAGTATCCGTGTAGAACTAGACGGGGTCAGGAGTGAGTCGGGCTTTTTCTTGTTCTCCACTTTGACGATGATCACTTCTGAAGCTTGAAGCGTTCAACCTATGGAATGCCAATGCTTGGTGGACAGTGTATTAGGTAATTAAGCCGGTCTTGGGTTGATCATGTGTTGGTGATTTGCGCTGTCACTGGCCATTTAAAAAGCAGGTTTTTTTCTTTCTTTCTATTTTTGAGTAGGGGAGTGGAATAAGAGTGATAGAGTGATTATCCACAAGGTAGTGAGATGGTCTGTTTTTCTTTCCTGTTGAACCTGTGACAGCTTGGTTTGCAGGGCAGCGGCGGGGCTTATTGTTCGTGGTGGTTGAGTGGAGGCGGAGGCGGCACGGGAAACATCTTCCCGCATGCTTGTGTGAGTTTGGTGTGCTGTTGTTGTCCAGCCATCGGAATGCATGCACTGTCCTATTAGCACTTCATAGAATAAACGATGGGCATTTGTGCTAGGAAAGAGATGTGCAAGAATTTGGCAAGCCAGTTAGGAGGAGGGGTTTGATGTTGATGCGACTAAAGATTTTCCAGTGCATGTATGTCAATCATATGGCTCTACCAATTGCACCTACATTTATGCCGCGCAATGTGCAAAAAGTCGTGGACTTTGCTCAGCCAGTAAATTATTCCAGGGCAGGATATGGACTTGACCCCCCTTTTTACAACTCATACTGCAACGCTTTTACATTGCGCACATTCTGCATTTTATGGTTAGGGAAACTGGTTGAATCGTCGATGGGCAATTTTTATCGAATGTTTTTTGGCACCATTTTCGACAAGTTCTCCAAATTGGATGGAGACCTAACAAACTTGCTGCAGTGGCAGTGCTTCTGGAAACAATTTTCTATGGATCGAGGTTACAATCATATCCATCAAGGGTTAAGAAAGATACCATTGAAAGGGTTGAGGGTTGTTTAATCCACTTTGGATTGGCATGTCCGGTAGGTCCGGACATCTTCCCGCCCGCATGCCGGAGTTGATCGGACGATGTGAGTTATTGTGTACCTGCAGTCAATTATACATCATACATGTCAACTTGCGGCATATCTCGGTGTTGTGGTTCTCTTTCGCTCTCGGTGTTTGAAGTTTTTTCTTTTCACGAAGTTGCTTATGGCATCATCGTCATAGGAGTCACAGCTTTTTCTCGAGAGGCTACGTTCTCCCTGTTGGGGAAATGCTGAAAGTGGGGATTTGAACCTGGATGACGATTGAATGGGCAGTTTCATAAACTTGGACGGAAGGGAGGGAGCGGGATGCAAAGGAGATCCCTTCTACCTCCACAAATTTCTCGTTTGAGAGGTTCCGAGAGGGATGGAGGGGGGGGGGGAAATAAGTTACAGGTTTAGAGTCAAAATCCACTTTTCAACATCATAAAGTTACTGGGAGTTATGTGTTTCAGGTTGCTTGTCCATTGACGTTGCTGGGTGGGTAAAAAGAAACAAAAGCTGAACCTATCACTGGCATGAGGATGCAAGGAGAGATGCTGTGCCGGTTGTTGGGACCTTGATGGGTGGACCTTGGACCTTGATGGGCAGGAATTAGGTAAGTTTCTGTGTCTGTGGGAGGTGTGCACGAGTAAGCTCTCTCTCTCTCTCTCTTGCGGAAAGGTGAGATTCAAGCGAGCGGCGTAGGAAGCTTGGAGGAGGAGGCTCAATTGAAGAGCAACAGAGCTTGGGTGATCTTCAGTGTTGCATATAGCCGCATATATCAATCAGACTGAACCTGACCGGCATCAATTTCACAGGGCAGTGCAGAGGCAATTGCTAAACGAAGGGATGAAGGGAGGGGGAGAGTCAGTGACATCACATCAAGGTCCAATTAAAGTTTCTCTAGTCTCAATTGCGTGCTCAGGTTCAGGGTCGAGATGCAGCAAAGTCAAGAAGCGTTGGCAAAAAAAGGTCTTAAACTTCAAGCTAACAGCAACTCCAAAGGAAGCACCGCCGCCATCGCCGCTTTGCCGCCGCAATGGCAGGACGGAGCCGAGCTATTCGTAGCTTTCCCCGCAAAATTCACTTTTTGTTACTGTTCTCAGACGCATAAGTTTTTCCCATCTGGAGAACAGAAGCATGGAGGGTCCCTGCTTAATCAGGAGAATGGGGGGGGGCGTGAACTTTGTAAACTGCCGATGTCCAGTGGATACATCTATTTACTTTTTGTGTCTGGCAATCCGAGCTGGCTGGAATCACCAAATCGTACGGTCAAGGTCCAAGATCGTTCTTTGTTATTTCCGATGCTATGGTACCACCCACACCTGGCAGTTGGTGGTGGTGGCAGCCACGGCGGAGAGAGCCGGTGAGCCCCGTTCCGTGTCCGTCTGTACAGACGGGGTGTCATAATAATGTTCCGGTTTGCGGCACATGGCAGTTTGAATTTTCTCGTCCTTTTTTCTCTCTTCTTTTTGTCACTGATGATGAATGTCTTGAGCTGGCAAGAGGTGATTGGCAGGGGAAGGAATTCCGAGCTCCCCAGTGGGCAGACTTTCATTCCTGTCTATTCCAAGAAGTCGCGCCAATTTTTCTATTGAGCTCCCTTACTTGAAAATTACGATAAGTATTGAGACACTGCTCTTTTTGCTTTGTGTGGAAAGTTCCCGTGCACGGTAAAAAAGATGATTCCGCTCCCGATCGCGGATGTGTGCCGTCTTTCCCTAGTGTATCCAGATTGCTGGGTTCCAGACTCCTTCTTGCTCTTTGAACGGCTCATGGACAAGAAAGTTGTGGAGCGGTATAGGCAGTGCAATACGTTTTTACTATGATTTCGGCCATCAAGATTACCTAATATCCACCTCAGTTTACAAAATGCACCCCCTCTCGATCGAGATGACAAGGTGTAGAATGAAGCGAGGCATGAAGCAGAGCGAGACATTGAAAAATTGAAGCAACACCACTCGCTGACCGGATGGTGCCGCGGCTGGGCAAGGCGTCGAGGCATCCAAAACCTGAAAGGCCGAGTATAACGGTCACTGTAACCGTGGATAGGAAGATCAAGGCGAAACTGTGTGGTATAATGCCGTGATTATCTGTGATCATATCAGCGGGAGATATCGTCACCGGCTTTGCTTGCGATTTGCTCGACCGACTTTTGCCTTGTATATTCCGGCTTGGCTAAACGTCTTGCTGGCTTCGGGTAGGCAGGGTTCGGTAACACAGCAGCGCCTCTTGTTAAATCTGATAACAACCACGGTGTATCGGTGATACTACTTTGCAATCGTGTGCGCATCAAATCCCAACGAGTTGGCGGATCTTGCCGCCCAGCTTCAAGGCGGACAGACAAGAAGAGACGGAAGAGCAGGAGTAACTGGGCACCAAGAGGTTCTCGCTCTGTGCTTATTGACAAGGGCGATGATGTCAAAGCCGTCAGTCAAACTTTTGGCCAGCACAATCCAGGACGGTCAAATATCATCTGCTCGGTTGTAGACAGCTTGGCCCCAGGGAGAAGGGGGGTGTAAATTCTGAGCTTGGGGAAGGGTCCTTCATGAAGGGATTCCCGGGCGTATTTTCCCGCACAACAAAGGTCTCTCTGCCGGTGATTGCTTTTGGCCCTTCCTAAGTTGCAGAGCCTCGGGTCCGTCTCCCTGAAAGAGACACCAACTATTGTTTGCAAACTTCCGAAATTGGAGGACGGTGAAGTCGAACCACACTGACGTGACGTGGGAACGCTGGAAGTTTCCAGGGAACAGCGCACAACTTTGCATTTGTCTAGATGTAGCTGCCAAGAAAATACCAGCAGGTTCCGTGGTATTTTCTTTGTTGACGACAATGCCCCTCAGGGGGGGTAGGAGTTTTAACGGGCTGAGTCACTGGAAGTGTTGAAAATTCATAAAAAATTCTGCTGTCACGGGCTTCACAAATATGGAGTCGGCCGAGTCCCTTGCTTGTGCCTGTTGGTCAGGGGAGGGGGAGGGGTGTGATGAAGAGAGCTAGAGCCAGATGGGATCCGCAGTGTCAATTCATGCCAGGGCTGAATTGGAATTGTGAAAAACTCCACTTTGCACGTCAGAGCACTTCTGGACCCCACGGGATGGCATCATTGGGTCATCAAACACCACTGGCAAGCAATTCTGCGTGTGCAGCCAATTGGCCTGATTGGCGGCTTAATAGCGCTGATATTGGGAGAAAAGGTTTCCGTTTCAGAACAGGCGAGGGTTTTTCTGTGGTTGAGTTCATCTATCTCGGAGCGAATCACCTTCGTCGGTCGTCGGTGTGTAGGCTAGTGGCTGACATAAGGCTCGCTAGACCAGCATCGGGGGGCCCTTCCCGCTGGGCAACCTCTCGGATAATTTCTTCGCGCCCAGCTTTCTTGATTGATCTCCCGGCCGGACCAGATCAGATTCAGCCCAGTTTGATGTTAGTGTTGTGCACCTCGACACCAGACACTAACACCTCCAGACCTTCCATTGGTGTGCGCACGATATGTACTATTTGTATCACGCAGCCATTGCTCGATCCACACCCTGGTTCGCTTGGCCTGGCAATGCTGGGCTTGGGACACCAAGCATCGACCGAACCCAAAGAGCCGCTCGAGCATCGACAGTCGGCCACGCCGTTGACCAAGAAGAAAAATTTTTCGCGTCCGTCATGTTTCGTCACGCCTCTCGCCTGGCCGTGCTAGCCTTGCTCCCCAGCGGCGTAGAATGCATCATTCAGGCCGCTATTCTCCTGTTCCTGGCGCTGGGCCATCCACGCCGCCAGCGGGTCGTTTCCTATTCCTCGATTGGCATCGGATGTGGATCCCCAGATCTCCCCTCGGGCATCACTTTGCCGGCATCAAACCAATGGGAGAGAGCTCGCGCCTGGCGTGCCCTGAGCTGTTGGAGCTTGTGAGCTGTTTTGCTCCTGCGCAGAACTCCACTTGAGGGTTTCTTGGAGCCAGAGGGCATTGGCCAGGCGAGAATCCAAGCTCCGGTTCATGCTGGCCAACGTGTCAGCGTCTCTGCCGTCCAGCCAAGAACTGCAGCGAAGCCCAAGGAATCCACACCAGTCATGTCCGGCTCCGTGCTCTCGTTGGTCTGCCGTCCCGGCCAAGCCTGGTCGCGAACGGGGAGTTGGGACCTGGTCCCCGCCTTTTTGGACCAACCTCCGTCCCCGTGGCTGGCGGAAGAGCACTTACAGGCTACGGCGTTCTGCCTCCGGCCCTGGCGGCTTATGCTTGCTTCAGATACCGAGTATTACCCACATTGGCGAATGAAGGGCCAGCGGGCTGCCAGCCAGGTGTATGGAACCGACTGATTAGCTGACACAGTAGATTGATGCTTCCCGCGGTACAATGAGTCGTGCAAGCTTCTTTTTGCACACTTCACTCTGAGCGATTCGTCCGCATCGGGTACCCGGTCATATCCACGATTACAACACACGCCTTGCGACGACGCGGATGGTTTCACTTCGGCATATCCTCCTCTCTACCGCCGTTCCGTATCCGGATGCGGGTACGGCAGGGCAGAAGTGGAGCTCTCGTCTCACCCTCCTCGTGCCTTGTGCCACGCGATCTAAGACCTCGCCAATGACGGGTTCCGTAACTGAGTCGATCTTGTGTCCAAGTCTCTGATCATGTCTTGGTTTGGAAGAGGGAGAAGCCTGCAACTCGGTCTGCTTCGTACTCTCAGCCCCGAGGCGGAAGGCGCCGGAGGCTGACAAAGATGCAAAAAGGTGCAAAAAAGATGCAGTTTCGGGGCGTTGGACAGAGCATTCAGTCCGAAGCGGGGGTGTTGAGAGGAATGGATACAAGGACGAGGGCACAATAAACATAGGTGCGTAAGCTACGGTGCTTGTTGTTGTTACTACCTTCCTTGTCACCCGTGTCCTCCACTGAGGATGAAACAAACACCTTGTTTACTATTGTCCAATCCTATCCCTGACTTTTTTTATACCCCAATTATGTCTTTATTTTACTCCATCACCAACTCTTATTCGGCCGACACGGAAGGGAAGGGAAGAGCTTAGTGGTTCAGTTCTACCAGAGGGACATAGCATACGTGGACATGCATTCCTCGACTCACGATGTCCAACTGGGGGCCATGTAATAGTTTTTTTTCCCCATCAGATGGGGGGCTGGCCCTGCCTGAGGCCTGGATTTAAGGCGAGCAGGAATATTGAACCCTTAATCTCAGCTTTGTCTCAAGTGACGACTAGGAAAGCAGGGAACATGCCTTTTACAGCAGCTCAAGCAAGCGAGACAACTCAACGGGCGTGCCTGTGTACCTGAGTCTTTTTCCTCTCTTTGTTGGCTCTAGCGACATACCATACTGCCGACGTGTGCAGCAAGCATGTCTTTGTTTTCATACATGTCGCCTCGCACGGGGGGTGAGGTGGTGTACACTTCAGGTGGACTCTGCACTTTGGGTGGATGGTGATCCATTTATCGCGCTTGTTGGTCCACCCGCTTGCCCTTCTGGCCTGATTTGTTGCTGTTTCTGTTACCCGCCCTTCTTCCCGCTGCCTGGGCACCGGCATTCCCAGAGGGAGGACATATGTTTCGTTTCGTGGTTGGTTGTGAGCCAGCTTCCGGTGGTACAGTACCATAAAGACTCAACTGCCGCAAACCCCGTTGGTGGGTGGGTGTTTCGGACGAGAAGGAGAATAAAAAGTTGATTGTCAATTTACAGCATCATGCTTGCTTTGGGCTGTTTCTGTTGGGGGCATACAATGAGAAAAGAGGGCGGAGAGAGCCCCGGACCCGATCCGGCAAGTTCCGACTGGATGAACCAAAGTTTTTCTTTCTGTGTAAGCCCTTGGACAGGATTGGGGAGACACAAAGGCTTTCAACTTGGCTTTACCTATTGTTGCTCAAGGCAAGGTATGGGGCTGTAGCGGAAAACAAGTGCGAGCTTCCAGCCAACACAGCACAGAGATAACGGGTAAGAGGGCAAAGCAAGGCAGAAGGAAAAGCAAAGGCCAGAATGGATGAATCCATCCGATGGAGAGTTTATTTGCTTACTGGTGGACATTGTTGAGCTGGAATGTGTTATGCAAATGCATGGAAGGAGTTTGTTTGGAAAAAGCGGACATTCCTTCTGTTTGGCATTGGTTCGATGTTCACTTTCCCCTCCTCTCTTTCCTGGACCCACTACTGTAGCAGGCCGGTTACAGAGACGCCCTCTATGTTCAAAGACCACAAAGTCTGGTACTATTGTCTTTGAGCGAAGCGGAGCTCAAGCATCTTCCGTCAGTTTTGCCTCTGTGGAGACGGTTGCTGCACAAGTGTCAACAAAGACAAAGCAGAGAGGCAAGGGAGTAAAGGGAGAGTGGGTGAAAATTCCGTTATTCTGTCTCTCTCTACTGGTTTCAAGGCTCATCGTTGTCAATTGGACAAGCCTAGTTGCGCGCTTCTAACGCTCTCGGGATGATGATGATGCAATAAGTGCAGGTAGCAAGTCAAGAAAGGACACAACGACAACAGGGCTGCGAGTTGCAACCTGCCCAGTCAGCCCCTTGTAGTTTGGCTCTCTGGCAGTTGACAATTGGACAGTTGGCTTTCTGGCAACTTGCTAATTGGTCGTTGGGGGCTCTCGGCAAGGCAAAGTCTGCCTGCTGTCCTCTCGGGCCGCTAAAGTGAGGGTATGGATACAGTACACGCTGGTCGAATGCTGGGTGAGTTGTGCTCTTCGGGCCGCTAAAGGGAGGGAGATGGATACAGTACACGCTGTTCCAAAATGATGTGGGCTTTGCGTGCCGTGGTGCCGAGTTACAACTTCTCTGAAGGTCTTCAAGACCCGAAGTATGCCCAAGAGACTGCCTCACAAGATGGGTGTGACTTAAGGTTCATTGAACTATGGTTGGGAAGACGCCACTTCTCCTCTAGTCTAAGCCTCAAGACACCAACCAGACCTGAACAGGACCACAGTAGTTAATCACAGTCTTTTGACAGTACTTCTGTGGCGCGGTAGTATAGCGGTTATTACACTCCCGAGTTTGAGCGAAGACGCAGGTTCGACTTTTGGCCCGTCATGAGCGTTTGTGATTTTCAACGTTGCTTTCTTTTGCTGGTCTTTTTTTGGACCTTTGGCGAAGCTTACGGGTATTTGGTGGCTTTGGTCAGAAAGGGGGACTCAAAAGGTGATTTGGATTGGGTGGAAATTAGTTCTGTGCTGGGACGACAAGGCGTGCCACGTTGCTGATGTCCTTTCCAAAAACTGTGGAAATTTTCATAGGCTTTAGGTACCATTGGGCAACTGGGGAGAGAGATGGGCGAATGAAAATAAAAATAGGACGTTGAAGGATGATACAAGCTTGGTGTTTGTTGATGCTGAAGTTGTCGCTCGCGAGCTGTTGAGAAGGGTTAGGGAAGGGGTCAGTGTGGAGGGGGTGGATTAAAGAACAACAATTACAGGTGGAAGCGATCTACTGTAGGATGGAATGAAGCGTTTTAGTTGCATGAAGACTGTTTGTCTGTTGGAACATTGGCATGGAAAACATGTTTTGGTTGCGTGAAGGGGCAAGTGGAAGTGGAATTTTCCGAACTGCCATCTTCAAGTGTCTGTTCATTACAACACGGTAATTCATGGAAATCCTAGTCCCACCCTGGTCACCCTCGTATCCTATTGTGAAATGGCTGGCGAAGGCGCGGTGATGTGTGTATAGCCCTCTCATAGTTAGGAGGTTTTGCGGGTGAACCGCCCATCACTGTCTCTCATCTGCCAAAGCTGTAGCTTTTCCTACCTTTGTGATGCCGTTATGGCTAGCTACCTACCTTACTTGAGTATTTAGAGCTGAGTCCTGTCACTGACTGTTGAATACATGATGAAATCTAGCATGAGATGAGCATGGGGTTCTGAGGATACAGGAATTGAATACGGGGGCCCGGAAAACAGAGTGATAGCGCTGGGTGCGGTGTTTTGCTGCTTGTAGGGTCAGTTCTTTCAGTGGTATTAAAGGGGTCTTCTTCTTCGCAGTTGTGAAAGACACTTGCTTGGTGTGGAGAAAGAAACATCTGGGGTTGGCCAGTTGTTTACTGCCTCTGAAGTGGAGTATGCCCCCTATTCTCAGCTCGACAGTTGCTCTGACGACGGGGGGAGGGGGCAATAAGGATGTGAAGGGTCCCCGCCGCTGTGATATTTCTGAACGGTGTCTGCTGGCAACAACCGATACTATTTTTGATCAATAACGCAGGTGAACAGGTTATTCTGGTCACCTTCAAGTGGATACTGGTTCTACAACCGTACAGATTTTGCACGGCATCAAGTTGACTGCTCATCGTCAAACCAATGGAAAACGCAGACGACCATCGTTGACATCATAACATATTTACAGCTTCCATCAGGCTGTGACGCATGGTTTGTTAGAGAATTCATGACAAGATAATTGTCTACCGCAGCAGATAGCTAGCTGTCTTGGTTAGGTTACCAGCCAGACTTGACGCTAGACTTCCCTGTGCCAATTCTTAAAGGCGCGCGAGAATAGGGGTGGGTCGGAGGGTGTTGTGTTTAAGGAGAGTGTCAATGTAAGATAACTGATATGAAGAACTAGGCTGTTATGTTAGACACCCAGAGGAGGCAACAATGCTAAGTGGGGAGATATGTGCTGGAGGGGTCCTTGGTAAGGGTGTTGATATCAAGAGTTGCTACCTAGCTAATGTGTAGGAATAAGGGGTCAACAAGTTTCACCATACGAAAAGATCAATTACCCTTCGACTGTAAATCCTTCGGCTGGTCATGACCATCCACTACCTTGTCCCCTGGTGCTGGTGCGATTACTTTCCTCGCCTGGCTCTTGCGGTACATGACGCCATTTTTCCTCCCCAGGCTATTAACCGCTATGTGTACCTACCTGTAATGGCATCCTCGCTTAGGGCCTGGAGCTGCTTTCAAGCTGATAAGACTTCTATGGTATGGCATGGCTTGATGTCACGAATGAGAGGCATAAGTAGGTCAAAGGCCAATACCATTGCCAGTCTATCAATGTAATCGTAAGATGAAGAAAGAAAGAAGTGTGGGCTTGTAGCTCCATCTTGTCATAAAACCCCGGTCGGAGATCCGGTCCTGCATTCAACCCTAACCCTGCATCCTGTGTAATCTTGTCCTTCACCACCAAGCCGTGACACTTGACCAAAGAACCAAGTAGAGTAAATACTTTTTATATAAACAATACTAGCCGGATGCGTAGAAGTTCCGCAGTGCTTTTAGCCACTGCGAGCGAGGCTCTCTTATAACGTCTGCCCTCTTTGGCCTGCCTTGCGGAACGCAAGTTGCTCGGTTGTGTTAAGCAGTCAATGCAGGTAGGTAAGTAGCAATTCGAGAAGATACAACAAAGAGATCTAAGTATCCATGATACAGCGCAATGAGATGCTCAACTGAAACAAATAGCAGAAAGGTATCATCCTCCTTCTCAATCTTATTACATACCCCAAAAGACAAATATCCTCTCCAAAATAAAACAAAATCTTCCACGTGTGTGCGTGTTGTGCTATGTGCGCAAGTCCATTCTTTTTTGGTGCCCCTTTTCCCAATCCCATATCCCACAAAAGCAAATGCAACCAACAATAAAAAAAGTAACAAAGGCTCGCCGGCTATTTGAATCAAAGGGAAAAAACTAAAAGACAGTCTGAATGATCAGTAAACACTCCCCTGAATGCTCTTATCCTCTCTCTCAACCCTCATCAGGGCCTCATCCGCCTTCTCCGTTAGTGTCCTCGCCAACTCCAACCCGTCGGCATTACTTCCACTCTCGTCTTCATCCTCATCTGGCGTCTCATGCTCGCCATCCGCCTCATGTTCTCCATCACTGCTATGCCCAGCATCACTGTGGCAGTCTCCCAACCTGTTAGCTCTCATACCCCTCCCCATCCGGCTGTTATCTCTCTTGCTGCCAGGCCCAGTGAGAAAGACAGCACGATGAGAAGCAGGCTTGAGATAATCATGTGCATGTGAGTGGTGATGAGTATGTCTGTGGCGCTCGTCCTCTGACGAGTCAGCGTCATCGCCGCTGGCGACGCTGTTGTGCCCGCTGTACGTCCCGCCAAAGTCCCTTCCGACGTGGAGCTGTTGAACTGCGCCTCCGGGGGCAGAAACTTCGTGGTTGCTGTTGCTGAGATGGGGCGGTAAGCCGGGGCTCTTGAGCTGGTTACGTAATCGGTCGTCGACAGAGATAAAAGACGGCGTGCCGTCTGGACTAGATACCACCTCATCCCGGGCCTTGCTGATGTCGATTTTGGGACCCGTGATAGAGATGTCAAAGGAGGGGTTAGGGCTGCCGTCTGCGCAAAGCGTAGTTGATGACTGAGACCAGAAAATCTTTTTGCCTGCCGGCCGTCGACTCACTAGTGTTGTGCTGTTGGCCGTACCGTTAAAGGAAGGGTTGGTGAGGCCGAAGGTCGAGGAGGCTGTCGGGTTGCTGTTCGTCGTCGATGAGGTGGAAGAAGTAGGATTGTTCGTCTCAGCAGGGGGAGCAAGAGCGGCAGCAGCATCGAGGGGAGAAGCGGTGCCGTTCTTGACGGCTGTCACGTTGCTCCCGCTCGTGTTGCTATTGCTGTTGCTACCGCTGCTGTTCTCACTGCCAGCCAGACCGACAGCCTCGTTAGAGATGATGTGGTCGTTCTTGACTAGGTCAGCCAGCGTCTGGCGAATCTTGAAATTCTTGTCGTGGTTGCAGCCGTTGGGACAGCCTCCCCACCGACGTCGAACCTCAACCACTGAGCCGGTGCGAGCAAGCTTCGAACTGTCCTTACTCTTTCCAGTCTCCTTTACGCCCTCCGCTTTGTCCTTGTCCTTCCCTTCAGCTTCCTTTTCCCTGGCAGCTGCTTCCAACGCGTTTTGCTTTTTGAGGTCGGACCATGTTCGTAGCTTGTTTTCTAGAATGTATTTGCCTGTGTTCATGTCCTGCCTCATCGTGAGGAACTCGCAGTGGTTTACGTTGCGGAGGTCCTCAAAGTATTCGACGCTGAAGTGGTACCACTTCATGAGGAAGACGCGAGACATGAGACCGTGAGTGACTGTTGAAGGTTATTATTAGCATCCCCGTTTCTTTGGTAACCTGGGCCCTTGCTGGGCAAGAGAAACACATACCTAATACGCAGACGCTGGGAAAATCGTCATCCCCAAATTGTCTCCATAAACTTTCGTTAAAGCCGCTGACACGATCATAGGCATCCGCCGCGCTCTCGCCGTTGGGAATTCGGTAAAAGAAGTGACCGTAGTCGGCGCGCTCCTGCCACATCCTTTCCATCTCGGCGCTGCATGGCTGGAAGTTGCCAAAATCTTGCTCGCGCAGCCTCGGCTCCTCGTAGACCTTGATCTTATTCCTGTTGAATGGGCTGTCTTCTGGCTGGTCACTCGTCAATGTGGCGAGGATGCCCTCTGTCGTCTCCCTTGTCCTTCTGTATGGGCTGGTGAAGAACTGAAGAGTGTCGTCGGGCCGTAGCAGGCCCCGGAGTCTCCGGCCGGCTTCGTAGGCTTGCTGCCATCCCTCTTGCGTGAGCTTTACTCTGTGGTCGGGAATGGTCTGATGGATATCGCGGTTCTCTGTTGTAGCAGCTTGTTAGTCACACTGATCTTTTCTACCCCTCCCTTTTTGCAACATGGGAATCTGCAGTGCGAGGCTGAGACATGTGACGTACTGTTGCCCTCCGACTGAGCGTGTCTGATAAGAATGATAAGTCTTGGTTTCCCCATGACTGTGACCTGCTTCTCTCCTGGGTGAATTGGGTCGTGTAGATAGCTGTAGTTGGTGTTTGCGCAGAGATTGGAAGAGGGTGGGTGTTTCTTGGGCGCTTTGTGATTAGGTGATAGGCAGGTTGTTTCAAGTTGCCTTGTAGGTAGGGGGCTATCAAACAAGGTGGAGGATAAGGCGTAATGGTCTCCGATAAACGGCAGCTGGAGCAAAAGTAGATTGGAACGGCAGAAGGAAAATAGAAAAATGGAAACAAGCAAACTTTTAATAGCTTCAGTCCACGGCTCCCAGTCACAGCCCAGCTGCCCAGTCTTTAGCAAAATGGATGCTCGATGATATTCGTATTACCAATGCGGTTCGTCACCAAGTGACCCCTGTCAATTACTCACTGTCCCAAGTCCACTGCCAGTTGTTTTTAGCAGGCACTGCAGGCTAGAGGTGGACCAGTGGACACAGCAAACTCAGACTTCAAGTTGGGCATGACCCCGCTAGTTTTTTCATCTGGAGGTGTCTGGATCTCGTTGGCTGCTTGGTGGATGGACAGCACTCAAAGATGCCGTGTCTGCCTCTCTTGCGCGCGCCTGATAATGGCCAGTGTCTGCATCTGGCATTCTACAGCTTTGGGCAGTATCTCTTTTCCTCCACGGTGCAATACTTCTATCCAAGCTCAAATGGCACGATTCTGCTGCCCCTTCGCACCACTTCTGGTGTCATCTCCTGAAAGCATAGGGCTGCCGAGTTTGCTAGCTGAGCAGAGGGTACCCGCCGGGCCGGTGACCGCCTGATCGCCATCGAATCAGACCGCCTCCCGAGCAGATCTACCCATCTGCCATCCGTGGCTTGCTAGCACCAGATATGTGGTACAGCACCCCGGCAGTTGACCATTCTGGATGATGGTTCCTGAAGCGCCCAGTTTGTCACCAAGCGCCTAAAACCAAGAACGTTTCTGCATTTTTACCTAATATGCTTCCATTTCCAGCACATGCTCGTATTCTCTCCATGATGCAAAATCACCACATGACAGGCTGGATATTTTCCCACGCCGCCATTTCAGTCTAGATCGACGGATATATGGGGTAAACGGAGCCACAGGTGTTCACGTGCCCATCCTGCTGGATCTCGTTGCGGTTCCCCGGTGCCCCTGGAAAATTGTGGCATCAAATGCAATTCTGACTGAACCCCGCCATTTGCCTGGGACTGCCAAGCATCGTGGTCAAAAATTGAGACAACTACAATTTCTACCACTTGTTTGAACACATGCTTGATAATCGATACGACACCAATGATTATGACATTTACTTTCTCTGATGTATGCTCATGTTCAAAAATGTCTATAATGAGGAAAAACGTGGAATATATCTGAAACTTCATTGGCATTGATTGATTGTCTACCTCGATGCCAAGGGACACGAGGCTGAAGCCCCACCACAAAGTGACTCTTTCCTTGGCAGCCAAGGTGGCCCAAGCTCTCTTATCAACTTTTTGCGCCGCGGTCGCGTCCTTGAATCCTGTGTGCCAAGCCAAACCGTCCAGCTGCAAAGCTCCAACTCCAAAAAATCGCATCATCACCAGTATTGCCACCATCACCACCTTGCCCATCTGTCGCAAGAGACCCACCATCTCTTCTCACCAATTGCTACCATATACCCATTCTATTTCTGGGCTCTGTCGACCACCATAGCTATTACCATCACCTTTGTCGGCAACTAGCTAGCCTTGCGATTGCATCACCACAACCACCATGGCAGACACCGCCCGCCCCGCGAAACGCCAGAAAACAGACGTATCCGCCAAAGCTAAACACAACCTCTCCCCCACCTCCCTCCAATCCGCCCACCTCCAATCCCTCTTCGCAAACCCCGACAAGCCCATCCCCCTCCCCTCTGGCCCCCAAAAGAAACACCTCCCCCCACCTCCCGAGATCGTAACCAACGTCCAAGGTTCCTCCGCCGGTGCGGGATCAGGCGAGTTCCACGTCTACAAAGCCGCCCGGAGGCGTGAATATGAGCGTTTGCGTCAGATGGAAGAAGAAACCGCTGCCGAAAAGGCACAGCGTGAATTCGAGGAGGAGAGGCTGGAGAGAATAAGGAAGGACGAGGAGAAGACGCGGAAGAATAGGGAAAAGAGGAATAAGAAGAAGCAGAATAAGGGGAAGGGTGGTGGAGGGGGGAGTAAACAGGGGACACCGCAACCACAGTCAAATAGAGGTGACAAGGAGGAAAAGGGGGGAGATGGAAAAGAGGAGGATGGGAAAGAGGGGGAGAAGGACGGGAAGGAGACAACAACACCACGACCACCGGCTGTACCAGTCACAGAAGGGGTGGGATTGGTTATCTGCGATGATGACTGAACCTGATTGCAAAGGCCTAAATTCACACATTACAGGCATCACCAGTAAAACGGGGTAGAGTATCGGAGGAAGGGGTATCTGCATTTCAGCATTTTATTTTTCACGGCTACCCACCACCCACCCAACCCATCCACCCATCTATGCCATGGCCATGCTTTTTCTACCGCGGGTCTACCCTCTTCATCTGTACATTTAATCATCACCACCGCTAATGCCAACGCCCGGCTGCAGCTTTTTAGCGCTGCAGATGTCGTCTACTCTGAGCAAGAGACAGGCGGCCTGAGTTGTTTGAGTTAGTATTGTAATACCATAGACAGGAACAAAACTGTAAAACATACCTCGATAGCAGTCTTCATGCTCTGCACCTTGATAGCCTCCGGCTCCCAGACACCATACTCCTTCATGTCCACCAGCGAACCAGTATCACCATTTACACCCCACGAGCTCTTGCCTTCAGCGTGTTTGGCACGGAGGTCGGTCAACACTCTGACGGGGGACTTGCCCGCGTTCTGGATAAGCGTCCGGGGGATGACCTCGAGAGCCTCAGCAACAGCCTTGTAAGGCCACTGCTGGACGCCCTCAATGCTCTTGGCCAGCTGTTGTAACCTTACAGAAACCGCCATCTCAGTAGCACCGCCACCGGGCGATAATCTGGGGTGGAACATGACGTTGCGCGCCACACCCATGGCATCCTGGAGGTTGCGCTCGATCTCGTTGAGCACATCCTTGGAGGGACCTCTGAGCAGGACGGTGCACGCCTTTGGTGACTTGCACTTTGTGAGGAAGGTGAAGTACTCGTCGCCGATCTTCTCAATTTCGAACAAACCGCACTGGGTGCCGACGTCAGACTCCTGGAGATCCTCCACTCTGTTGACAATCGTGGCGCCAGTCGCTCTCGCTATCCGGTTGTTGTCGGTCTTGCGCACGCGCCGGAGGGCTGTGACGTTGGCCTTCATGAGGTAGTGCTGGGCGAGGTCTGTTCATCGTTATTAGTATCCCAGCCTCCTTACCCCCTGAAATATGGAAGAACCTACCAGAGACACCCTTCTCGGTAATAACCAAGTCCGGATTCAACGCCAGAATATGCTCACACATACTCTTGACCTGCTCCTCCTCAATCTCCAAAATCCTATTCCAGTCCTCCTCCTTCGTCACTTCAATATTCGTCTGCGACTCTCCCTTCTTGTACTCCAACGGACAGTCCAGCAGGATAATCCTCGGGTTCTCAATCTTGCGGCGCATTTTGGGATGAGTGATATCCTTGTTGAGCATGACACCATCCAACACCCGACTGTCCTCAATCTCGCCTCCGGGAACCTTCTCAACACGCGCATACCGCTTGATGTCAACTTCGCGCTTGCCGTTGCCAACCTCCCAGGTGACTGTCCGGACAGCATTCAGGGCAAGGCTGCACATCAGCTCGGACCATCTCGAGACAAATTTTGTGCCGATGGAGGAAGAAATGAGCTTGTACATCTCCTTGTCGTCGTTGATGTCGATGGGGAGCGAGATCTCCTCGATAATCTCCAGCGCGTCCTTAAGAGCCCGCTTGAAGGCCGCGATGATGTTGACTGGGTGAATGTTGCGCTCGAGTTGAGGGAGGGCCTGCGCGAGGATCTCACCGGCTGTGATGTGTTACCCCTTATTAGCATGTCTGCCCAACATTTTGCACCTCTTGATGATATTTTATTGGTTTGTACCCACCCAAAATAATAACAGTAGTAGTACCATCACCAACCTCTTCATCCTGCGTCCGGCTGAGCTCGATCATACTCTTGGCCGCGGGGTGCGACACCTCGATCTCGCGGAGGATGGCGTGGCCATCATTGGTGAGGACGATACCGCCCATGGGGTCGAGCAGCATCTTCAACATGGCCTTGGGGCCGAGGCACGATCGGATGATATCGGCAACACTGTATACGTATCAAGAATCGTTGGTAAGCTTCATGTATTTCAACGACGACGGCGACAACGAGGGGCGGTCAAGGAACAGCGGGACGGCGGGGTAGTAGCATACGTTTTGGCAGCAGCGATGTTCGACAACTGAGCCTTGCGACCGGTCTGCCTCTCAGCACCGGCATTGGTGTCTATGTTCAACCACCATGGTCAGTCGCCTTCAAGTCGTGGGAAAGGGGCGAGATATAGGAGGCGGGGAAGCTCCTAGAGGAGGATCCATACTCATCACCAGGACAGGAGCCTGCATCTTGCCTGTCGTGGGCGTTCCGCCGGTTGTATTGTGTTTAAAAAAGGGAGGTTATTAAAACGGTGAGGTCGGGGGGGGGAGGCAAGGTGTTGGTCGAACAGACAGAAAAAAAGCCCGATGTCGTGGTCGCTGGAAAAGGCGGGTTCGAAATTACACAGCGAGGATCCAGCGTGGGTTCACTGGTTTCCTTGTCGTCGCTAGGCAGCTCCTGAGGCCTGGAGGTGGGATGGTCCCGAAAAGTTCAGAACTCGGGACCCACCCAAGCTCCCGCTCTCTACGCCCGAGGTGGGGCACGCCCGGATCAACACAACTTCCCTTCCGCTTGGATATCAACGGCCGGGCTCCGTTCAGGGAAACAACATTACCAAGAAAGCACCAAGACATAGCATAAATTCAACGTCCAACTACTCTAGTACAGAGGGACCAAAAGTGACAAATCAGATGCACCTTAAATTATCATGGCAATGGGGCGTACATAGACCCTATGTACACGTCCATAATATCTCCTTCCAGCTTTTACACTTGTCCAGCTCCAAGCTCGGTCGCTCTTTTATACATGTCCATCAAGTCATCCACCACACTACCCTTTCCTCCTTTCTATCCCTGGTACCCATCCATGACCTCCTATCCCTCTCTCTGCGTCCCTTTCATAATAAGATAACAACCGAAGTCAACGTTCAATATGCCCACAAAGTAACCCTTCGGTCCACCACCAATAACTTCGCCACGTCCTCGAGCTGTTGGTAGATGGAGTGGAATACAAATACGTGTAAAGGAGAAGTAGGGCGGCAAGGCTCGCAAAGTGTCCCTTTGTCAGCCCAGAGAATTAGATTTTAGTAAATGCCGTTGTCTGGCCAGACCATGAACGCCCCAAAATCAACAAAAAGTGACACAGAAACAGAAAACTGTCGAAGTGACTGTGGTGTGCAGCACAAAAAGCGTATACTGCAAGTCAAGGAAATAAAAACAGTGGCCTGTTTGCGCAGTAATCTCCTGTTGCAAAAGAGCGTGCTTTCATCGATGAGTGAAAACGAACCTAGAAATTCTGAGAGATTCCAGCCGTTTGTTGCGGGTAGTGTGCTGGGTTTTCGATACGAGTGTTCCTCCTAGCTGTCACATCCCGAATAATAGGTGAGCCGCCCCCTTGCTGATTCTGGGGTTGTTCCGAGTATGGGTTTCCACTGCCGTACTGATCATAGTACTGATTGGGTCCGCTGTACGCCATGCCTATTGGGCCTTCGCCAGAGCCATCAGACCTCGCGGCAGCACTATACGAAGAGGAAGCGTTGGAAGGCCCACGGTGCACGTCAACTCGGTTATTCGCAGCAGAAGGACCCATTACCCCGAGAATCTCGCCCTCTGGTGAAGGAGGCACTTCGTTCATCAAAGGCTCGCCGGATCGTGTGTCTGAAACAGTGCCACGGGTAGGTGAGGCGGCATCCGAGTAAGGGGCGCCACCCGACATGGTGGTCGATGTTTTTCTCGCAGTCGAGCCAGCAATTGTAGTCGAGCCCCAGCCTCTGTAACCGGAAGACTCATCGTCTCGCCCATCGTAGCCAGCGGCGACTGCTGGAATCGTTGGGTCAGCATTTGGGTTGTATCCATAATCCTCGACCTCCTTGCGCCTCTGCTCCTCGGCATCCTTGCGCTGCTTTCTCTTTCGCCAAAGGAAAATACCGGCAACGACCAAAAGTGCAACAGCAGCAATAGGAACCACCACAGCAATAGCAATTTTCCCACTGTTGCTCAACCCTCCACCCCCGGCTCCAGGATCGGTATCATTGCCCGCACCGATACCCGGCAGTCCAGAGGTCGAAGATGTGGACGAAGTCTGCGCAGAATCCGGCGCAGCACCATCCGTTGGTCTCGTGGTAATTGTCCGCGTAATGACCTCTGTGCTGGTGTCTGGGTCATTGTTTGGTGGGTTGCTGGACGAAGGCTCCGGAGCAGGGTCTTGTGGTTGTGGGGTGGAACTGGTGGATGGAGGAGGATCAGGTCTAGGAGTCGTCGAGGTCGAAGGAGGATTGGGTGTGGGAGTGGTGCTGGGAGGCTGCTGGGTGGGGGTTGTTGGAGTTGGTGTAGGAGTCGGCGGGTTGCTAGTCGATGGTGGATCGGGAGCAGGGGGGTTGGTGTCAGACGGCGGAGGGTCTGCCGACGGAGAGGTGTCCGGCGGACTAGTAGAGTTGGAAGCCATCACGAAGAATCGTCGCTTTAACCGCGGAAGGTTCCTGTACGAAACTGCCATGTTAGCATGGACGTCAACCGTGGCAGGTTGCAATGCATGACAGGAGAGCACAGCAGGAACATCGTGGACGAGCCCATGCACCTATTAAGAGGCTATGTGGATGGAATGGTGAAGGTGGAAGAAGAGAGTTGCGCCGCGGCTGCAGTAAGAGCTTCAAGGAGAAACAGACGGGTGCGTGTCGAACTGGATCGGGGGCTACAAACCTCTGGTTGCGGCGAGAGTGCAGATGCAGATGGGAGCGGCACGCGACAGTTGACGATGTCAATTGTGCGGCTGTTGCGAGCGAACGAGCGCTTCGGTGCGATGGACCAAAGGAGGTGTTTGAGATGCCCGATTGTGAGACCAAATGAATGGCTGAGCAGACGGTACTGTGTGCGCTGACAGAAGAGGCCAGTCGCTTGGCGGCTGCACCTCAGCGGTTGAGGAGTTCAGCGGGGCCCGGGAAGGCGGGTGCCGAAAACAATTGAAGCGATCGAGCAATGGGATGGAATGAAAATAATGGCGAGTGACAAAAAATGACTGGGAACAAGCGGTTGACGATATCGCGCGCGCCGTCGACGGGTCGAACGGGGAAGAGATGAGACGAGACGAGGGAGCGACGGAAGTCAGACTCTTGGGGGATGGCGCCAGAGATTAGGTGCGGCCTTCAGGGCTGTTATTCCCAGTTGCCAGGCTTGGACTAGGCGCAGGCACAGTTCATGCGGCAGTGCAACATGTACCGCGGCTGCCAGATTGGGCGATGCGGTACGTAAGACGACGGGACTGTGACACCCGAGACGGGGGCGATGACCACGTTGAGGAAGGATTGTCGGCCTGTTTGAACCGACGGCGATTTCGAAGCAATTCTGGTTTCTTTTTCTTCTTCTTCTTTTTTTTTTTCGTTTTCGAAGTTCTCACCAAATAAACATCAGACGAACCTAACCCAGCAAACCCTCTCTACATTGCTTGAGGCTTTTTTATCAGGTCACCTGGCCTGTGCCTCATACTTCGTTCCCGGGACGATTTTGAGTTTTGGGATCCGGCTGTGGGGCCGAAAGGTCCGCCGTATTTTCAATGGGATGGTGGGAGGTTTGATAGCCCGAGGGCTCTCAGTTGGCTTTTGCAACTGTTCTATCGTCTTGGTTTTTTTCTTTCTTTGATGCATGACTGAGCTCCCATTTGTCTCCAGGAAGATCTATTTCCAGAAACCCCGTATTACAGCTGAACTCAGCCTCGTCTTTTTGTGCTGCACATGTCAACCGCCAGCGAACACAACGTTCCCGGACGCTACGTGACATTACCAGAGGATCACGTTGTCGATCGCATCTCGACCTCTTCTCGGCCTGTCTGAGCTCCTCCCGCTCTGACTTCACAATCGGCTCACCATCATCAACCCTCTCTACAATATAACAACCATACGGCAAAGCCATTACTGTTGGCCATGAGATCCAAGTTGTGGAGATGAGACAGACATTATGGTGGTTCACCACCTCGCGATTCCTCCAGCAAATCGACTAGGTAAAAGCCTCTACAGGACCCTTGTTGCCTGAAACCACCTGCAACTTCTCGCTTTTCTTGACTTGCATCCTGCCCCCATATGCAGGAAGGGCCATGAGTAAGATCACATCTGCATCTCACCCGCTCGCCCGCTCTCCGAACGAGAATTTCTTCGATCCTACCTACCATCATGATCAATAAGAGTTCCCCGTCCCTTCTTTTGCGAGTGCCTCGCATCAAACTTGAGGAATCATCTCATCTTTGAAATCTTCTAGAATTCCCAAGCCCCAGCCCATCACCATTCAATGCAAAAACGTCATTAAACAAAACAAAAAAAGGCTTTGCAAAAAACCCCAGGCTTAGCACGTTGGAACCCCGCTAACCTCGTAAAAGCGCCAAATACGCTAAAAGGCGGGGGAGATATTTGTTCATCCGATCTCGTGCTTTTTTTCTTATCATCCAGGATGAACCTCGCTCAGTCTTTCCGTTCCTGATTTCGACTCTTCGTTCGTTTACTTGCCCTCATTTCATCAGCTGTGAAGGCTCAGATATCTCTTGATGGTGTGCGCCCAATGTAAAAATAGCTCTTCTAGACTGTTGACTCGCTAGTAATGAGCTTAGCTGCCCCTCCAACAGAAGAGACCTACATATACCCAGATCAGTCACACCGGAGGCAATTCTATATGCGCTGACAAAGATTACGAAACACCTGCATAAGAAAGAGCAGCCATCCTATCTTGTCCTCCCTTGATCCAGATCGTAACAAACACCAGCGAGTACAAATGTCAGAAGACCTGCAGCCTGAGGCGCTTGGGCTTTAGTTCACCTGCTCAGACATGGCTTTGTGCACGGGGAAAGGAGAACCATAGACATGCAGAACTTTGAGCTCGCTCGGGATTTAATAAAAATAGGACATGCTAGCCTTGTTCTTGTCTAAGATATCTCTTATTCATCCTTTTTGCTTCTTGTGAAACAAGCTGTGGCGTGTGCTGTATCTATATCTTGATGCAGAACCAACAACCCGCAACCCCTGAGGTCCAAACAATCCAAAATCTCAAAAACAACAACTTCAGCCATAACTCCGCTACTTCAGGCCAAACCCCTCACTCCCATTCACCGCCCCCCAAAGCATCGCCTCCAGCCTCTCCCTCGTCCCATACTTCCACAGCCCCAGCGCATTGAAACACGTCCTTGCAGACGGATACCGTCCAATATCATCCCCGAGGCACGATATCTTCACCACCAACGAAGCAGCCCCCATAGCAGGTATCCTGTCACTCCCCGTGATAAAGCTCAGCAACTTTCTCTGATCCCTCGGACTCGCCCTCTCAAACGAGCTCCAAAACCACCTCACCACCAGCTCATCCTCCCCTGGGTCCGCAACCTCCTTCCCCCACCCTTCATATTGCGCCACCGCCCTCAGCGAGTCAATATCCAACGCCTCATCCGACCCCCTCACCAGCAACTCAATCTCCTCCGGTCTGAACAGACTGAGCGCATTGCCCCCACAGACAGTAAAGAACCCGCGCTTGAACGGTTCAAACTGTCTGGTCACCGACCCGTCAAGCAGGTACCTCACATACAACTCAACATACTCCCTCTTATTCGTATTCGTCACCGGCCGGCTCTCCCCCCCGGGACAAAGCGGCACCCGTTCCACAACCCCATACTTTTCCACATCCACCACAAAGTCCAGGCAGAAGACCTCCTCGAGATCATCCTCGCTATACTCCAGCAACTGCCGCAACCCCCTCGCCAGTCTCGGCCTAAACTCTGCCAGATCCTCCAGCGTATAATTCATCGTCTGTCTCTGCTGATGAACCCCAACCAAAGGCGGGGGCGGCGCCGCCATCAACAACTTTCGAAACGCAAACGGCGGCAGCGCAACATCCAATATCGTCGAGTTGTAAATTGCCAGCCCCAAAACAACTCCCACCAAAAAGAATTGCTCCGACGGCTCCAGTGAGTTCGGGTTAAAGTAACAATACCCCGAATCCTCATCGTAAAGAAACATCCCATGATCTCTACTGAATACTTCTCTCACCAACAACAAGAACCACTCCTTCCTCAGCCCGCCCGCATCAACCCCTTCCTCCCCCTTGAAGACAATCTTTAGCCCCTTTTTGATATCTTCCCCACCACCCCCAATAACCTCGCTCACAGCCTTCAGGCTGTCCTCCACAAGGCACTCCCGTCGAATATTCAGCGTCAAAAACTGCCTCACCACCCTGTGACTGAGAATGCTATCAAAAAACGCATCCCTTGCCCTGCTTTCCATCTGTCTCCGCGCATCATGTTCCAAAATCTGAATCTTGGCCCCAATGCTCAGCAAAAACGGATACTGGCAAAACGCAAACCTCCCCTGCTTCTTCTCCCACGCCTCAAAGTCCCCCACCAGATCTGAGTCGTCCAGCAGCGTAGTGTAAAAGTCACTCGTGGGCACAATCTGCCCCCTGGCATAAACCCCATCACCATTGTTATTCCCCCCAACCCCCTCCAACAACCCCCCTGCTTGTCCCCGCCTAGCATAATCCATATTATTCCCCGCAAACAACAACCCCAACACCCTCGCCGCAGCCTTGATCTGCCAGTCATCCTGATAAACCACCCTCTTCGGCTTCTCCTTCTTCTTCCCCCTGTTGTTGTTATTATTTCCTCCTCCATTAGCCCCTCCGCCGCTCTCCCTACCATGCCCAAGCGCAGCATGCAAACTCGCCGGGCTCCTCCCAGCCCCCATACTAGGAATCAACCCATCCGTGATATCAACCTTGGCCTCATACTTCTTCTCATTCTGCCGAATCAGCCTATAGGCCAGAAAGCTCGATACCAAATCCTTCGTCTGCACAAACAATTTCTTGGGGTACCTCGCAAACCACCCAACTAAATGATTCTGGCAGTCCGGGCTGGTATTAGACACCAATCCGACAATCCGCTTGATGATACCCGAATGTCTCCCAGAGGTAGGACTAGAACCCCGAAGAGGCACATTACTCTGCGTCGAGCCTGCGCTGCCGGGGTGCTCAAACTCTCCAGAGTAAGGCTTGTTGTCTCTATGCAATAAAGGATTGGCGGCAACGATCATGAGAAATCTTAGGTCGTCAGGGCTAACAAGAGGTCTTCCTGGTCTTTTGAGTATCGTCTCGCAAGCTTTGAGTAGTGTCCGTTGGGCGTGTTCCTGTCCGGTGAGAATCTCGGCCTCGAGTTCCATAAGCGTAGCATGCGAGGCAGTGAGGTCGGGATCTTCGTCTACCAAGCTAGAATACACATCCGGCCACAACCGTGCAGCCTCCGTGACGGTCAAGTACCACTCTTCTAGATCCGCCCATTCTATGCGAGGGCTCCGCGAGCTGACCATAGATTGGCCGTTTTGGCTTTTGTTAGAGGCCGACCTCCCAGGAACAACATCTTCTTGCCCACCAGTCCACCAAGAACCGTTCTCTGCAAAGTTGCCCAATAGCAACATTTTTGCATCTAAATCAACGATTGGCTGGTTGTTGATAGTTGGCTGTGATCCTCTGCGATGTTCGACGTGATCGATCGAATGCTTCCGCACATCCTCTACTGTAGGGCGATGCCGATGGCCCCGGTATGATGTGAATGACGAGTTCAGGCAGTGGAATGAAGTAAAGCAAGAAACAATGTAGTCTTCGAGAGGGCGAAATATTCTCTTGGCTTCCCCACCCGGGCTTGGAGGCTGGGGTGTGTGGTGATGAGGTGATTGATGCGGAAATACGTCTTGAAGAACAGGCCGTTTCTCGGGGTATGATGCAGATATGGTCTTTAGGACAGTATTGGACCAACTTGGCTGTCGATGGTGCTGACTAGGATCCCGGGACCTGCTCGGTATCGGTCGTGACCCACAACTAGGGCTCCCAGAGCCAGGTGGCCGCACCATAAGATAGAGCTCCGAAAGGTTGCCTGAGCTGGAGTTTTCCTCTGTTGAGTTATTGAAGAATGGATTTGTGGATGGCTCGCGAGGTAAACTGAGAGCCTCTGGTTGTGGGTTTCTTAAAGCAGATGCCAAGAACGAATACAGACACTGAGAAATCAACGATTGTGTATGCTCAAGAGAAATGGTGCCGTCTGCAACAAGTCAGCAACAACGAGTGAAAGATACGGGCCAGTCTCCTTACCAGAGGACACCGTTGTTCGCCGTTCGGGTGACGCACCCGCCCCCCGGGAATTATCCCGTCTATTCTCACGGTCTTGATCATGCCCGCGATCACGGTCCCTTGGTAGAGGCTGCAAGTCATTGATAGTGAGGCAGATGGTACACTTGAATACATGTAGGTCCCTCGGCCATCGCACAAGCGACCCACACGTCATGCAATTGCCCGTCGAGTAATCCCTGCTGCCACCCGAAGAGCCATTCCGGTGGCCACGGCTCGGCGGTGGCCTTCCTCGAAACTTCGGCAAAGGTCCGGCGTCGGCACCAGACTCGGATTCGGACTCGTTCTCGGGGCGGGTCATAGGGCCTGACTTCTTCTTTTTGCTGGAGAACAGTGACGGGAATGGATGGCTCATGGAGCGTGTATGGCGGGGTCTTTGTGCGTTGCGCGAAGGGTGTAAGTCCTCGTCAGAGGAGCTGGACTCGATCTGGCACTGTTGCAGGTTTTCCCAGGCTTCCAGCTCGGGTACTCGAGAAGCGCTTCGGTATCGGCTGCTTTCGCGGTTACTGCTACCATGACCACTCGCAGACCCTGTGTGAAGGTATTGGCGAGCATTTGCTGGTGATCGAACTTGATTCGAAGCCGTGGCGGGGTCGCGTGGACGCAGAAAGGCAGAGGAGCCCACTTCGCTGGGCCAGGGAGCCA
Source organism: Triangularia setosa (assembly GCA_033296915.1). Taxonomy (NCBI): domain Eukaryota; kingdom Fungi; phylum Ascomycota; class Sordariomycetes; order Sordariales; family Podosporaceae; genus Triangularia; species Triangularia setosa. The sequence goes on along the minus strand of MU866107.1, from coordinate 29,383 downwards.
TGATGACGGCGAGACCTTCTGCTGATCAGCTCCAAGGCCGGGCAGAAACAACCAAAGCAAACAGGTTACAGTATCAAGAAGATGGCAAGTTGCACCTTCACCTCTTATTGCTTGTTGGGAGCCCCGTAGAATCCCAAGCTCTTTCCTTCGTGAGCAATATAAAGTGGGTTGGAGAAACCGTCACTGGCACGGTGAGTGGCGTGGCTGCAGCTATGAAACTGAGGACGGATGGGAGATGGAAGCCACGATGGATGTTGATTGCTTGCTTTCCTCCGGGTGAAGATGGATGAGCAAGACGAAAAGTCCGAGACTGCCGGGCCAAAGTTACTCTGTGTTCCAGAGCACAAAAGTCAACAGTGAGAATCGAGGTCGGCAGTTGGCAAGCCTCCCATAGATGATTACGCTCCGTAGTAGCGCGTGTCGCTGGGGGACAGTAATGACGATGGTGTATGTAGAAGAAAGCCACCTACGACAGGAACAGGCGCCATTCGGATATGCGTGATGACTTGAAGATGAAAGAGCCAACAAATTTGTTGCGACAAAATGTACAAGGGCTGAGGGAGGAGAGAGAGGAGAGGTCTCGGCCAGTTGTGGCATTCAAATCACAGTCCAGCTTGAACTGCGCTGAAACGAACCAGGGCCCGTATTACCAGTCCAACAGAAGCGACCGTATCCACCAAATTCAGGACCAGTATCCAGAAAAAGCAGCTTCAAGAAGGTCTGGGATCTGCAACAGGCTCACACCCAAGGCCATTGGCATTGATGAATACGAGTCAACCCTTGATTCTGCGCGGGGTGCCAAACAAGAGCAAACGGGAAGCTTTGCGCTGACCGTTTGGTGCCAGCGCTCGAACCATGGTCCACGCGCCCCGCCAGGCTGGTACCAGCCATGCAGCCACATCATCGAAGCACAGGCCTCACTACATAACCAGCCACGGCTCCTTTGGGTAATTATCGAAGCTCGGGCCGTGCCGGCGTCCGCCGGACCAACTTACCCCAGGGCACTAATCGGTAAGAGATGACTTCACTGCATCAAAGGGAAGCAACTGCGCGAGATTGAGTGGTTTTTACTTGCCTACGCCCTTAAGAATGAGCGGAAATCAACTTCGACGAGGTAAGCCTTTCCTGCATATTGGCTACCCTACTGCCGCTGAGCTGTGTCTCGTGTGTTCACCGACTGACCTACATTGTGACATTAAGAAATACGTTTAAGGGGTAGACATACCAAACTCCGATCGTTTGGGAATACCAGATAGAATCCCATTACCTAAAAGTTTGTGATATTTCCACACAATCAACCTTGGCCCCCCAAGGCTTGCCCCCTGGTCTCTAACCTACAAGGCTATCAGAGATCTCTAGGTTCCCCCAAGGCTACAAGTAAGCATTTTCTGCGATATTCTGGTACTTCAGACCAACAATTTCGTGGTGGCGTTGCTATGTTTTTGCGCCTCATATTAACGGCGTATGCTGGCCATGACTCACGACAAGGCAGAGTCTCAACCGGACGTGAGATATCACACATCTTCGCGGCGGCCATATTAAAGTCATCATTGGCGCCACTGTAGGTGTGTCTCACATCCTAGATTTGACTAGTAAGTACGCCCATTTACCGGACACAAGGACCCGCGGAAGATACGTGGCTGCCCAGCGAGAGATATTGAAGAGTGTCGCCGATTGAGGTTCTTAAATGCTCCCACCGAGACGGAAGGGCTTGGCCAGGCGTCCAAAGGCTCAAACCTGCATCTTAACAATGGTGTGCAGCCATCATGAGATCTAATATTGTGGGTTTTTTGGTGGAGGGGGGCTCCCATCTTGGGCCGTCAGCATACACCGCCGCATTTGTTCAGAGGAAGCATGTGTTTGATATTGGTAGTAACTTACATCTTGATGGCGTTTACATACAATCACAAGTCATGTGAGAATTCCAGGACGAATATATAAGAAGCATCCCCATGCTCTTCGGCTATCAAAAATTCAACAAGTATGGGCTAGTAGTAAAAGTTGGCATCATAGACTGCTTTCCCTCGATGGCGAGCTCCGGCAGTGGCGTCTCGGGCGATATCAGCGGCAACACCGTGTGTGCGGGGGCCACTCAATCTAACGTTATCATCATCCAAGTCAATATTAATGGCCAAACGGACTCGAGCATCATACAGCTGCTCTCGATACCAGGAGGTAAGTCATCTTTTAGAAATAATCACTGCCTCAAGGAACTCACCTACTGACTGGGCGAGGAAGTGCAAGAGCATTTAACTGCTGCACTCTTCACGCAACAGCGACCTACAGACTCCCCGCCAGAGTCTAGTGGCACAACAACGACCTCCCCAGCCTCAAAGCAGCCCTCTTCCAGCTCTGGTCCTGCCACTTGGGACCATCCACTCGAGGCAGACAGTGCACTTGGCCTCCCAATACCCTCTTCTCAAGAACTCGAAGTTGATTCAGCTTTGCATCGACGACCCAAAGTCAAATCATTATCCTTCCCTATTAGCGCCTTGGATCATACACGCTGCTTATCCACCTGTGGAAAGTGCTTGGCGAGCTCTGTGGTTGATACAGATGGACAGTTGGTTTAGAATTATACTCACGAATAATAGCGTTGGGGTCTTCCAGCGAGAGGAGAGCCCGGTTTTTTGTACAAGACCCTGTTCAAGATGAACTGCAAAAAATAATTCCAGAGCAGCATGCGTGTGGACACCTTCGTCAGCGGTGGGTGCCCATTCTGGTATCGTACTTGAGTGTATCTGGTCGATAATCGTAATCAGCTTTAAGTTCAAGGACTTCCTTCTCCTAACTAGGTTTTTTTGCCAGAATCTCGATGTCAGGGAGTGTCCCATCCTTCTTTCACCATCTTCCGTATACCTTTATCTTCATTTCGCTTGTCTTCGCACAGATTCACCTTGTGTTCCAGTGCCGCGCACCAAAACAGCCACATTTTCTGCCAGGCTGGGTTCAGTCAACCAGAAGTGGAGATTCTCAGCATCCAGGACGGTCAGTTCAATTATACTCTCGCGCCCAGGTTCAACCGGTGTGAACTTGCACGCGGGAAATGCAGCGCATAATCAGCAGCATCACGAAGATTTGGCATAAGTTCAAGTCTTAGAGAGTTGCTGCCAGAATAAACCGAATTTTAAATATCTTCTCCCACTCCCCGTCTCTCAGCGGTTGTCAGTGAATAGCCTAACAGACCACATACGATTTACTCCGCCAGCAACCGCCACAAAGACGTGTGCTCAACACATACCACACTGCCTGGAGCTCCCCAACTTGAAAATATGTCACATATTCCCATGCCGTCTCCCTTGATGTGTCCCGGTCCTCCGGTCTTACCAATTCGCAATTCCCTCTATCTGAGGCAAAATGCAATGTCAATGCTGGCTCACATCAAACCAACATTGTCTTGAGATCGGCGGCAGAGTTAGCAGACTTATATCCTGCCGAGAACCTAGCTTCTACTAAGGCAACTCAAAGGAACGTTATTAAATACAGGCAGCGCAGCTATGAAATTTGTGTCTCAGCGGAAACACGGCGTCTACTGGAGCAACTCAACTCAACATCAACTTCATGAAAGCTGCGCAGCTAGCGGATGTTTTTCTCAACGAGAACTCGGCATCTGATGGAGTAACTCAAATGAACATCGATATCATACAGGCGGCAGGGCTCGTATGGTCTTGGTTCATGGGAAACACGGTATATCCCTGGGCATTACAAATAAACATCAATATGGTATTAGAGGAACCGTTGACAGATTTTGATCTCGACCACCTATTGACCTTAAGTTAGGCTGTTTCTTACACTGTAAAGTCAAGTTAGATTTCCATGCTGACGGAGGAATTGTCCGAACCAACCTCTTAACGCAATCGGCGACGATTGTACCCTATTCACTCAGCTACCAATCCTTTGCATGTTGGACACCCCTCTGAGTCAAATTGCTAATGTCCATGCTAATGGGACCATGTAGTACTTGGACGCCAACGTCCACGCTTGAGCTCGCCGTCAACATTCTGGGATACAGACAGATCCATATTGAATTCCCCTTCTATATCGGCTATATCGAATTCCATTTCCACTTCGGGTTTATACACCTCTTCAGTTTTGTTTTCTCAAACTCTTCTATTGCGTCGATCATATTGAACTCCCCTTTCACCTTGGATAAAGTGTACGGACGGCCCGAACTTTCATCCAATTGTTTTCTAACTTTTGATGTTGTTGTATATGATCTGATGGACGGCCTTTGGTCGTGTGCCGTGAGGTATATAGTGGAATTCAAGGGGGGGTAAGCCTACCTACTTACTCCACAATCTGGCATGAAAGGAAGATAGAGACATGGTTGAGGTTGCTATTAGTGTAGGGCTGGAGGAGAAAACGAACAACTTTTAGCGACAGGCCAACAGATGGGGTGAAAGACACATAAGTACAAAGTATCTATTGACTAGGTCGTATGATCATAGCTTCATGACATTAGCCACCAGATCTACCTACCGGTTTTCAGCATCAGAATACGCCAACTTTTACAGCAGCGGAATCGCAAGTGGCAAGAGGGGTCATAGACCAGAGTTCATGAGCCTATAGCCGAGGCGAGTAGCTTTGACTATGTAGGCAGAAGCAAGAACCAATTACACTTCGCAACTACCTAGATATGGAGTTGGAAGTGCCGTCTTACTTGTTAATGCCTTCAAGGTTAAACACGTCACGCTCATTCATCGCAGGGAAGCACGTGTTTTGGATTGAAGGAAGAAGGCGTTACACAGGGATTATTCCATTTAACAAGAAGTTTGTTTGATAGGAGATTTCAGTATTCTCTGCTTATCCGAAACCTACACGGGCTCACAGTGATGACACCAAGGACACAGTTGAGAGAATGACGCGATATTTAGGGGTAACCCCCACGGTGTACAACGATAGGTCAATGGAGAAACTGCAAGTGATCATGCATATCTCCTACAGCTCTAGATCGGCCGAGGCAAGTGCCAAGAAATGCTGAAGGCTGGACATGGTCTCAGCCTTATGTACATGTATGTTTACCCCGCCTCATGGGCTCATACAAACTCTGGTTGGTTTCGCAGGTTCTCGTGGCTTTGATGCAAATGTCTTCACATATTGGCAATGTAAATCTCGGGAGCTCGCAGGTCCTATTTCTTCGATAGCAATGATGGGTTTGATAAGTATGTTTCCTTAACTATATTCCAGCGTATGGAATTTCCATCTCATCACTTTATCGTGAATCTAAAGGGAATTTCCCCTCCACCTAGCCTCCTCCGTCATTTACTACACACATTTTTCTTTTCTTATCCCTCAATACTTTGCACAGGTGAGCATAGATGTCGGTGTGCCATAATTTTTCCTCGTTTCGGCGTCGCCAGCCTGCATCGGAAGCAGCCCCCCTTGCGCCCCCTTTCTCTCCTATCCCCCCTGTCTCCCTGTGCAAGGTTGAATGAAGCCTGAACAGACATTGGGGGTTTCAGTATCCTCTCATGATCAAATCGGTACCCAGATTAGTTCGCGGTGCCCATTTGTACTGAGACTCTAGACCCAACTGGTGTGAGTCTTGACGTGTTCAAGCCCGAGGCATATAGAGAATGAAACCCGTGGCATCCAAATAGTCAATTCCGGAACATCCAAGTAGGCAGTGAAGCCCGGAAACCCTGAGCAGTTGTCAACAACACGGCATGAACACCTAAGGCGCTTGGACAGCCTGCTGCCCTCGGAGGCCTTCAGCAGTCACGAAGATGATTGACATGATGCATGCGTGACTGACAGTGGCACCCCCTTTTTGACCTGACGGGGAATCAGCATCGAGTCCTGGCAGTTGCGGTAAATACGTCAATTACCAGTGTCGACAAAAAGCTTGAGCTGAAATCACACAATAAAATGAAAGTTAGGATAAGTACCGGTAAACCTGGTTGACAAATTCAGGGCCAGCCTCGAAATAGACACCTCTTTGGCGTATTCGAGTCGGTTTAGGGTGTCCCATATGCAGTGTAATGTAGAGGATCGGCGATTTTTTGTATGAAGATTGTACTTCAGTCAGCAATGCTGTTTCAATTGGGCAAAATTTGGACATTTAGGCTCAGTTGCATGATCATTCGTCCTGGGAAGTAGGTAACTACATACCATGTATAACAAGGGAAGTATCTTGTGGACTTCGATGGCCTGGTATGATCGATCCATGCCATAATAGGCCGCTGATACTGCCATGATCCCGACAGCCAGACACCAAATACCTATCAAATCAACTTCTGGTTAGCTAGCCATCAAGAAGTGAGATTGCTTCTGAAAAACTTTCGCTTCGAACCTTTTCTGAAGTCTTTTACGCCAGATGACAAATTCCGGGTTTGATGTCTCCGCCGATATCCAGGGCGTTGCCTCCGGTGAAGCAAGACAAAGCAACCACTTAATCCACAACCTCACAACACAAAACCATGTCAAGATCGAAAACCTTATGATTAGGCTGCCAACTATTGGTTTGCTCACGGCTCTCCCTCTTGTGATCCATCTGGACCTGATCCCCGCCCGAATCGGTCCCAGCCCCTCCCAAATCTTGAGTTCCCATCCAGTATCTCCCAATGCCGAACTTTTTCTGGCGTCACCTCACAACCTCAACTCTATCCGGTCAGACAACCTAGACATCTCAAACAGCACCTCTGCCGGCCCAAGACATCCTCCCCGGAAGCTCGAAAACAGTCAAGCTGTTCATCAACGACCTGGTGGCAGCTCACTGTCCACCCACCTTCCCGCTTCAAGCAGCATCATCCTCTTCCGCCGTCCGTCAGCCCATACATGCGTACCATCGCTCAAAAAGTGTGGTCAAGGTTGGTTCAGAATATTGATGAAGAATCTTTTGGCCGCATTATCTGCACCCGCCAAGTGTCTGGCAAAGCAACCAATCCTCTGAGACTTTGGCGTACCTACCATGTCTTGTTCTGATCAACACCTGTCACAATGTCGAGCTTTGTATTCCATCACGTCCTTTGGAGCTTGATTTGTCAATAATCCTCTGCCAACCTCGCATTAGCTCAGAGTCCTTAGTATGAAACAACCACTAAAGCCCTCTCTCTAACCGGAGTCGAGAGGCCCGGTTACAGTCTGGCCAGCGGATTCATCTCACTTGATGATTTCAACGCAAAGCTAAGAACCCCGTCTTCTTGGCTGTTCTAACCGACAGAGTTCATCGCAGTCTCTCTTTTCACCGTCAGGCTGCGCAGAAGCGTACGTACCTCGACCACAGACCGAAGGAGGAAGTTCGATAGGTGCTGGTACGGGGTAAAACCCGGAGAGCCAAATTTTATGATTGCGAAAGCGGTGGAAACACATAGGCCTGAAGGCCTGGTATTCTGGGGGGATGGGCCAAGCAAGCGGGGGGCAGGTGATGCTATTTATGAGGAGAATGGTGGAATTTCCTAGTATACACGGGTTATAGATGATTTTCCTCCTCGAAGTATGTCAGATAAGAGCATTCGGGGTACATACTGGTTATATATCTTTTACTTATCGAGGCCGAGGACTGTTCTTGATGTGGTGGCTATCAATAGGGATTGTGTGAAGCACCGGGCGGTATATTGCTTGCATTAGTCTCTTCAGTCAAGCCCGCTTCTTTTTTCTTCCATCATGTTCAATAGGAAATGTGCTCAAGACGTGGTAGGACATTGGGTGTTCATTATCGCCCGCCTTCTCTTCATACAACTTGATAATCATTTTTTTCTTTTCCAATAGACGCCAGCCTGCTTTGCTCTTTCAGTAAGGTGCCCCCTCTTGAACACATTGTGCTGTACAAGTTTTGTGTCGTTTCGTATTGCAAAGTCCGGTGTTGAACCATAAACTACGGCTCAGAGGCGTAGTGCATTTCTCGAACGAGATAGGTAGGTAGGCGATAGGTAGGTACCTGGTATGGATGGTGTCTTCCAAATGTCTTGGTCGAGGTTGTGAGAACCTGCTTTGTTACATTAGGTAGCCCACTTGTTTAAATCGTCAGAAATGATAGGTTAGTTACATAGGTACTGGAGTGGTAGCGTACCTTGAAGACGTGGTGGTAAGATACCTCGTCCAACCTCCTTGCGCAAGGACTGTCATCTGCTCTATTATTCAGCCTCCTCTTGTTACTGTGCCTTGTTCCATCTTTACTGGTGAGTTCTTCTCTCGATGTCATGCTCTTTCAGAGAATCCAAGAATGCCTGGACAAATCTGCATTTCATGATATGGGAAGCCAGCCGCCATGAGGCTTGGTTGGGTTTTGTGGTTTCCAGGCGATCTTCCAGTGTCAACATGTCTGAAGTCGAGATGCTTGGAAAAGGTTTCTAGGGCTATGACTTGGCCAGGAAAACAGCCCAGGTTTTTGGCAATTACTGCGAGGTACTAGTCCCATCCTTTTAGCTTCTTGCCACGCTTCATTGACGCTTCGTCTTCGCAGTAGCAATGTCTTCCTAGTCTTTGATCAGCCCAAGCTCACACATACAACTGCGTGTTGACGTATTAACAAAGATGAACACAGACCTAGGTATTACATGAGACTTGAATCTTCGAAAATGATGCTCCTGCAAACTTGCCTCTTCACCATAACAGGCCTTCCCTGTGTATCCATGATCCATGCCATGAGTTCCATGGAGCGGGCTACCGGAGGATGCTTTTCAACACTTTAGCGTTGCGTGGCGTCCTGTCGTAAAGGATGTCCGGCGCTGTTCTCCCAAAACTACTGCTGAGATCCCCAGAGAACCACAGCAGCAGATTGAACTGTCTTGAATCGAGGGCTCGGATGAGCAATACCGGTTTCGAGTTGTCCCCTCCGCATCTCGGAAAATTCTAGGCCGCTCCACAATCAGAAACATGGTCAAGATGTTGTCAGACGTAAGTGATGATGCTTTGTTTGATGATGCTTTGTTTGATGATGCTTTGGTGGCTTGTTTTTCTTGAGCTGATCGTGTGGGACTGACGGCGAGATTGCACCACAGTCATACAAATGCTACCTAAGATGGCTATAACCATGCTGTGCGCTGTAGTGTTACGTGTACCCGGTTGCCCAAGTGGGCTAAACACATTATATATGAAGCCGGCCCTGCCCAAATGACAAACCCGACAATAAGTGCAGTTTTGTCGACCCTGCGATGCCTTCAGATTTGGTTATCGACGTACCGACTTAATCTTGGCCCAACCAGCCAGAAACCCCATAAGCGGCCTTAGTCTTAGACTTATGCATCTCGGTGCATAATTGTGCACCAATGTGACTTACTTCGTCTGGCTTGTAATGCTGCTGGATGTTCAAGGAGGCCATGGAGACCAGGCCTGTGTTGCTGCCCAACTAGCATAGGGACACGACCTGAAGCATATGTCCACGGGCGACAGATATAATAGGACCTAAAAAGTCGATTATCTCTGCATCTCTTCAAGTGCAACGTGGTGTCACAATAAGCCCATTCATTGCTTGATGCGGGAACAAAGGATCTGCTGACGGTCTCAATTTGTTGCTAGCCTTCAGGGCTAGCCCCGGAAACCTACAAGAAGGCAGAAGAGAAGAACCACAAGGAGCCTCAGATCCTCGATAGGGTTCTAAACGGTGATCCTTGTGACCTTGATTGGCATATGCACACACACCGCTTCAGTTTGCCTTGTGTTATGCACGTACCCAGCCGGCATGAGGAACATGGTCCGTAGACAAATCCATATCCTATCATGTAATGGATCCTTGTCGAAACCCGTAGACAAGAATTATCAGCCCCTTTGGCAGAACTGATGGAAACATGTCCAAAACAATGCCCCACATCTTAGATTGGAGCAAGGCGTCTTGGAAGAAGTACGGGAGGACATCGTTCAATCGCTCGCGAGATATCAACATCACTCGATAAATTCTCACTTTGGTCACCTCGCCCTGCAACTCTTATCCGACAGAATACTCGGCATTCAAGACCAAGATAACCTCGAAAATTATATAATCGTTGGATTCAAGGAAGCAATAAACTGTTTCTCAGCGCTTATCCTTTTCCCCATGTTCTATCCGAAATCCCGACACCCTCGAATCAGGCCTTCAACCTCTTAAAGCATCTGTTATTCCATGTGCCGAAATTTTGCCAATTGCTTGGACCAAGACGGTCCTTACATACCGCACTCATGGTAAGTGAAGCACAGACAGTCATCTTGATCCTGAAAGAAAACTCCTAAACAACTAGACCACCTATTGACTGATACGTACCTGTTAGGAAACAATCGCCTCCATCGCTGCCACGTTTCAGTTAATTGAACAAACCATAACAATCCTGCAACAATTTTACCAAGTTCGCGAGGCAATCAATACGGCACAAAAGACGATTGAAGATATCAATAAACAGCTCTTCAGCCTCTCTAACACATTAAAAGAGATTGAGTGCGAGCCTGACTTGAATAGGCCCAGCATATTGCAGCAACTCAGCCACATTCGTGGAATTATAGAAGAACTGCAGAAAGTTGCTAGAACAATGCAGGCCCTGCAGCAAAGGAGAAAGATTTGTCGGATTCTCTATACCGTCATTAAAAAGCCCAGAGATGATGCTAGGCTCATAGACGCCCTGAAACGTCTTGTGGATGCCAAGACCGAGCTGTCGATTCAGATAGAGGTTGCTCATGTTGGTATAACAAGAGGTGTAGCGTTGGGCATTCAGCGAATTGAACAGGTTCACAAGGGGAAACATCGCCAGGAGTTCAGGCTGGAGAGGAACATGGTATCACAAGATTCAGATCAGCTAAACGGAATTTTGGGATTTGAGAGAGCAAGCATGTCGATGCAGGCCAATATATTAGACAACCAGTCGACTGGCAATAGTCGGCAAAAGAACCTGATTCTTGGTGGGCCTATATCACTGAAGCTTCTCCAAAATATGGATGACTGATACAAATAGACTGGTATACTCGCACATTTCAATCATTACTCGGGATATTTCCCTGACGAGCCTTGCGTGACTTGTTTCAACTGACATATTAGACCCAGCCTTTTCTGCTGGCTGCCCAATTGACGGAGAAGCCGATGAATCGGTGGATTGGTTGACAGACGGCTGGACCAGCCCGTTGCTGACCCAAAAGTTGGCTGCCTGATAATACAGACGAATTGTGTGCTATATTTAAACCGATAAAAGGCACGGCTTGGGATGTCGGTTGGATTTGTTGCCAGCCTTGCTCAAATATCTGCACTTCATTGCTCAAAAATATCGTTGGGCATCTAGGCTCATCGAAACACCATGGCCACAACACAACATCTAGCAGCCCAATTGACACCCGGCTAGTATGAGGCTCCCTGTCCTGTGACTCTCTGACGGTGCCAGCAAAGCGCTCATCAAGAAGTAGCTCACAAGTCTTGCACATATGAGTATGGCGGTGGCTGCAGGATGCCACACCACGTCTTATATAGTATCTACCTCATTAAGACCAGGCAGAGCCTCTCGAGAAGGCTATGTCGATAACTTGGCATCATTTCATCTATAAGGACCCCATCATGGAATCTCACAGCACATTCCCTAAATTTTCCTTCCCCCGCCTTCGGAAAAGACACTCGCCAAAAACAATGTCTCGATTTTCAACCACCACCGAAACGATAAGTCAGCCTAGTACGCTCACCAAAAAGCCCGAACCCACCGAGCAGCCAGACATTGTCATATACCGTGTTCGACTAAGCTCCACGAATAAGAACAGGAGTAAGTACCATTGCCCGATTTCGAGACGCCACAGCCGCTGATATTCTCACCATAGGCGCTCAAAACATGTCCATCAAAGTCACTCAAGACGTCACCACCATCGGCCAGTTCAAAGAGATGATTGCCAAGGAGTTTGGCATTTCTGCTGTCAAAATCAGGGACGATCTACGTGACGAGGAGATTGTCACCGAACGCCTGGACATCAAGACGGTCCCGAGTCCCATGATCGCCTATGAGGAGACGTTTAGCGGACCTCCCACCATGCGGAGCACCTTCGATTTCAGCGTCGGTACGTTGCAGTGATACACAATATTCCACATCCAACACATACGTGAGCTCCTAGAGTGCTGACACAAGATACAGAGGGCAACAAGATTGACGGAAGTGCGGAGAACCAATTCAACATTGCGGCACGGGAAATGTCAGAGTTTGTGGGGCTCCCCGGACCGATTGATGTCAAGGCAGCCATCAAGCAGAATCATGCCGCAGCTGGGAAGCAATACAATGTGACTCTAGCACCCAGTCAAACCGACCCTGTGGTTCTTGCTCTTTTGATGGGGGCCAAAGAGGTGCCTCGACACGGGGCTCAAGGAGTCTGAGAATTCACTCTTCAACATTGATGGCAAAGACCTGGTCGGCGGCAGCTTGATTCCACTTCACATCATTAAATGCCGTCCCTGACTTCTTTGCCTTTTGGCCATTTCATCTCTCATATCTCGGCTAGAAAAGTACACAAATATCAAATCTCCTTTATTCTCTCTTTTTCTCAGCCAGCCCATCCACCCGCAACTTTCTTCTACCCTTCCCCCTACCTCCCCCTCAAATCAACCCCATCAAACCCCCTAAACTCAACCCAATCTCCCCATTCCTCACCCCCCACCAACCTCCCCATAGCCTCCTCCTCTGTCCCCCCAGAAAAAACCACAAACTCCAACCCCTCATCCTCATTCCCCTTTACCTTCCCCCTAGAAGGATAAACAATAACACCCCCCTGGTCAATACTATCCACTAAATGCCTATACGCCACCAACTTCGTCTTGTTCCCCCCTTTATCACCCTCCCCATCCCCGTCCCCAAACCCCCAACAACCCCCCAGCAGCCCCCCAACATCCCTATGATCAGTAATATACACCCCTCCCTTGGGTAACTCATCCAATCTAATGCTTAACCCAGCCTTATCCCCCGCCTTCCCCATCTCTTGTAGCATTTGATCCAAAAACCCGTTGCTTAGGTCAACAATACCGTGCGTCATCTGCCGTATATACAACGCCAACCTCCCCAGGGACCACCCAGACACAATATCAGACACGGTGGGTTGGGAGATGTTAGGCGGGGGGCTAACCGAGAGCGGGCAGGCGAGGCAGTTGAACTGGTGCTGGGGGTGCAGGGGGGGGTTGAGCCTCGGGCGGAGGTTAATGGCGTGCGTGTAGAAGGGGACGGTGTCGCCGGCAAGGGGGATAGGAGAAAGGCGGATGAGGGTGCGGAGCAGGAGGGCGGCGAGGGTGTCATAGGTTGAGATCATCCATTGTTCCCCCCCGGTTTGGACTTCTTCTTTCGCCTTGTTCAGATCCTGCAAGGCGAGGGTCTTCAAGGCTGTTGCCTTGGGAGCTGGGAGGTGGAAGAGGAGGGATACCCCCTTTTTGGCTGGGTCCGGGGGGGGGTAAACGAGGGGTGGTAAGGGGTCGTTGGAAGGAGGGGTGGTTGATGGGGGGTTAAGGCGGGAGTTGTCGAGACAGCTGACGGGAAAAGACGGGATAGGGATTGAGCGGGAGATGGCCTGGCAGATAATAGAAAGCTGCTTTGTGTAGCCTACCCAGCCTACGACGTCGCTGGCGAAATGGTGATGGTGCATGTTTAGAATAAAGCCGCCAGAGATGAAATTGAGTTTGTAGGCTGAAATGGTGGGCATTTCATTGGGGTGGGCTGGGGGGTGGGCACCGTAGGTCTAGGGATTGTTGAGGATGGCCCTGTACAGTATGAAAAAAAAAAGGGGGGGGGGGGGGGCATACCATGCCGGGGATACTCCAGACCTTCAGATCACCCAGTAACACCCCTCTGAAGTGCTGCTCCTCGAGCTCATCGATGCTCGGGTACTTCTTACCAGCCCCATCATCCAAGTCGAGATGCTGAACATCAAACCTGACTGTGTCCCCCTTCCTTCTCACGTACTGTAGCTCCCCCGGGCTGTCAGGGTTGCGCTCAATTCTCCCTACTAGATGTCTAACTTGGGAAAACAAATGTGCAAAGCCAGCCTTCATGATGTTGACAACACGAGCCTTGTCATCTTCAGTGGTCAAGGGGGAGGAAAATTTGAAGTAGAGAGCGTAGTTGTTGTAGGTCTGTGGCGTGAAGTAATCCAACAGGCCTACAGGGCGACGTTCAACATCTGGGTCGAACTCCCAGTTGAACGGGTGGAGGTGATAGGTTTGGTAGGACGGCTTAGAGGAAGACATGAGCCCCATTGTTCACTTTGGTGATATTGTAAAGTCTACACTAGGACAAAATATCAAGAAGTTTGAGGCTGAAAGATGGAAGGAAAGAAATCGGGAGGATGGGTTATGTGTGATAAACTTATACTAGATTAGCTTTGACTGTTGGACCTCCCTACTTACCGTGATCCCGATTATTCACCCTCTTTTCAGGCCCGCCCATGAGGAGCTGCATATTAGACGATAAGATCGACAAGTTCCGCACTCTTTTTCCTCGCAGAGACAAGAGCCCTGCATTCGGTGATGCAGCTTTGTCCTACTGGACTTGGTGATACAGCTTTATTTTACCCGACTTGGTGATCAGCTGAAACAATAAGTCGGACCAACTTACAGGTGCGTATTGGAATGAATCATACCTACCTAGTATGCGGATACAGGCAGGGCATCGATGTATTCATGATCGGGTGACTACGCCTTTCCCGTGGAGGGTTGCGTCCGGCGTATCAGTGCGTATCAGGCTGTGCATTTCGTAGTCAGCAGCAGATACAAGAAGTCAGAGAGAGTAACAGGGAGGTCAATCTACATGCGGCTTGGCTCGGCAGGTATGCCAGGCTATCTGAATGACCCGTTCGTTAATTTGTAATCAACCCCTTCTATTGTCAAAAGACATCTGCGTAGCGTGATTAAGAATGGTAGAAACCCCCCCCCCCCCGCTCGATCAATGATTGCATGTGAAGGCAGCTTGTTTGAGCCAAATTGATCCTGTCCAACAATAGTGCTGATAAAGGTACATGGGTATAATGTGTACAGTCCTCTTACAAAAACGCCCCAGGATCCCGATATCTGGAAATTCCCATGCTTCTCATAATGCTTATGCAACCTGCCTCCTCCCAATGCTAATACAACCATTTCCAACAAAAGTTAGGCCCGCGACACAAATTCCACCCGCTCTGCTTTCTACCATATGCCAGTGACCAAATCAAAACGCCTTCTTCAATGCTTGTGAAAACCCACGCTCCTCGCCATGCCGTTCATGCCGTTGTTGCTGGAAACAAGTGTTGTGTATCAGGTGCATGTACGGTATGCTGTTCAATGATGAACAAAGGGTCAAATGTAATCCGAAACTCAATCAAGCGCGATTACTTCGTCGCATCTAGGGACTCGCCGCACAAAGCGGGGTTGCTGATTCTCTGGGCCAGGATAAGGCAAGGGAGCGAATGCTGTATGGGGTTGATGCGGGCGAACAGCCTCATAAGCAGAACCATGATCGTAGCTAGCTGATGTCAGTGCCACACACTACAAGAGAGAGATGATGAGACGAACCCTGAATGAGCTGGATGGTAATCATACCCAACAACTCGGTCCTGACGCTCCGGCCGCTGTGGAAGGCGGATAAAATCAGCTTGTTGATAGACTGGGACGCGGCCATCATGCTCTTGCGGGTATCCCGGCCTTTCAATAGCCACGACTCGCTCAATGCGTCGGGATGGAGGATTGACGGGCACAGGACGAGCGCCAAATTCTCCTGTGTCAAGTGGAACCGGGCTCAGCTCATGGCGCTTAGGGAAGTTCTTGGATACTCGAACAATTTCTATGAAATCTCCCCGCAGGCGGTCCATAGGCTGGTTTCTCTCGTCAGCGTACCGGCCTTCGTGCCTTGCAGCATCCATAGGGCCTGCTGGGCGAACATCAGCGGCCCCTCTGATGGTGAAAGAACGAGCGGTGGACTGCGGATGCATAGACTCTGCCCAAGGCTGCTGCGTGGGCGCTGGGGTGTCCTCGATGTAGATAGGACGGGCTTCAGACCTACGAACCAGCCCGCTGTCCTCGGCATAAATGGACCCTGCCTCCGATCTAAGGGGTGTGCCCCCATCACGGCGTGGAATATTGTCCTGGTATGTTGTTAAGCGGTGCAGACCCGAACTACCAGGTCCATTCGACATCCAATTTTGGTCAGAGCGAGGAGGTAGTCTCACAAAACCTTCGTCACCACCCAGTGTCCGGTATCCTTGTGGCTCAGCGGGCCTGCTGTTGGGAGCTTCAGTGCCGTGCGTCATATAACGCATCGGGGCAGATCCAGCCGCAGAGGAAGGTTGCTTAACAGGAAATCCTGTGGGAGAGACAGGTTCAATAGACTGCAAAACATGATCCCTGGGATCCTGGCCATGATAGTGACTCGCCCGCTCAACCCGGCGGTAAGGGTAGGGGCGAGACCCAACTCTAGGTCCATATCCGCTCTCGGCTGCACTCCTGTAAGGGCGTGCGAACTCTGAAACATGGCTACTGGTGGCCGCGGAGATACGCCGCGCTACATCCATATAACCAGGCCAGCTCACAGCCTCTTGGAACCCGTTGTGCTGGTCAAGAGGGCTGCGCGGACAATACATTGGCTCCTGTGGACTGCGTGCTGTGGTAAGGTTAGACTCCAATCCGACAGGATGCTCAATGAATGGGCCATGACTGGCAGGCCTACAATTGGCTATCGAAGCTGTATAAGGCACCGACTCGTCTGGTTGGAGCCGTTGACGTTCCACAGCCTCACTCCAAGCCACGTCACGGGCTGCTTGGTAGCGGCTGAAACCTCGTTGTGCCCACTTGGCAGCCTTGCGATCTTTCTGTTGATTTTTCTTGATGGCGCTGCGATCCGCACGGGCTACGCGGGGAGCATCATCCTCGCGAGGCTGCTCAGCAGCGGGTCGAACGGCAGGATGGTGCGGTCGTGGCTGGGAGGCTCGGCTTGGGGGAGGTTGCCAGTCCACTTCCGCTTGGTCTTCATCATCCGCCACTGAGGTATTGGACGCATCATCTTCGTCATCGTCCTCATCGTCCTCATCGTCCTCATCGTCGCTCTCGGAATCTGAGATCACGATGACTTCGTATAGAATCTCATCAAGCTGGTCTCGTCCCGTCTCCTCGTCTCCTCGCCACTTGACAAGATAGTCGAGACAGAGGGACTCGACGGCTTTTCTTGCATTGACCCAGGACGTTTCTTTAAGCAACTTGTCATATCGGGTGTGGTTATGGCGGATATGGGCCAGCACGGCGAGCTGAACTCGGCGTGACAGCGTTATGTCGGCAGCAAGGCCAACTGGTGCGGAGTCCTTGTTCTGCAAGAGCCTTGCCTATTTGAGAGTAAGTTTCTGCTGTCGAAGCAACAATGGTGATGTACCTACCTTGTTGAACGCATGGTCGAGAATCATCTGGCGGTCGGTATGAGGAATGCGCGGAAACAGATCTCTTATAGCTGCGTCAGCTTGTTTGGTGATGTCTTCTTGTCTCTCGGGGATAGGTTCAGGAAGGCCCAGCTGAGCACTGGTACCAACCAGTTGGTCATCCCCAAGATTCTTGCGAGCTTCCTCCACAATTGACTCTCGGAAGTGGTGGCCAACTCGGTTGAGATGAAAACTCAAGGCTGCTGAAAATATGCCATTCGTTGACTGATGATGTGTTAGAACCTGAAATATGAGGAACTCGTGTTATTGACAAACCGTCACGATGAAGATCATGGCGTCACGCTCACGAGACAGCTCCTTGCATAGTGTTGTCAGGGCTGGGTTCCCAATAGGAACAAATTCCATGCCCGGAGGAGGTTGTCGGTTTTGGGTAAACTACTCCTGATCAGTATCCAGCACGATGTGAGACAGCCAACAAGCCCGCATGTTCCAGTTACCTCAAATTCGAGTCTCTTCTTTTTGTTCTTATTCTCGACGGCCTCGTACCAAGTCTTGTACTTCTTGCTAAGCTGCGGCTTGTCAGGAATAGCAACCAAACCTGGGGGCAAAGGTGCCGCCCAATCCACGGTGTTCCCCTTGCGATCTTTTTTATGTCTGCTCTTGGCATGAGTTCCAGTGGCAGCGGTCGCAACAGTGCCCTTCTTCGTCTTGTCCCTGCCCATGTTGACTAGTAGTGTCTAATCAAGTTGGCATGGCAATCGCAAAGACTCCTTGGAACAGTCGATGTACAGCCAAAACCGCCGTCAAATCAGCCGGAATAGAGGATAGGATGGATTGGATCAGGCACCAAAGCGACGCTTTTTTCTTTACACTCAAGAAAGGACAGCAGGGGTCTTCACACAGGAGGACCGAGCTGGCAGCTTGCGAAAGATCAAAAGACGCGCGCGCAATAAAATGCCTTTGAGAGAGAAAGAAAAGAAAAGAAAAATACGACAAGCGAAAAAACCTGCTGGAGAGAGGCCGAGGTGAGGAAACACCAGCGATGGGAGCCAGGAGACAATATCCACGGTCGTTTGGGTGCTCCGGGAGAAGCAGTTCAGTCCACGCTCTGCAGGGAGCGACTCGACATCAACAAGCAGCAAAGCGCTAGAAAATATCCTCACAGAGGCCGGGCACGATGGGTGGAAGCCTGGGGTGCTTAACCATCAAAACTCTGTGGACGACAGTCGCGATGCACCGCTCTTGCTCTTGCTCTTGCGGAAAAAGGAGGGATGGGAGGGAAGGAACGGTGCGTCACCCCTCAGAGAAATGCAGTCAGCGATGGAACCCCTCGGGCGGGATGTGGCTTATGGGTGGGTCCTACAGCTGAAAACGCCACAGCAGGGTCGGTATCATCGGTATATTAAGCGGGGCACCAGCCATAACTCTCTTTGCACTTCACGATTGTTGATGGTGGACGGGAGACTTATTGGTGTCAGGTGCCGAGCGGTTGATTCCAAATTTAGTGACTGGCGGGATCGAAGTTTCACAGACTGAGTGCCCTCCTTGTTCTGCATTTTTGTGTAATTCGAAGTTTGCGTCCTCAAGTTTGACTTGAATCAACTGCATGGTGTCTTCTTGAGGACGTGTGAGGACGAGAACGGTGTTTAACCTTGGCGGTCTCTGGTTTTCAATTTATAGGAGCCTGGAATCACACTTGCTTCAACCTTCATAACTATTTTTGTCGAGACAACGATCATCTACCAACATTCTCGCAATGGCCGACTTTGACCTTGGAGCGTCTTTCATTCCTGCCTTGTACAAGCCGGCAGCTCTCTTGCCCATTGCTAAACATCGAGAGGCTCTCTTATACTTAATCGAAACCTCCTCTGTCACAATTGTTGTGGGCCAGACTGGCTCAGGCAAAAGCACACAGATCCCTCAGTTTCTGGAGCAGGCAGGATGGTGTGCCGATGGCAAGATTATCGGAGTAACGCAGCCGCGGCGTGTTGCAGCAACTACAGTTGCCATGAGAGTGGCAGAAGAGGTTGGCTGTGAGATTGGCAAGGAAGTCGGTTTCTCCATTCGCTTCGAGGATCTCACCTCGGCAGCCACCCGGATCAAGTTCATGACTGATGGCCTTCTCATTAGGGAGGCCCTTGTTGACCCTTTGCTGTCTCGGTACTCAGTCATTATGGTCGATGAAGCCCATGAGCGGTCAATCAGTTCCGATATCCTCCTGGGGCTGCTGAAAAAGATCCGTAGGAAGAGACCCGAGTTGAGGATTATCATCAGCAGCGCCACCCTCCAAGCCGAAGACTTTCGAGACTTCTTCTCAGAGCCCAACGAAGAAGCACCCAAGGACGACAAAAAAGCCACGGAGGTTGCCTCCATTATCAGCCTCGAGGGCAGAACCTACCCCATCGACATCTTGTACTTGGAACATCCAGCTGAAGATTATCTCGAAAAGGCTGTTTCGACGGTCTTCGACATTCACTCCAACGAGCCAAAAGGCGACGTTCTCGTTTTTCTGACCGGCAGAGACGAGATTGAGAAGGCTGTCCAGGCGGTTGCAGAGCGTTTTGCACAGCTCCCTCCAGGATCTGAATCCCTCCTGCCCCTACCAATGTATGCTGGCTTGTCGACAGAGCAACAGAACTACATTTTCGAGGAAGCTCCAGAGAACTTCAGAAAGGTTATTTTCTCCACCAACATTTCGGAGGCATCAGTGACGATTGACGGCATCGTCTATGTAGTGGACTCTGGCTTCGTCAAGCTGCGCGCCTACAATCCTCAGACTGGCATCGAGAGTTTGACAGCAACACCAATCTCGAAGGCATCCTCTGCTCAACGATCGGGACGTGCGGGCCGCACCAAGCCTGGAAAATGCTACAGACTCTACACCGAGGAAGCGTACCAAGCTCTGCCCGACGTCAATGTCCCCGAGATTCAACGTTCGAACCTAGCACCCTTCGTCCTCCAGCTCAAAGCGTTGGGGATAGACAACATCCTCCGCTTCGATTTCCTCACACCGCCCCCTGCCGAGTTGATGGTGAGGGCGCTGGAGCTACTTTACTCGCTAGGAGCGCTCGACGAGTATTCCAAACTGACAAAACCACTGGGTCTGAGGATGGCCGAGTTGGCAGTTGAACCCATGATGAGCAAGACGCTCCTCTCGGCTCCCTCTTTTGGCTGCTTGAGCGAGATATTGACCATTGCAGCCATGACGAGTCTCGGTGGGACGATATGGATTCAGCATGACGGCGAGAAAAAGCAGACGGAGAGCGCAAAACGGAAGTTCTCGACCGAGGAAGGAGATCACCTTACTCTCCTAAATGTCTACCAAGCTTTCGTGACAAAAGGCCGGAAGGAGGCACGTTTCTGCCATGAGAACCTGTTAAACTTTAAGGCGATGTCCCGAGCCGTCAGTATCCGAGCCCAACTCAAACGATCTCTCGAGCGTTTCGGGACCATGGTTGACGAATCATTTGCGAGTGGCTCAGCGTCATCAGCCGCCGCTGGCTCAACTCCCACCGACAAGGCAGAGCAGATCCGACGCTGCTTGACCTCGGGCTACTTTGCTCACGCCGCAAGAATGCAAGCAGACGGATCGTTCAGAAATGTTTCTGGAACGACGGTTCTTCATGCTCACCCCAGTTCGATCATGTTCAACAGAAAGGCGGACTGGGTAATCTTCCACGAGGTGATGGAGACTGGCGACAAGACTTATATTAGGGATATCACTAAAATTGAGAAGAACTGGCTGTTGGAGTATGCTCCCGAATTTTACAAGACGACGACTTCATAGACAGAACCGAGCGGCGGCGTAGGGAAATCGGACCGTGAGGGAGTAAGACATAGCAAATCAGAGGTTTGCTCCCGACATATACAGTTCTCGAGCGGGACGAGCGCCTGTGGTTTATTGGTTTATCTCTCCGGCACAAGGGAAAGGAGGATTAAGTGTAGAGAGAGGCCAACGGAGCATGATTTCACTGGATGGACAGGAGGACGTTCAAGTCTGTGGCGTCTGTCGAAAAGGAGCCAATGCAAGTCATCAACGCTTGAGCTGAGACAGAAACCCCCTATTTCTTTTTTCCCGTCTCTTTGGACCTCGGGTTTTAGATCACGATGGTAACACCGGTGACACGATCTGGTGGAGGTGAGGATCGAAAAATGGGTAGCACTACTTGGCAATTGAGTTTTGGTTGAGTTAAAATCACATCCCCTGCTGAACGGAACATTGCACCTGATAGAACATTCAAGGCTGAAAAAAAGAAGGCGATTGGAACATGTATTTAAAACCCTCTCCATCCATGGATATGCTGTGCAACGGTGTTCAATTTGCTTCTCGAAAATTTACCAGCAAAAAGACCGGATGAACCAAGACAGTAGGTTGCTCTCGCCCGCAATCACATCATGCATATCTTAAGTACCCGTGGGCCGGATATGCAGATCATGCACATGTGCATAAAGTTTCCTTGTGCTGCTTGTTTGTGTTTTGCTTTCCTTGATTCCGTATTCGTCCTTGCCGGGTCATGACTCGAGCGTGTTCAACTGTCCGTATTTGGTTGGCGCGTCTCAGGAACGCTCAAGTGAGATAGATATCTAGTGTACGATCAGCCCCCGAGAACTTCTTCTGGTCCAGAAGAAGTCTGCATGCGCAGCTAGCAACGGCTGCCGCAGACCAAGGTTATGATCAAGCAAAACAAAACAAAAGAATCTTTCTGCCGAAGCCATCGTCATGCAGGCTGACCGTTCGATCCCCTACTACCGGCCGGTATCACGGTGCCAGTGTTAACGGAAGTGACCACCGGGGACAGCCGCGCCGGTACAGTTTTCACCTTTTCCTAGGGGTTTTCCCCTGAATCCAGGGATCGCTGACACTGGCGAGACGGGCTCTCATCTCGGCAAAGTACCGTTCCACAGTAGTTATCAGCCCTGGTACCTGTTCGATTCCAGGCGGTGACAGACGCCCGTCTGGCGAAATTAGCGCCATCTGGGTGCTTGCTCCGTTCCTGCATTAGTACGGACTTGCAACGCTGCCATTGGTCTAGAAGGTCCAACGAGGCAGATGCAGTCCACAGGCCCCACGATTAGCCGGTGATAAAAATGGACCTGTCTGCGTTTGATTGGCTGATGGATGCTCCAACAGCTGTTGATATCCCTGTTGGAATTTCACTGTCGTGAACCAGGCGCCATCTCCCCTTTTGATTAAGACGAAATTAGCAATTTCTATTCGCCCGCCGCTCTTGCGAGTGCCCACGACAGCGACAGTGGAAGAGGAGTCCGGCCCCCAGGCTCGCAATTCCTTCCAGGAACCCCTTCACGGAGATTTGGGGAGCAAGCTGAGCTGGCGGGCAGGCCTGTTTGTACCGTTGCTTCGTCTCTTCAGGGCCACCTTGGCGGCGAGAAGCTCAACCCCTTCTGTTCTCCGACCACGTTCGCTCCCAGTCGTAAATTCTAATCCTAATCACCTCACCTTGGGAAACCTCTCCCTTTCCGCTCCTTTGCACCACCCGGACAGAACCTCCTGCTCCTCCCCACGGCCAGACGGTCCAACCAACTTCACATTGTCATTTGACTTGTGATCAACTACGCTCCTTTATTTTTCAACCGCCTTGCCTCTAGCAGGCGCGCCGTTCTTTTCCGCCTTGCCGACGACGATACCTTCTTTACTCGCCGCCGACACCACTCTTTTATTCATTGTTTGCGCCCCACGAATTCTTGACGAGCTTCAAATAGATTTTTAGAGCTTTTGCGCTCGTTTGCTGCTTGTTGATACCTGTCGTGCGACTTTTTCCAGACAACACCCCGTCGACGTCGACTAGACCTGGATAACGGCTCTTTTTTGGGCATTTGGAAGGAGGAATATTCACGACCAATTTCTTGCCATCTCTCTCCCGCCACGAATGTTATGACAACATATTTCTGCGCAAGCTAGCATTGACGTCTTTGACCCTCACGCCATTTCTACACAGATACCATCTTCTGTTGCCCTATCAGCCACCTTTCACTGCGCTATCCGATAATTCTGGATTTGAAGATTGTCTGGGAAGGGAGGAATACCAGGGTTAGCAAGATGGAGGGAGGATTTTTAGATGGACAGCTGTATCCCATGGGGCCTAGGGTCCCGGGATTGGAGAAGCGCGGTACTGCCGTCGAGATGCCAACGCCAATTGCTGGAATCAAGTTCCCGCGCGCTGTTTTGGCTGCGAGAGCCGAGGAGACCGATTGCCCGGACCCGCGGCTTTGCCAGAAGCCAGTGGGCTCGTCTTCAATGACCCTGCCGATTGTTCTGGGAGTGTGGTAAGTAGGATATTGGGTTTGCGCATTGGATTGCTGTGCTAATATCATTTAGTATCCCCTTGGTTGGAGCGATTGGCGTTTTGATTTATCTTCACCGGAGGACCGTCAAGAAGAATAGAGAGGAAGATATGCACGACCCTCACAAGTCCCTGGATTTTGGTCTGGGTGCCGATTTTGCGAAGAAGAACGGCGGCGGTGGCGTGCCTAACAGCAACGACCCATCGCGCTTCAACCGCCAAAAGCGCCAGCAGATGTCGATGGATATGAACCTTTCCAACCCATATCTTCTCCCGGATGTTGGCCACTCCCGGGATTCTCTCCACTCGCTGGCCCGCACTCTCAAGGCAAATGATGACCCGTACAGCCGTAGCGATGCTGGCTCGATAAGATCGTTCGCGCATAAAAATGGAGATGCCGCCTCGGTATACACTCGCGCTGCTAGTCGCTCTGCCAGTCGCCAGGATGGCCCGCTTTCTCCTCCTCAGATGAGAAGTCCTCCACGCTTGGGCAGCATGCCACCCAACTCGCCCCTTTTCCCACCATCACCAAGCCACATGCGGCCACCACAGTCACCCCTCCCCGAACCTCCTAACACTCCCGGCGCTGCGATTGGTATGGTCAACTCGCAAGGATGGGAAGAGCAAAATATCGGTGTTGCGACGGATAGACCTGTTCTTCAGCAACCGCCCGCTGCCGCTCAAAGGGATGCTCGGAAATCTCCTCTCTCACCTACTCTCAAGACTAGCGACTCTGAGCTCGACCTCGCTCCTCCAGTTAATCCCTTTGAGAAGCCTGAGGCTCAAGAAATTGACACTCCCACTGAGCCCACTCATGTTGGTTTGGGGCTTATGCATGGCGAGCCCGCTCAGGCCTCGGTTAGGACCTCCACCTCGACCATCAATAGCGAACTTGAGAGCAAAGCGCAACGCGGGCAGCCCGCCCAAGCGCCTGCTCTGATCGAGCCTGAACGTGCCGAGTTCCACGATTTCGACTTTACAGAAATGCCTAGGATGCCCCGGTCACCTTCGCCCGAGGGCCGTAAAGAACAGAAAATCGATGCGGACGAGCCCAGAGGCCGTAATATGCAGAGGACGTCACATCTGTATGGACAGCAGCAAGAGGGGGCTGCGAATGGTTTGGGCGTCCCAATGGGAGACAACCGTCGTCTTTCTGTTGGCTTCCGTCCTCTGCCGCCAGACGAGATCACGGAATCAGAGGATCCAGAGTACAGAGCCAACCGTATCAGATCTTTCTACAAGGAATACTTTGAGGATTCCGCCGCCGACAGACCACCAATGCCACCCATGCCCCAGAATATTCCGGCCCAGCACCAGCAGAAGCGCCCCGGGCCACCGCAGAATGGAGGCTACTACGAGGATTACGCCGCGGATGCTCCTTACTTTGATCCTGCCTCAAACACCTTTATTATGCCGTACGCCCAGCCTGTTTCTCGCAGGGCCATGACACCCCCTCCATCCGGACAGAGATTCCCCGGTCCAAGAGGTCCTGGTCCAAGGGGTCCCGGCCCGAGAGGACCACCTGGCCCGCCTGGTCTCCGCGGCCCTCCTAGGCCAGGCTCTTCTGTTTCCAACCAGATCGGCGGTCCATCCCGCCCAGGATCTGGAATGTCAAATGCCTATGGTCGTCCCCGCGCTGGTTCCACCATGTCCGGTGGCCGCTTCGGTGGGAACGGCGGCAACAGGACGCCAGTTCCTCCTCCGATGGATCTTACGACACTCCCAACTCCTTCCATGATGAAGGACGACTCTTTTGCCATTCTGAACGCGGCCGACTTTGCTCCTCCCGAGAACTTTGCTTCGCGCGCCCGTGGCAGATCTCAGAGCCCGGCTGGCGAGCGCCGGCCTTTTGAGAGGAAGGTCCCCATGCACTCACCCTTGGTGAATGCTTTTGATGAGCTCGCCGCGCTCCCTAGCCCGTAAGATTTTTTTTCCGTCTCCCTTTCTCACATTGATACAAGACTGACAACAACTTCCAGCCACACCCTCCGCAAGTCCAGCACCTTCACTGGCCTCGACTTCGCCCCTCCCCGCAAGTTTGTCAACGACAACGACGCCCGCAGCGACGCCGGCTCCATCCGCAGCAACCGCAGCGGCCTGTCCAACGTGCACGCCCAAGCCCTTAGAAACGGTGCCGGCCGCGTGAGCAAGCTTCCCGGTGATCAAATCTTTACCCCCGACGCCCTGGCCCAAACCTTGAAGCCGACGTGGGGACTGCGTGACAAGGTGTAAAGAATAACATGTCTGAAAAGAGAGATTTGTTGATCACGTCATGTTACATTCTTGCTTCCAATAAGGCTGGGACCCCTCATTTGATATGCATATTTTTTTTCTCTTTCAGCATATCTCAAGCCCAAGGTATCGCTTGTTTGTCTGGCATATATCATTGGTGTCATGTCGTTTTTTTTAACAAAATTCAAGCATCATGCGACTAGGGTTTGGAAGAGGTGTAAAAGGGCGTTACTTGCTGGCTTGCTTGTTGTTGGCTATCTATTTGTTTGTAGTAGAAAAGGGAAAGGGGCTCTTTTTTTTTTTTAGAATAGGACGAGAGGTTTTTTACTTTTGATGGGAGGAAAAGAAGAGACTGCTACTGTATGTCTAATTTTGTTCAAAAGGCTATGTATATAAATTCACCAACGATGACTTGTATACATCTGCATGATATAAGCTTTCTTTCCCGCCGATTATTGGAGTCCGGACATCACCATTCACACTCTTGACGTCGGCTTGTTTCGTCCCTGGTTCGATGACCATTTTTTGTCAACAAGAATCAGGAACACAATTCGTATAGGTTTCCATGAGGTGTAATATAATAACTTTTGCATTGGGCAACCATTACTATCTTGATACTTCGTACTGTCTCATTATACCGTCCACCCTCATTCACCTCCCATATCCTACACCTCTCCCCCATCATTAACATGCTTATCCCCTAAGCCAGTTCCCAACCCCCAAAATAAAAACAACCAGTAACACATCCCCCCTCACCCTCCCCACAACTTTTGCATACCGAACCCCCATCTCCACCCTCCCCTTCAGCGGCTGCGGCAAGAACCCCACCAACCCCCCCAGAATCCCCGAAGTTTGCTCCCCGCTTCCCCCCATCTGACTCTCCATGATAAACCTCGTCGTAAACAACAGCATCTCCGCCGTGGCAAACGCCCAGACAAAGTTTTTCTTTGCCTGATTCTCCTCTGGGGACTGGAACACCGCTGCGCCCGATTCGGCGAGGATGGACTTGTCCCTGTCGAGCTTGCTGCCGGTGAAGGGGGTGCTGAGCAACAGATACAGCCCCAACGACAACGCAATCAGGGTATGAAGAATCTTAAACAAGGCAGGAATTTTGGAAGGGGGGTGTTGGGGTTGATTGTCTTGGGGGGTGGTCCCTGGCATCCCAGGGAAGCCACCCATACCAGCAAGACCAGCAAAGGGGTTAGCATCTGTGCCAGAAGAACCACCACCGGGAGCGCCACCACCAAGCATTTGCATCATCATAGCCATCATGGGATCCTCCTGCATTGGATCCTCTCCTCCCCCTCCCCCGAGTGTGGGAGTAGAGCCAGGCCCGTCAAAACCAAGCATCATCTGCCGAAGGGCCTGCTCGTTGATATCCATATTCTCTCCCGCCGTTGGCTCAGGTATTCTGTTCGTGCTCGCCGGTCGGTAAAAATGCTCTGAGGTGGAAATGTCGACTTCTTCTGGGTCGGCAGCAATGTGAGCGGAAGAGGAGGGGGCAGGGATGGCGGATGCGGCGGTGGTGGTGGCGTCGCTGATGATGGAGGGAGCTGCTGCTGGGGGATCTGTCGTAAGTGTTAGTTGGCAACTAGAGGGAAGAAGGGAAATAATGGGGGACAAACCTCTCTGCACACCACCCCCCAAACCAGTAATTTTGTTCAGTCTCGACTCGGCGCCCGCCTTGATCTTAGCCTCGCGTTTGGCCTTGCGGAGAGCGGCCTGGTGGGCGGCGCGCGCCGAGGCGGCTTCTTCTTCTGGGGTGAGTTGCGTCATGATCTCTGAAAACACAGTAGTAGCTGGGGTTGAATTGATGATAATTTACTGGCGGGTTGTATTGAGTAGTGTGAGTAAGTGGTAAGCTGAGGGGGAAAAACCGTTGCGACTGGAAAAGCCTCAATGGAAATCTGGTGTGACGTCGCCTGCTGGTTTGGCTGGGTGCAAGCAAGACGTGGCGGCGTGGTGGAGATGGGTTTGTGGGTGGTGCTGTTGCTGCTGCTGAGCTGTCCGTCTTCAGCCTCGCGGCGAGCTGGAAATCCTTATCTTATCAGCTGAGGTACTTGCCTGCCGGGAAAGAGGACTTGCCCCCCTTCCTGGCACATCAGGACCTCGTCACGGTATGTACTCTGTACAATGTTTTCGTCTCATTTCAAGCTGCTCAATCTCCGTTCTCATTCTTGGTAAATAATGCATTACAATCAAGGTCTATAGTAGCCATCATACCACAAAGAGATCTTTCCTTCTCCACTGACTTCTCAACATACTATGAAACAAACACAAGGCCTTCTCATGATCAATGCAATCGTGTGTCATACAGCACAACAAACAAAAACAATCCCGAACTCCACGCTACGTGCAACCTGTAGTGTTTATGCCCCGAAGCCATTCCATGCGTGAAACCCGAGCCGAAGAAGAAAATAGACAGAGAAAACCATCATCCACCTTTTAGTGCGTCGGTATTAACCCTTCATACCCTCATAGACCCTCCCCATCCTCACCTCCCCATCCAGTCTCTGCTCCCTCGCCCACCTTAACCCCCTCACACTCCCCCTCTCCGACCCAACCGAGAAAACCGAGCTATTACTCCCTCCTCTCTCCCTCCCGTTCGATCCGACAGAAAATATCGAACTGACACTCCCAACTCTTGCCCTGCCAATCGCCCCATAGTCAGCACCATTGCCACCACCGCCAGAAACACTGAGAAGACGAGCCCTCTAGTCCGTCTCCTGGCCCTGTTCCTGCCGGCTCACCCTTCCCTCTCCATCCTTCGGCCAAAGCAACTCCCGTCTCCACAAACAAACCACCATCCTCCCCACCACCAACCCCCAAACAACCACAATCCCCACCGCCAGCACACACCCAAAAATCTTCATCCCCTCACTCCCCAGCTGTATCCCAATCGCCTCCGTAGCCGTCACCAGCGCAGTATTAGGAAACACAAAGCTGAACCACGTCATCTGGAACTTGAAGTTCTCCTTCTTCTCCGGGCGGACATACTTCCACAGACTCCCCACCGACACCAAAAAGAACCATATGCTCAACCCCCAAAGCCAAAGGCCCGTCATGTAAGCCATAACTTTGAGGATATCTGCTGACAGCGTGTGGTTGGAAGGGAAGATCTCGGATGCGAGGCCACCGAGAGAGACAAGCCCTGCGGCAGTGAAACCTGATGGACCGATACTGATGAAAACACCTGGGCGTTGGTGATCGCGGGGAAGTTTCTGCGTCATGAGGCGGTAGATGAACGAGGCGGATATCATGAACGCGATCAAGAAGCCGGTGCCCTGTGTCGTGAAGCTGGCGAGGGTGATCGCGATGGGGTTTAGGAGAGTGATTCGGTTGGATTGGGACGCCGCAGCGATGAGGTTCGCGGCCATGGGAGCGGTCAGCAGCAAAGGGTAGGCGGGGAAGACCCAGACCGGGGTCATGGTATGGATTGGGAAGACTCTGATACTGAGGTTAGTATGAAGCATTGGCGGGGGGGGGGGGGGGGGGGGGGGTGGGGGTGAAATAAACAGAAGACCGGGGGTTGGGGTAAGCCGGCGGGCAGTAAAAACAACGCAACCCAAACAAAACCCCAACGCGCCCGGGCCGCACGT